>CAWUFW010002613.1:1492500-1822500 GCA_963921515.1 Calotriton arnoldi
GGAGAGATGAACAATGTTTTTTTCTTAGACAATGCTTGTTTTGCTCGTGTGAGGGACAGCCAGCCTCCTCAACACTGCTACCTGACCATATATCAAAAACAATCACAAACAAAACAAGCATTTGCAATGCAATAGGTTTCGCATTTACGAGAGTTTGATCTTGACATTGTAAATAACAATGCCTTTTATTTTTGTTTTCGTTTTTAAAACATAAATAAAAGGCAGTCATTTACAATGCCAATAGCTTAAACTCGCGTAAATGCAAGACCTATTGCATTGCAAATGCTTGTTCTAGCCAGTCACGCGAGAGCTTAAGAGCGTGATGAGGCTGAAAGTAGGTCACCTGTATACCGTGACGAGTCCCAAACAGGGAAGAACGTGGCCATGATTATTGAACATCTGAGAGATGTTTGTCTTCGGTTGAGAAAATATATTTAATGCATTGTTCCTCATCACGTCCACAGACATGGAAAGCAGTGCACTTCGGTGCTAGGCTGGTGTGTTTGGGCTGTTTCGGGACTCCTTTTGACTTTTCCAATGTTTTCCAGTGTTTTTATTATTTATTGTATACTGCATATGTTTGCAAAAAAAAAAAAAATTAAAAAAAACACAATACTGTACACTTGCCAAGGCCAGACCTCTTGGCTTTGCCACTTCTTGTTTAAAGTTGTCCTACCAGCACAGCCGCTACGCTGTTGCTTGCCATTTACACGTTTTGAACTACATAATTACATTTCATATTTTTCAGTTTATTACATTTGATATCTTTTAAGCAAAGGGAAATTAAGGGATTTTTCCAGTCAAAACATTTTTAGTTCATTAGAATTTAGGTTCCAAAGTTGGTAATGTTGCTCCCAGGCCACCTCCTCTTCAAACAATAAATGACTTAAAACATCTCACCAAATGGTGTAAAACACACCGGAGCCCCCGTTTCTCGGCCGTGACCGCAAACAGCAGTGTGCGCCTGTGCAGTCGCTGGCTTACAGATTGCTTTCCTGCCCTCTGTCTGGGACGCAGAAGGGGGGCCTGTGTATTTTCAGTGTCTGCGGGGACACCACAGGCGCCTTGCACAGAGCAGTGAGTTTGTGTTTTTACCCGATGATGCCTGTAACCAGGACTCTTCGTTTCCAGTAGTGGGCTTTCATTTAACAACCAAGTGCATTCTGGGAGGTGTAGTTTTGGCTGCGTGCTAGCGAACCAATGGGCCATGCACACCTGAACACAATTTTGAAATGGAAAGTTCAGGATGGAACTGTTTTGTCGGGGTAATAATCTGGAGCCACGCTCCACCTCAGAAGGTGTTTTATTTTTAATTCAGCATAGCGTACAATTTAATGTTCTATTTGTCATCTTTCAAGAATCTACAACCTGAAGCATGTCAGCCACGCCCACAGATTAAACCCCCACCGTCTGATGGCTGGCCATTTTTGAGAGATCTGTTTTTAACAAATGTAAGCTTCATTTAGAGTAACGCATTGTCCGAGCGCTTGCTTGAAACCAAGGTATCGAAAGCAGCGTTCTTCAGAGGAAGCATGCCTAGCCCTCTAGGGCTATGAATGAAACAAACCCCCTCCGGCCCGGCATACAAAGAAACCTGTGCAAAGTTCAAAAGCTACTTTGGTCGTCTCGTCTTCTGCTGCTTCTACTGTCTGGATCAGCTTTGTTATTGGAACACAGCAGTTCGATAGCTCGGGGGAGTGGAGCTCGTCGAAAAAGTAACGAACATGCCCTTTCGCTGTGCACGTGACAGGGAGGGAGGGAAAGTGAAAGCGCGCCATGCGCGCATTGTGCTGAAACGAGCCGTACGCGTGCACATCTCCTGTCCCCCTTCCGACTAAAAATCGACAATAGATTTCGCCAAGCGAGCAGCGCATGCGCTGAGTCGCTAGGCGAGACCTAAAAAGCGCTGCCTTAGATAAAAGACCGGCAGCTAATGCCATATCTATTGGCATTGCCATTTCTTGTTTAATGTTTGTAGTCTTTCCCGATCCGTACATGGGAGGTTCTTTTTCTAACAGAGTACAGGAACAATTTTAGTATAATTTAAAAAAAATGGCAGGTCGCTCACCATAGACCCCACCCGCTTGACCTCTTTTTCAGATGCCATAGTTTTACCCGTGTAAAACAAATTCACACTTCAGTGCAAGTGAGAGTAATATCTGCTTCCAGGAGGCTGGTCCTTGAGAGCGGGAAGGTCTTATGCTGCGTGTAAACACCCCAATATGCAGGTATTTGTGAGTACTGACACTTTCATGGTTCACACACACCCTGAACATTGTTGGAAATGTACTTGCGGCAAGATTAGGAGCAAATCTATATTCACGGTGGGAATGACGAGGGACACTCCAAAAACTGGTGGAGATGCAGAAAAAATAAGTTGCTCTAAGGAAAAAACAACTTTCCAAAACCAGTTTTAAGGTGTAAATCGCACTACTGTTGGATATAAATACAAGCAAAAACGTAAATATGTACACGTACAGATTTTAAAATGCACTTACGGGGTTGTAACGGACTATAAAATCCTAAAAACCAAAAGCACTCCTGGAAAGCAGCTTTGCAGGAATACTTCTATGGTCGTGGAGCAAATACGTCTCATCACTCCACTGTGTGCCCTTAACTGGGTGTGCCAGGTGCAGAACGAGACAATGCACCCTACTGTGGAGCATGTGCTGTCCTGAGTACAGGCACACATTTGTGTGCGCGCTCTAACGTGTCAGAGAAGACAGACTGGCTTTTTCAAGCCACCAGTCTTGTCCAGTTTGAAGTGCAGCAGGAATACACCACAGCTGGGCGCACTGTGTTACTACACACACTTGTAAGACAATGTCTGGGTGGTCCCTCTGAACCCCGTGCACTCCTTGGTGAGGGTGCCCTCCCTTGGGAGGGACAGACTGACTGTAGGCTCTCTCTATGTGCTACACAGCCAGTTCACTTCCCGACAGCTCCTCTGCATCTGCGCCAGTGAGTGGCTACAATATATCGCAGGCTCAAAAGCAAAGTGGCCCCTTCCTTGCATGGACCACACGCCCCATACAAATGAGGGAACACCACCTTAAGATTGCGCTAGCGCAAAAAGTGCACCAGTGCATCCGTATTATACAAGAAGCCGCATGAGCACTGCGGCCCCCTCCATAACAGTAACGTGACCCTCTGCCGCAAGAAACAGGCGTAAATGCCTCGATAAATCCCAACAGAGTGACACCGCTCTATCCAGAGCCACTTTGAACAGACAGGATCTGTGTAATTCCAAGAGAATCCGTCTGCTCCAAGTGGAGCCCTCTGAAGCATTGGAGCCTCTGATGCAAGAGATGTGCACTGCTCCTTAGGTTCCTCTGGGGATTAGATTGCCTCTGTAGAACATTATGAACATGATAGTGCTCCATCGAAAGCCACTGGAGCTTAGGCAGCCCTTCTGTACCCAGGAGACTAGTAATTCAGTAGCCACTGTGTAACCTCAAGGGAATAACACACACAAAGCCTCTTTAGGACCACAATCAGTATCTGCTCCATCTGGCAGAGTCCTCTCCTAGAACTGCAAGAGAACTACACTGCTCCATCCGGCAGAGTCCTCTCCTAGAACTGCAAGAGAACGACACTGCTCCATCTGGCAGAGTCCTCTCCTAGAACTGCAAGAGAACTACACTGCTCCATCCGGCAGAGTCCTCTCCTAGAACTGCAAGAGAACAACACTGCTCCATCCGGCAGAGTCCTCTCCTAGAACTGCAAGAGAACGACGCTGCCCAATCCGGCAGAGTCCTCTCCTAGAACTGCAAGAGAACGACGCTGCTCCATCCGGCAGAGTCCTCTCCTAGAACTGCAAGAGAACGACACTGCTCCATCTGGCAGAGTCCTCTCCTAGAACTGCAAGAGAACTACACTGCTCCATCCGGCAGAGTCCTCTCCTAGAACTGCAAGAGAACAACACTGCTCCATCCGGCAGAGTCCTCTCCTAGAACTGCAAGAGAACGACGCTGCCCAATCCGGCAGAGTCCTCTCCTAGAACTGCAAGAGAACGACGCTGCTCCATCCGGCAGAGTCCTCGCCTAGAACTGCAAGAGAAGGACGCTGCTCCATCTGGCAGAGTCCTCTCCTAGAACTGCAAGAGAACGACACTGCTCCATCTAGCAGAGTCCTCGCCTAGAACTGCAAGAGAAGGACGCTGCTCCATCTGGCAGAGTCCTCGCCTAGAACTGCAAGAGAAGGACACTGCTCCATCTAGCAGAGTCCTCTCCTAGAACTGCAAGAGAACGACGCTGCTCCATCTAGCGGAGTCCCTGCAAGAGAATGGCGCTGCTCCATCTGGCGGAGTCCTCTCCTCGAACTGCAAGAGAACGACGCTGCTCCATCTGGCGGAGTCCTCTCCTCGAACTGCAAGAGAATGGCACTGCTCCATCTGGCAGAGTTCTCTCCTCGAACTACAAGAGAATGACACTTCTCCAGCTTGAAGCCTCAGGATATCAAACAGCACTATGAGGATTACATTGTTCCAGGTGAAGGCTTTGAAATCCGCCAAGCTTCAGTGTAACTCCAAGAGACGAGCAATGCACTAACCGGAGCTTAAAAACCTTTTCCATAATCCAAGAGATTGGCCTATTCTCAGGGCTACCGGCTAATGCTCTTCTTCCACTTAGTGATATCCAATCCACAGCTTGGCTAACCTCGGACAAAAGACCTACACTGGCTTCCCTTAGAAGCCCGAATAAAATTGAAAATCAAATGCATCACTTTCAAAGCGCTCCACGCAGAAAGCCAACTCTATTTGGCAGATCAGCTGAAAATTGCAGATGGTGCCAGAGAATGCTGCAGCAAAGACACTCCTGCTAGAACATCCGAAATTCAAAACATCTCATGCCCAGAGGCAATCATTTTCCGGTTCTGCTCCCAATATTTGGAACTCCATTCTCAGCCATTTACGAGTGGCACCTGGCATCCTATCCTTCCGAAAGAATCTCAAGACGTTCCTACTAAAAAATAATGTCTGCCATTACTTAAGATAAACTGCCCCATTGCTAGAATTGTGCCAGTTCTCCAGACTTCCCGGATGTAAACATGTAATCATTATGCTGTCTTGTATAGCCATTCTCTAGTACCCCTCCTAGTCCTAGTACCGCCTTAATCCTTTACTCCCAATTCCATAGTTATTCATCTGTTGACATGAGGTTATATGTATGCACATCATCTCATTGGTAACTTGTTGTATGTACAATGCTCTAATACCACTGGTTGAAGAAGTCAAAGAAAAGACTGTAAATAATAAATTCTTAGTGTTTAGTGATACTACTTTAATGGTCACTATATTGAGAAAGGGCGCTAGTGTGAAGGTCAGACTCTAACCTTAAAACCTGCAATAACTGTTGGAGGTGAACAATTGTGAACTTAACCTGTATTCGGTACCATATTTGAGAGCGGTTATGTATAGCTATAAAGATTATTTTGAGTTGCCTAGCAAAGATCAGCGACTGGGTGATGAAAGAGGAGAAAGTGACGCTTGAAGTTCAAAGCAGTAAACAGCCTAAGATAAAGTAAAATATTAACCAAGGCCCTCACTCAGCATCCGGTCCCATTCCTTGCCCTCTCCAAACCCACCAATGTAGGGACAGTGGAAATCACAAGGGGCTGGCCAGGACAGAGTAAAAGACACTCGCTCCTCCCCCTTACTTAGCTTCCACCCACTAATAAAAATTATTCTTTATCCAATTAGAGGTTTTCAAAATTAATGACAACCAGATCATTTAGGGACAATGTGGCAGTGTAAGGCTGTAACAGATAATAATGGCCGAATCTATAAGTGTTGTTATCTGCAGCATTGTGCGAAGTTATGCAAAACTAAGCAGATTCATATCTTATTCATATTAACATCCTGTGATCCAACAACTTGGTAACCTCGAATTTAACAGACAAGATCAAGTGTAAACAAGTAACTTCAAAAAGGGTGTGCGGTGTGCCTAGAAAGAGAACGGTGTTGATAATCGGGGGATAGGGTATCTCTAGGAGCCTGATGTGGCTAGAATCAAGTTATCACCTCAGCATCTGACATGCTCATCAGGGCAGAGAGCTCTTAACACAATTGTTGCCTCTGTACATTATTTTAAATTGTGCTGGGCAGAGGCGCAACTAGAGCCAAATTTCGGGGGGGGGGGGGGGCCCCAAGAAAAAATTCGGTTGGGGCTAATTCTTCCAGCAATAGGCAGAGTGGAGATGCAGGGGCTCTAAGAAGGGGTGAAAAAGCAACAAAGCCTCATTTACAAGCAAATGGTCTTTAAAAGACCTGTGAAGTACTCGGGTGCGGCTGTGTGTGTGCCCGTGGAAGCTGTCTCAGCCCGGGCTTCCACACACGACAGGGGGGGGTGGGGGGCGGGGCTGAAGCCCTTTGAGCCCAATGGGCGTTGCGCGCCTGGTGCTGGGCCAGCAAGGGAGAATGACGTCTCTTGTAAGCGCTCCTCATTATTATTATTATCACTTGAGTAGCCTTGGGAGGTTCCAATTTTGGTGCCATTCCATTAGAGTTTGGTGCTTCTGCATGTGGGTGAGGGTCATTTCTACATGGTTGCAGCTCAGCGATTTGAATATGATGGGGATGTTAATGCTGACTTGGGGCCGATGTGGACTTGGGCTTCATTGAGGGGCTTCTGTGGGCTCTCTCAATTTCAAACTATCTAATTTGAGTCAAGTGTGGGCTGCCCAGACTTCTAGGAATTCCAAGCGCCAAATTAGTCTTTTATATCCTCTGAAAAGACAAAAAATCTCGGGTGGTCTCTCCTATTGCGGTCTTCAAGGTCTGTGATCTCTCTCTCTCTCTCTAGGAGCTTGATTTTGCTTGACTTGATGACTATTTCTTTTTAGATTTTGACCTTGTCATCCTCCATTTGACTTATCCTCCATCCTCGTCACTCCTCCTGTACGTTCTTGAAAGTCTTTCCTAGTACTTGTGATTGCAATCTGCATCAAGTCTTTGCACGATCTAGCTCAATCCACTAAGACAAACAGAGCTGCAAGTCCTTGAAGTACCCGATGCAGAGAATCATTTCCCCCTTTTCTCAGGGAATCTGGCCTTGATGATTTCGATTTAGTGCATTTCAGGTTTGCTTTCTCCTTTCAGGGTTCTTTTGCATCGTTTGAATATTTTCCTTCGAATGTCCAGCATCTTGGCAAGAGCACAGAATTCGTGAGATGCGCTGTTTGATAAACTCTTTTGGCAAAGGCACTCTGGCTGGTCTGAGAGGTGAAGCAAAGAATGGGAACGCTAGGCGCCTCTGTATTTTTCGCTAAAAAGGGAAAAACTTCCCCTAGTTTCAAAGATAAAGAGCAGAGACTAAGCTACATCTAGCTGTGCCACCAGAGGGTCTTGTATGCCCAAACTGAAGGCAGTCCGCTCCTTCCCTCCTTTCTCTGCTTATGTCTGTGCTTGGATGAGGCTTATCTCAAAGTGCTTTTTAGGTCTCGCCTGGCGTTAGCAGCGCGCATGCGCTGCTCTCGCCATGCGAGGGCCTTTTGGAAACAATACAGTTTCGGAAGGGACTTTAAGCCCCGCCCTTGTTTTCAATTGGCACGCGTCATCGTTTATGGTAAACGGTGGCGCATGATTGGATATCGGGCTTTTTTGTTACCGCCCTGTCCATTTTTCGGACGGCCCATCTGGACAGGCCGACGCCATCTTTGTTTGGCGTGACATGAATTTAAACTCTCAGCCTCGCACCGGAAGACTGGAGAGCTCATTTCATTTTCACGCTCAAAAATTCGCCACCGTGTTAAGTCACGTGATGTATGCCGTTGCTAGGGAAGCCAATTGGGTTATTCCTCTAAAGGGAACTCCATGTATTTGCATTTCCGGGGCTTCGCAGCCAACGAACACCTAGAAAATTTCTAATTCACCAATCACAAGCCACCATACAGTCTCTCCAAGCTCCACCGCAGTGAACCACTGTGAGCTGTATAGCCAATCCGATGACACGTCTTCCCGCAACCAATCGCAGATGTCGACAGTTCCACACATCTAGTACAATATGTTTAGACCAATTTGATTGAATTATGGGCTCTCTGGTTCTACAAGCTCCGGTCCTTTCGGCACAAAGCGCCCATTAAGGGAGTATTGCCGTTCAGCGGATTGAAAGCAGCCCGGTAATGCAGTAATTACGGCCATCGGGCGTCCTCATCAAAAGACGGACTGTGCGAAGAAATGCTGTGCAGGTCGTCACCCTATGTCCTGGGGCAGAAAGCCAATGCGGGCTCATCAGTGACTATTGGAAATTGAGTGCACACCATCCATCTGTATAGAAGTGTTATTTTATTCTCGCAATTTTCTTTTGGTATTTTACGATATTTGTTTCTGGTACGAAAAGAGTGGCAGGCAGAAGCCCGAGCTTTAATACATTCCATTGAATGTCTGCAAGCATCAACCCCACACCTCCTGCAATTGCTTTGAGCAGCTGCCCATGGACTGATTAACACTGGCACTGAAATGTGTTTCTTGAAACTTACTGCAGCTAAGCAAAGGCTTATGGCGTTGTAAACGAAGAAATACTCCGTCTCCTTCGGTTGATGCACTGGTTAGTTATCTCATTGACTGGTACCTGGCACAAGATCATAGTTGGAAAGGTGGGGGCTCTGTAAACAGAAAGCTGCCTGGCTTCACCTGTCGTCCATGGTTTTAATAAATAAAATTCAATCTCAGTCCACCCAAGATGTTTTCGGTATTGAATAAGTTGGTGGGTTCCGACCAGCCTCCTCTAAGAGACAAGAATATTCCTGCAGGACTGCAGTCCATGAACCAGGCACTTCAGAGGCGTTTTGCGAAGGGAGTCCAGTATAACAGTGAGTAGTCATTTGGCACACTTGTCATTCTTTTCTTCAAATTTATCTGTTGCTCACGTACATATGATACCCCCGAACCAGCAGAGCCAACTTCCATATTTCGTATGGGTGCTGAGAAAGACATTGAACTTGGAAATTGCCTTAAGAATAATGAAAAAAAATCAGCTTGAAGAACCAATTCTTTATACACAGAATAGACTTTTATTACGATCACCTGTTCATAAGTGATTACAATTGAACACCATGGACATTTGCATGAATTATGTGATAACATGTTGCCCTTCCACAAAATAGTTTTCTAGAAGTTGATTTGAGTTTTGCGGGCAGTCAGAAATTTTGGGAGTAGCCACAAGGACAAGAAAAATGAAAACACTGACCGGTGCAGTCTTGAAAAACGGTACTGCCACCCATTTGTATACTATATGTGCTTGACTGCATCCAGTTCCTCTCACTCCCTCCTCTTTGGTTTCCTGCCAGCGGGGTCTGGAAGCTATCAACACTCGATATGGGCGGGCCCGTGGTTAATGGTTTGGTTAATTGGGTTTTATTAATTACACTTCTTAGTTTTAGGAGTATTACTTGTTAAAAATGCGAGCGAGGGGCTGTGGCTGGCTGAACGGCGTAGGGAAGCAGGGACTACCCGAGGGGGTGCGCTGTGCCAAGATTTCAGCCAATCAAACGCAGAAGCACTAGGAGCACGTGGAGACCCCAGAGCTTTAAACGCACTTTGAAAAGTCTGGATTGCCGTTTGCCACATCCATTATTAAACCAGCAAGGGTGTTATTAAATAAAAACATTTGATTGCCATGTTTAGGTACATTAATCTGGATATGTTTTTATATATATTTGTTTATTTTTTTTTACTCTCACGTGAAACCTGCACCAGATGGGGCTGCATTTCCCACCCCACCAGTTAACACTGCTAACTGTTTTCATATTATGCAATACCCACCCGTGGGTAACAGTTCGATGTAATGTGTTTGCACCTCTAAATAAAGTTGGGAGTAAGAAACGCTTCCTGGACTTTGACAAAGTATGCAGGTACGTGGTGCCATCACCGATTGTTTTTTAAGGACTCCAAGAAACACAAGCATTTACAATGCAATAGGTCTCGCATTTACGCAAGTTTAAGCTATTGGCATTGTAAATGACAATGCCTTTTATTATTTATTTATTTATTTAAAAGGTTTTATATAGCGCTGGCTAGACCCGGGGGTATCAGAGCGCTTTACATGAACATAGGCAAACGGAGAAAAACAGTTGAACAGGATACCAAATGAAGCAAGCGAATACATCACATTATAAAAATAAGCGAGGTGAGGAGTTAGGGTAAAAAACGTGCTATTTCAAACAATGTAGAGGAAAAAGAAACAAACATAATATACATGGGGGTAAAGTCAGTGTCTGAAAGGGAGGAATGTTATGAGCAGTGGGTGAGTGCAAAGATGGTAAGGAAAGAACTGACAAAATCGAAGCAGGGGAAGAAGAAAGTTCAGTCCGTGTGGGGATTAAGGACCCCAGTATAAGTTGAGAAGGTGGAGTTTGAGGTCTTTTTAAAGTTGAGGTAGGTGGGGGTGCAGCGCAGGTCCAGTGGGAGGGAATTCCAGATGCTCGGAGCGTTCCCGGAGAAGGAGCGAGATTGGGTGGATTTCTTTTTTAGAAGTGGGGGACTAGGAGGAGCGAGTTGGAGCTTCTCATCAGTCTGGTACAGCCCGCCTTTTTGAGTTTGTTTGTTAAGTATAGCGGGGTTTGTTGGTGAAGGGCTTTGTGCGTGATGCAGGCGGTCTTGTATAAGCATCTTCCTTCAATAGGGAGCCATTTAAGGGCTTTCATGGCTGGGGAGATGTGGTCAATTTTTTTTACAATCCATGATGAGTCTGGCCGCCAGGTTGAGAACAGCTCTAAGTGGGGCCAGGTGAACTTTGGGGGTTCCTGTGAGGATAGCGTTACCATAGTCTAATCTAGAGAGGACTAAAGATTGGACAACTGATTTGAAGTCGTCAGAGGGAATGAAGGGCTTGATTTTTTTGAGGTGACGGAGAGTGTAGAGTGCTCCTTTGGCCGAGTTTATGTGGTCTTTAAGGTCAAGCTTTTTATCAAGCGTGAAACCTAGGGATTTCGCCGAATCAGATAGAGAGAGTGTGCAATTGAGGGCATTCAGGTCAGTGATCCAGCTTTGGATGGGGAGCCGATTGTTTTTAGGTGAGAAGAGAATAATTTCAGTTTTTTTAGGGTTTAGTTTAAGATGATTGGCGTAGAACCAGGATTGGATCTTATTCAAGGTATTGTTTAAGTGGAGAATATCAGAGTGCGATTTAATTTTGTAATAGATTTGGGTGTCGTCGGCATAGAGGTGATAGTTGATTCCCGCTTGTTTCAGGATGAGGGTGAGGGGTTCCATAAAGAGGTTGAAGAGGGAGGGGAAAGGATAGAGCCTTGAGAGTACGCCCAAGCAGACAGTCGTCGGGTTAGAGAGGCAGGATTTGATTTTGATTTGTTGTGTTCTGTGTTGGAGGAAAGAGGTGAACCATTTGAGGACCACACCGTTAAGGCCAAAGCGAGATTGAAGCGAGTTAAGTAAGGAGGCATGATTGACTGTGTCAAATGCCGCCGAGAGGATCAAGGAGAATGAGAAGGCACGCTTCACCATTGTCAAGGGATTTGTGGATGTCGTCAACAATGTTCAGCATTGCAGATTCTGTGCTGCAGCCTTTCCTGAAGCCAGATTGAAGGGAGTCAAGTAGGTTAAAATTACTTATGTGATTGTTCATTTGGAACAAAGCACATTTTTCCAGGGTTTTAGCAAGAAGTGGGAGGTTAGATATTGGTCGGAGGTTGTTAGGATCGTTGGGGTCTGCAGTGAGGTTTTTAGGAATGGGCGTGATTTGTCCGAGTTGGAGGGAGTCGGGGACACATTCAGAGGAGAGGGAGGTATTAATGATCTTGGTCCAATAAGGGGCGATGATATGGTTAAGGTTGTGAACTAGGGACGAAGGGAGAGGATCTTTGGTATGAGAAGATGGTTTAAATTTGGCTATAATAGTAGAGACTTCGAGTTCGGTCATGGGGCGGAAGTTGTGCCAGGAGGCGTTATTTTTTAGTTGTATGGTAGGAGGTGTAGAAGAGGGTGAGGATTGAATGGGTAGGAGGTTGGAAGAATGAGGTGGAAGGGGTGTTGCAGCCCAAGAGGTAGTGTAGAAGGCAGTGTTGCAGGTAAATTGGGAGTTGGGCGGGTCCTGGATTTGAAGGAAGGATTGATCAATTTTAGCAATTTTTTCCGAGAAGAAGCTGGCAATTTCCTCACATCTCGAGGGGGGCCGAAGATGTTTGTTTTCTAACAATGTTAAAAAGTTCTCTAGGCCTGTTTTTGGCCCTATCAAGTTGAGCACGGAAAAAGGCTGCCTTTTCGTTAAAAATGTGTTTCCTATAGGTGGATCTAGCAGTTCTGAGGGCAAGGTGAGAGGGAGAAGGGTGTTGTCTCCAGGTTCTTTCTGCCAGTCTAAGCTGACGTCTTTCGTTATTCAGTTCGGGATTGAACCATGATTTGGATTGGATTTTTCTTTGTTGTTTAAGGGGGGCAACCTGGTCTAGGACCTCACTTACAATCTTATTGAAATGGTTAGTGAGCTCGGTAGCATTTTGAGAGTGTGGGGTGAGATGAAGTTGAGCTTGTAGTTTATCCTCAAGTACACCTGGTGGGATTTGTTTAAGGTTTCTGATCCATTTCGTAGATTTGGTATTTATTGTAGTGGGTGGAAGGGCTCTGGTAGCTATCTTAAACAGAATCAGGTGATGATCAGACCAGTCAATAGGGATGATATTGGTGAGGGAGGCCAAATCAGTGTTGGAGATGATCGCATCGAGTATGGCCCCTTTGATGTGGGTAGGCTTGTGGCATAATTGCTTGAGGTCGTTCAACTCAAGAAGGTGGCTGAGGCGTATGACCGTGGGATCAGTTTCATTATTCCAGTGGATGTTGAGATCTCCTAAAAAGATTTTTTTCGCGTCTGAAAGGGAGGAGTGAGTGAGAAGGTCGGATAGTTCATCAGCGAAAAGAAGAGGTTCACCCGGAGGGTGGTAGATGTTATGAAATCTAATCGGGGCGGAGCCCTTGACCGCGAGTTCAACGTCAAGGTATTCAAAAGTTTGGTAATCCCTGTTCTGTAAAAGGGAGAGTTGAAAATCAGACTTATGAATTATTGCAAGTCCACCTCCTTTTCTGTCTGGTCTGTCTTGTCTAATGATGGAGTAGCCGGGGGGGCGGGTAGGTCCAGAATGGCCGTCGAGTGATCATCAAGCCAAGTTTCAGTGAGAAAGGCGATGTCAATAGCCTCACCGAGGATCGTTTCTGATAATTGAGTCGCATGTCTGACCGCAGACCTGCAGTTGACAAGCATGCAGGAAAGGAGAGCTGGGCTGTCATTGGCGAGTTTAAGGGAGTGTATGGTGGTGAGTTGTGAAGGGGGTCTGGGGGAACCAGGTGCGGCAGGGATTCTATTTATGCCCAAAATAACTGGGATGTTGGAGTAAGGGAGGGGCTGGTTAGTGTTAAGAGGTTTAGGAAGGTAGGAGTTACAGAGGCTGATTAGGTCATGCGTGGAGAGATCGCTTACCGCGCGGAGTGGTTTATGCGTTCGACTGCGAAGAGGTTTGGTCAACCATACGGTATGTTGGGTGCAGTTATGGGAGAGAGAGCAGGGGGTTCCAGTGAGGGTGGGCGGGGTCAAGGTATTGAGGGAGTTGAAGGCCTCTCTGAGATGAATTAATTCGATAGGCATGGCTGCGAGTTTAGATTCAATGTTGAGAAGAGACTTTGTAATAAGATTTTTTTGGGAGATCAGATGAGACGTGCGAAGGGGATGAGGAAGGTTTAGTGTTAGCTGTGGGAGTTGATCTAACTGGAGGTGGTCCAGTAGTAGATAAGTGAGTCAGGGAGGTGTAAGAGGGCGAATTAAGCAGTCCAGCAGTCGGAGTATCAGGGAGAGGTGTGCGGGTGGGCAAGATGATGGTGGGGTATTTGGGGCTTGAGGAAAGGTCTGGGGTGATTTTGGGAGATTTGGGGCTTGAGGACAGGTCAGGGGGGGGATCGTACGGGTGAGAGAAGGGAGGGCGGGGTGTAGGATACAACGGGGCGTGCGAGCGTCGACTTCTTAGGTGGTGAGACAATGGATGGAGAGTTGAGTATAGGTTCTGGGAAGGTGGACGGGGTAGGAGGGGAGGTGTTAATGGTCATGGCGGGTTGGGGGGGCAGGGTCTGAACCAGGGTGTCTAGATGTGGAGTGTCCGGTAGTGTGGGTGATGTGGGGGTAAAAGAAGGTTTGAAGAGTTGGTAGGATAAGTAGCTGAAGTGATTCTCCAAAATATTGAGGTGGAATTCGGACGCTTGTATGAGAATGTTACTGGATTTAAATATGGAAATATCAATTTCACCTTGGAAGGAAGGGGATGGCGCAGTTGACAATTTAAAACCATAAGGAATATTACCTGATTTAGAGATTGTAAGGTGGAGAAGGAACATGCTTTTCCATTTAGAAGGGCGTCTGGAGAAAAAAATAAGGTTTGTTTTAATTGGAGAAGTCAAGCTGTGGTAGGCATCAACTATTAAAGTTTCAGGGTGACGAATCAGTAGTCTATGTTTGAAATTCTTCTTAGCATTTTTAGAGAGATTAGGCGGGTATAAGATGTTCCATGAGTTGGGGCCATGTTTAGAGAGCGCAGGATCAGAGGGAGTAAGGGGGAAGTTGGGGTGGGACATGGTCTGACACTATGGGAGGGGGGGGAAAGAGGGAAGAGGAAGGAGGTATAGAAGCAAGCAGAGTGGGGTGGGGAAATTAGAGAGAAGGAGAGTCAGCGTCTTGGGAGAAGGGGAGAGAAATTATCCTAAAGAATCAACAAATCAGTAAGAAACAAAATTAATAAGAAAGCATCAATCTTGAGGATCTGCACCAATATCTAGAGAATGAGAGACAACTCTAAGACATAATATCGTATAAATACCAAAAATAATTCAAGGCAGGTCAGTAGCATATGTAGGGAGGAGATTACGGGGGGGAAACATCAAGTACGAGTACCGGTCAAGAACTCTAAGGCAATGTGTGGCGGAATAAGAAACTAATTACATTAAAATAGAGCAATAAAAAGTAGGGCATTCACCAAAACAGTACAAAATATGAATAGCATTAACAGAAAAATAAACGAATAACACACCGAACGTAGGGGGTCAGGTCTAAGATACAGGGTAATGCATAAAAGGAAAGAAACTCAAGGCCGTATATATCGTGAAACTAAGTAACTAAGAATTTTTTTATTATTATTTTTTATTTTTTTTTATTTATTTTTTAATCAAAAAGACAGGGGAGTGAGGTACCTACTACCTGGGCAAGAACTGACTAGCCTTACACCACTGGAAACGTCCCCACGATGGCGCTCAAGCAACCTCTGAAATCGAGGATTATGGGGAGTGAGGGATATACTAGGCAGTTAAAAGCAGAGCACATGTCCGAAGGCCAGGGCCCGTAGAAGTGCATCCATTTTGAGAATTTGGGGCAAGAGCGACACAAAATGGCGGATGCAGGCCGGCAGTCAATATGAGACGAGGTAGCAAGGAGAAAAGTCAGGCATCCCCCCCAAGCATGAGCCAGTCAAGAGACAAGGGCACCATCAGGCCGGGTCTCGTGAGGGGCCGAGACCAGAATTCACGGGGGTGACAGGACCATTGTATCAAGGGCACCATCAGGCCGGGTCTCGTGAGGGGCCGAGACCAGAATTCACGGGGGTGACAGGACCATTGTATGAGGCCGCAGGGGTTCTTCAGTGGGTGTTATCGCACGGGACCGTCCCTTCACAACAGACGGCTGCTGCCCCGCTCATCCGAGATTAGCGATGAGCTGAAAGGCTCCGCCTGAGCCTGGTTGATGGGGAAATTGTAGGCAAGGGGCCGCTGCACGGGATCACGACAAACGTTGCCGCGGCTCCCGAGAACACAGACCCGGCCCGATGCGGCCCCAGCCAATCCCCCCGGGGCTCCGGCCGTCCGAAAAACCGCACTCACCCAGACGGTCGAGGAATCCATGCAGGACAGGCCCACTAAGAGCACAGCCTCTCCAAGTCAGGAGGTGTCAGCAGGGTATCCCCCAGCAGCCAGGCCAGGACCGGGCCCACCCGCACGGTGCCGGTGCAATCAGCAGTTTTCTCGGCTGTTTCCCTCAGCTGGCGACGAGCTGCAGCGGTGCTCGCACGGTCACCACAGCTGACACGCCTCGCTGAGGCCGAGTTCGTCCCTCAGTGGCCCGGCCAGGTCCGGGCTCCCAGCACGGCGCCGATACAATCAGCGGCTCCCTCGGCAGTCATTGAGGCATCCTCAGCTGGTGGCGAGCGGCAGCGGTTTTCACACGGTCATCGCTGCAGACATGCCTCGTTGAGGCCGAAACGGACGTCCCCACGCAAAGGAGTCCTGCGATCAACCTCGCGGCAAAGCTACAGCCATCCGTGGACGACAGGAGGAACGGGGATGAGCGCGTTGATTCCGATATCGCAGGTCATCCAGCGGTCCCCAATGCAGGTAAGCGTTTCCAAAGTTACAAAGATGTAGTCGTAGTAGTTCTTGTAGAATAACTGTTGATGCGGGGTGGATGGCAGGTTTAGCAGAGGATATTCACCGAATTGGTGATCCTCAAACCCGGGAGCTCCTAGGCTGAGCTCCTACTCGGTGGCCATCTTGGCCATCATGTTTTAAAAAACAAAAATAATAGGCATTGTCATATACAATGCCAATAGCTTAAACTCGCGTAAATGCGAGACCTATTGCATTGCAAATGCTTGTTCTCGTGTGCTAGTCTCTCTGCTTTAGCTCTCTGCTTGCTGCCTGCGCTTGTCTCTCCATGTTTGTCTTTCAATGGCCTCTCAGCACTTGTCCCTCAGCACAATGTTCCTGAAGTGCCTTATCCGTCATGTATGATTTTAACTAGGTTTATGCTGCTGACGCGTGATCCAAGAAAGTAAATCAAAGTAGATCGGATTCATCACCTAACTGGACCCACCGATGGGTCTTGTTTTGTGCTCGCTGACCACCTTTCTGTACAGCTCCTAGCGTCCACGCGCCATGGACTTGTTTGATTGTGCTAATGATAATATTGCTTATGGATTTAGCCGACCTGGCCTCCCTCAGTAGTCCACCCTTAGGTGCTGGACTGTCCCTGCATTGCCGTCCTTGCTTCAGGGCTTCGATGTGCAGCATGGCACCCCCGGCACTGCCAGAATCAGACTGGCGCCATTTTGTGACCACGGCGTGTGCCTCCCAGTTAAGAGTGGGAAGAGGGGGAGCTCAGACTTTTTCCCTCACTTGGCAGGTATTGTATTCAACAGATCTATGATGAATGTCACATGTAAATAATCAGTGATATTTACTTTATTTAACTATACTCATGCCCATTTATATGAGGTACGGAATGGGTTAACTGTCAGATGGTGCAATATTGCCACTGAAGGGGTCTGGAGCTATCGTAAACCATAATGCAGAACTAAGTGTGGTTTGTGTCACCAGAACCCCGAGATGGAAACAGTGTACTATATTACCCATTGCTTTTTATGTACTTTTCATATAACACATTTATTTTTGGGTAGGTACCTTAAACAGAAAATATTTATTTAAAAAAAGCGAATAAATAATGGACTATGTTGTTACTTTGTCTCCAGTAATTATGTAGTTCAAATGTGTTGTTTACCTTTCATCAAATGATAATTAAATCAAGGGACAATAATCAGGGCTCCAGCGTTTACTGCATTATTATGGACTCTCAGCACTGGTCACATAACTTTTCTCGCTCAAATAGATAAAATACTGCTACAGAATGTGCCACATAATTTGAATTTAGCCCTATAATTTAATAATCCTATTACGTAATTGGTTCCAATGTTGCAGCATAATCTTAGTAGCCCCGACAATAATAAAACTCTGCTGAGTAGTTTCCACGTGGTCATTATTAGGACATAACCCATATTTCACAGGGACCGGTGACATATTTCCCATATTTTACCAGGTCCCTGTGAAATATGGGTTTCATTGCTACTGCATTTTGTGCATTAGATGTAAAATGCTGACACCCTGTAAAAGCCAAATTGAGGCTGTGTGATGGAAAAAATTAAACAAACAAACCAGAGGTCATCAAATGGACAAGAGAAGTTTCAGAGCTTCCTTCACACAGAAGAGAAGGCCATCGCTACCATGTGTCTACAGCTGTGTTGTCAATGCTCCAGACAAGGTGACAGAGGAGAGTGCCTACCACAAGTTAAGTACTAGTACGATGTAAGTGTATCAGTCTTTATAGAAAAGCCCCCATCTACTAATCGCCCCAGTGAGGGTGGGAGTGCACAGGCGAAAGGAAAGTGTAGCTCCTAAAAACTGCTCTGTACAACAAATCTTATTTCCCATCATCCCAGACTTGTAAACAGACCACACAATGTGGAGCCACTCCTAGCACCTGGTCAACATGTTTCATGGTAACGATCTGTCACCAAGCTTATGAGGACATACAAAGAAACACAATGATTAAAATGCAACCAGCAATACAGAGGAAAAAAACAACCCTTCAACAAAGGCTTGCTTGTTCATGGGTATGAGAAGAGAAAAAAATAAATACGGTGGCCTCCGTAACTTACAGCAAGCCACTGGCAACACAGCACAGGTTATTGACTGAGCCCACCCTAAACATTTATTCTTGCGGCTTGCACCTAGGTGGTAGAAGGCGTAAGGATGCGCTGTGAGGAATCCGTGTAAACACGTTATCCAACCGAGACCAGGCCTTACTCCATCTTGGGTATGCTCGATCCCTCTTAGACTTTTGTTGTTTGGTGCTGGGTTCGTACGCATAGGGTCTTAAATTGCGCCAGACCTGGTGAGTCACACTGGAGCTACTTTGAAACCTTCAGAGGCTTGGGCTACTTGTGACCAAGAAGTCACAAAACCACAAGTATGTATGGTGAACTTCACGGCTGGCAATTTCCATTTTGTAGTTGTTTTTTCTTTCTAGGCAATGGCCTGCATTTCTATATTTTTATAAACAGGATACTCCTATCTTTCTTGCTCCACTCATAATATCTTTATTTGATTAAAAAAAAACAGAGAATGTTTAATAGGACTTTCCTAGCACTGCACAGAATGACCAAAAACCTTTTAACAACATTTTTTTTTTTTTTTAAGAACAGATTTTATTTGTCAAATAACAAATACAGCGCAGAGCACTGTAACCCAGCAACTCATGCATATAAAATGTACATTGAAGTGACTGACGATTTCAAATGGCAAAATAGGACAATTTAAGAGCAATACATTTGAAATCTTGACATAAAAAACAACTAAAAAAAAACAACCCACAACCCCCAAAACCCACCCCCCGTCGCACTCACGCCTACTCCAGAGCAGCACCATAAGAGAACAGTCTCATCTATCCAGACATAATATACCTGTATTCAAGGGGCGATATTGCTTATCAATTATAGTGGGAGAGACGCCAAGTCGGTAGACCTGGCTACTGAAACAGGTTCTAGCTCTAGGCCACGATACTCTGCCCATCGCCGCCAGATTTTATAATGTTTAAGTGGGCACCCCCTGGCCACAAAGATAAGGATCTCCAGCCCCATACAGAAATCCATGCCAATTTTCCACACAGATACCGAGGGCACCCTCGGAGCCTTCCAGGCTTTGGCAATATCCCTCTTGGCCAGGGTGAACCCTAAGAGCATAAGATGGCGTTTGTATATGTTGCCTCCTATATCGTCCATAACATGCAACAGAACCAACTTTGGGGAGCTGGGGAGATCCCAGCCCAGTACCTCGGAGAGGCACGACAAAACTCCCCGCCAAAATCGTGCTAATGCGGTGCAGTGCCAGATAGTGTGAAGCAAGGTACCCTCCTCATGTTGGCATTGAAGACACACCGGGGAGGCCACCAATCCCGCCCTCCAGAGCCTGACCCTAGTGAAATAGACCCAGTGGAGATATTTAAACTGGATAAGGCGAAGACTTACGGCTATGGATGACCCCCGCGGGGAGGCCAGGGCCTCCACCCAGTCCTCCTCCTCCAGCGGGCCTACGTCTCCCTCCCAGGCCTCCCTAAGACGCTGCAGTGTGGGGGAACTGTGTGTGACCAGGGACTGGTAAATCTTAGAGATCTTGTGGTCATGGAGGTCCCCCATAAATATCTTTGCCTCTATGGGACTAAACTCAGCCAGGGACCCTAACCCCTCGATGTAGGGGGTGATGGCATGTCAGAGCTGTAGATATCGGAAAAATTGGGTTTTAGGCATTTGAAAGTCCTTTTGTAGATCCTGAAAGGACTTCAAAACCGATCCCCGCATGACGTCTCCAAGAGTAGAGATGCAGATACGGTCCCAGCCCCGAAAACCGGACAATGCAGCCAGTTGCGGCAGTCGCCCATTATACCAAAGGGGGGTCTCCAGAGTCAACTTATTCCACCACCCGGTCCTCCGCAACGCCGGTCGCCATATTTGAAAGATAAGTTTCGTAGCTGGTGGCAAGGAGCTGTGCAGCGGCGCGGAATAGAGTATAGTGTGTAGGGTGTAATCTCCCATGCAGCGCCTCTCGACTGCGTAGGCGGGGTCGGCCCTATCCCCATACCACCACTCATTGAGGACTAGTAGATGGGATGCCATATAATAGGACAGGATATCAGAGGTTGCCAATCCCCCACAGGGGGCGGGCATTAGTTGCTACGAGCCTGCAGCGCGAGGGGGGTTCTATCTAATACCTGTTTTAAAATCTTTTAACAAAAGGTGATTTTAGCTTTGTTGTGATTGTGATTACTGTTTCGATGCACTGTGAGCTGTGTTAAAGCTCAAGGGAGATTAACGCTCGTCTCCTCTTCCTACTCCGTAATTGGCAGCCATTTTGGGTCAGCGCTCTAGTCGCTGGACCCCGTTAGTGAATTTAAACCCACATGACGGGACCGCGCGGCGGGCATTAGTTGCTACGAGCCTGCAGCGCGAGGGGAGTTCTATCTAATACCGGTTTTAAAATCTTTTAACAAAAGGTGATTTTAGCTTTGTTGTGATTGTGATTACTGTTTCGATGCACTGTGAGCTGTGTTAAAGCTCAAGGGAGATTAACGCTCGTCTCCTCTTCCTACTCCGTAATTGGCAGCCATTTTGGGTCAGCGCTCTAGTCGCTGGACCCTGTTAGTGAATTTAAACCCACATGACGCGTCCGCGCAGCGGGCGCGCCAAAGGCGCGCCTAAGGCAAGCCCGTCAGCGGCCAGCAGGGGCCAGGGGCCGGGAGCTCTGCCTCTCTTCAACAAAGGAGATACTCTTATAGCCCTGAGCAGCTAAAAAACCTAAACAAAACTCCTGTTATAGGATGCACTCTTAAAATTAATCTCAGCTGCCCTGAGATGGGTTGTAGGCACTGCTCCTTTAGGCTACAAACTCAATCCTCCTCTCCCTCCTTGGAAGAATCGCAGCTGAGAATTTATAAACTGTTTCAGCTCAACTGCAGATCACTACCTAAACACTCTTCGGAGTTATTTATTCTGTTGTCAGAGGAGAGCCCGGACATCTTGTTTCTTACTGAAACATGGACCAACCTCTACTCGGAACCTGATATTGTCCAAGCCCTTCCCTCTGATTACCTAATTCAGAGACTTGATAGACCTATAGGGAAAGGCGGTGGGGTTGCTATCATTTTTAAAAACTCTTTTAAGTGCCGCAATCTTGGAAGTCCTTTAACTGATTGCGAGAATTTCCATTTTTCTATAAGACTCTCTCCCTTGCTCTCTTTTTCGGGCATTTTAATTTACCGACCGCCTGGACGATGGGTCAGTTTTCTAACTCTCTATCTGAAACAGTTACTAAGTTGGCTAGCTGTGCTTCTAACTTTACTATTCTAGGCGATCTAAATGTCCATATTGACGACAATGCGTCAATAGTTACGTCAGAACTCTCTTCTGACCTCGCCGCCCTTCAACTCCTCCAGAAGGTGCCATCTGCCACTCACACTAAAGGTCACCTTCTCGACCCTGTTTTTTCTAACGTTCACGAGCTATTTTGTTTGGACCCTATTCCCATTCCTTGGTCTGACCACTATTTGATCCCCTTACATTGGTCGCCTAAGTTGGTCATCCCTAATGCTCAACCTTTAGGAAAAACAGTTCGAGGCTGGTCCAAACTTAGCCTTGATAAATGGACCTCTGTTTTGGACCTTTCAAAACCATCTACTATCACTGATCCGGTATTAGCGAATGACCATTTTAATAACTGGATTGAAGGGACTTTAGATCAGGTTCTCCCTAAAAAGAATATCCAGATAAACACAGGATCTAATAAAGCAGCCTGGTATACGCCTAATCTTCGCGAGTTAAAGCAAATGTGTAAGAGGGCAGAGAGAAGCTGGAGGAAAGATTTCTCCCTCTCTAAGAAAAAACAATATAGAGACACTATTAGTACATACAAATGCGAAATTAAAAAGGCGCAAGCACATTATTTTAGCGAAAAAATTTCTGCCGCCGCTAACTCCCCTCGGGAGACGTTTCGCATTGTAAACAAACTCCTGAATGCACCCACTCCCTTGGTCTCCCATGAAGCTACAGACGACCGATGCACTGATCTCGCGGACTATTTTTATAATAAAATTTTAACTATTAGCTGCTTATTTCCCACCTCCCTGCCTGCTCCCCCTTCAGAGGAAATAAAGGTATGGAGTAAAGAACATTCTCTTGAAGTCCTCCCGCCATTGGACATCGAAACTTTTAAAATCATGTTTGAATCGGTTAAGAGTGGATCACCTAGAGACCCGGCCCCTCTTAATATCTTAAAATCTGTAGCCACCTTAGTAGGCCCCGCTATTATGGAACTGATTAACGCCTCGCTTTCTTCTGGGGTGGTCCCTCTCCTTTGGAAAAAAGCCTTGGTAAAAGCCTTACTGAAAAAACCGAACTTAGACCCCGACTGTCTTGGTAACTATCGTCCCATCTCGCTCCTTCCTGGGGTGAGCAAAATTGCAGAGAAGTACGTAAATCGGCTGCTCTCCAGATACCTAGAAAGGGAGAACCTTCTTCATGCGTCTCAAACTGGGTTTCGTCCAGGACATGGGACGGAAATTGCTTTATTAGCAGTCGTCGAGGATTCCAGAAGGATCCTTGACGCAGGAGGCTCTTTGGCCGTGCTTCTCTTAGATCTTAGCGCGGCCTTCGATACGGTTAATCACCGTATCTTAGTCCAACAGCTTCAGGACTTGGGTATTACTGGAGTTGCTCTGGTCTGGCTGCGATCTTTTCTGGAGGACAGATACTTCCAAGTAGTTGAGGGTGAGGCCACTTCCACTCCCCGACCTCTTTATTGTAGGGTTCCTCAGGGGTCGTCCTTGAGCCCCACTCTTTTTAATGTTTACATGGCTCCTCTTGCTGACATCGTTCTTCCATTTGGGGTGCAAATTGTTACTTACGCCGACGACACCCAATTGGTCGTCGCTTTGAATCATACCAACAAAGCATCTATCTGTCTTGGCCCTTGTCTCGAGGAAGTGATGAGATGGATGAAATATTCTCATCTCAAACTCAATGGGGACAAGACTGAGCTTATGCTCCTTAGCAAACCTTCTCTCTCCGAAATAGCTTCTGCCTGGCCTACTTGTATGGGCTCTATGCCAGCCCCTAAATCGGAGATAAAGAGCCTTGGTGTTTGGCTTGATTCTGAGCTTGGCTTTAAAACCCAAGCCAGAAAGGTTGTTGCTTCTTGCTTTGGCATTTTAAGAATGCTGCGCAAAGTGCTTCCTTTGCTACCCCACCAGGTCAGAAAGCTTGTAGTCCAATCGCTCATTCTATCTCGTTTGTACTACGGAAATGCTTTGTACCTTGCTGCCCCTAGCCTGGTGTTGGCTAAACTTCAAATTGTGCAGAATTGTGCTGCTAGGATTCTTATGGGAATTCATAGTCGCCAAACAGCAAGGCCAGCCTTAAAGGCTCTCCACTGGCTTCCAGTTTTGGAAAGAGTCCAGTTTAAAGCTTTGTGTATCACTCACAGGTTGATAGGAGGGAATGGACCTCCTATTATTTCTTCTCTGATCCAGGCCTATTTAGCTAATAGGGACCTTCGTTCAAATAATCTTCACTTGGCTTCTGTGCCTAGAATCAAGAAGGCCCGAAGCGGCGGCCGTCTTTTCTCTTACAACGCCGCTCAGCTATGGAATTCACTTCCTCTGCAGCTCCGAAAGGAACCTAACTATATGACATTTCGCAAGATGCTCAAAACTTGGCTTTTCCCCAAATAATCGCGTCTCAGCTTGACTTGACTTGCCCACAGCGCTGGGATGCCCGTGGGTAACCATGCGCTTTATAAATATTACTTTCATTTCATTTCACAGTAGGTGGACTGGAAGCAAGTCCGCAGGGCCACCCTCGCCATTCCGCCAGCCCATAGAAACTGACCCAAGGCCGTATTAACCCGTCGGAACCAGCCAGGAGAAATCGGATAGGGATGGTTTTGTAGTTGATAAAGGAGGCGGGGAAGTGACACCGTTTTAAAGATGGCCGACCGGCCATATATTGATAGGGGCTTATGGGACCAAGTTTTAAGATCCTCCAGCACGCGATCCCATACAGGGACTAGATTCCTTTCCCAAGAGGTACTCGGCGAATCCGATAAAAACACTCCCAGGGATTTCAACCCCCCAGAGGCCACCTGAACGGAGGCGCCCCAGGAACCGGGGCTCGCCCCTCCCCCAAGGACCCACAGCGTAGATTTACGAGGGTTCATGTATAGGCCTGAGGTCTCCCCGAAGATTTGCATAATACGTAGTAGGCGCGGTCCCGTCCGATCTATATTTGTAAGAAAAAAGAGTACATCATCAGCATACAAGGCAATACGGTCCGATAGACCCGTCGCCCACTCCAGACCAGTCACTTGGGCATCAAGCCGTACCCAGGACGCTAAGGGTTCCATCGTCAGTGCAAACAGATAGGGGGACAGCGGACAGCCCTGCCTAGTGCCCCGTCTAATAAGAACGTGGAGGAAACAGCGCCTGCCACCCGTACGGACGCAGTCAGGTCCGTATAGAGGAGGGTCAAATAGGACAGGAAGCGTGGTCCAAAATGTAATCTACGGAGAAGTGCGAACAGGTACACCCAACTAAGGGAGTCAACAGCCCTATCCATATCCGCAAGTAATAGCGCGGCCCTCTCCCCCAGCCCCTGGACAGTCGCCACTGCAACATTTGTGCACTGAATATTGTGGCGGGTCGCCCGCTGGGGCATAAACCCGGCCTGATCGGGATGAACCAAAGATGTAATATGGGCACGGAGGCGATTGGCCAGTGCCTTAGCCAACACCTTGGCCTCTACATTAAGGAGAGATATAGGGCGATACGACGCATGCTGATCCGGGGGTCTTCCAGGCTTGTGGAACACCACAATCTCCACGTGTCTCCAATCACGAGGCAAGCAACCCTGCTCCCTGGCCTCCTCGACCACTCTACAAAAATGGGGTCCCAACTGCAGAAAATGACGTTTAAAAAATTCACATGGGAAGCCATTCGGTCCCGGGGCCTTTCCAAGCTGCATCTCACCCAGCGCCGCACCTAGCTCCTCCTCTGTGAGTGGGAGATCCAGCTCCTCCCGCATATCGTCAGAAAGGGCCTTGGGTGGCAGATCATCTAGAAAGCGACCAACTACCGCTGCGGGGAGGCATTCCCTAGGGGTATAGAGGTCCGCATAATACATAGCAAAGCTTTCAGCAATCATGGAGGGGTCTGTGAGAGCGGACCCATCCGGGCCCAAAATGCCTGGTAGGGCCTGAGAATATAACTACCTCTGACACAACCTATGCAATAACGTGCTGGACTTATCTCCCCACTGGTAGATCCTGCTGCGGGTCGCCAGCCACGCCTGCCGGGCTTTGTCTAGCAGAATATGAGCATAGTCCTGCTGCATCAAAAGAAGTTGGCGGCGAGCCTGCTGATCAGTACTATCTCTACTGCGAGATTCCAAGTCACATAGATTCGCCTGAGCGAGGGACTCCCTACGCAATCTGCGGGCCGTTGCGCAAAACGAGATGTCCACACCCCGAAGCGTGGGCTTCATCGCTTCCCAAAGGCAGTCAGCCCCCTCCACTGTCCCTACATTAGATGACAAAAATCAGTCAATGGCACCTTCCATATGTTCTCTATAGTCTTCCCTCTGGAGGTTCCACGTCGATAGACGCCACCGAAACGGCTGCTGTGCTCGACCCACACGTAGCATAAGAGTGATCGGTGAGTGGTCTGAAAGTCCACGCGGAAGAATATCGGCGGCAACCACCCTGTTATCTAAGGCTCGGGGAACGAAGATGTAATCGAGGCGGGAGAAGGAGCCATGGACGGCCGACAGGTAAGTATAGCCCTGCGCCGTCCCATGTAGGCGTCACCAGGGGTCCACCCAATCCAGACCCGTCACAAGTGAATGCAGCCTGGTAGGCCCACCCGCGTCCGATGGGCCACCAGGCCGCCAATGATCCCTGACCAGGTCTAGCACATCATTCCAATCCCCCCACAGCCGTTAACCCATCAGGCATGTCTGTCCACAGAGTCATGAGCTTTTCCACCATGCCCCAGGAAAGGGGCGGGGGCATAGACCCATCCCAATACTATGGAGTCCGTCCCTATCATCCCCATAAGAAATAAATATCTACCCTGTGTATCCCTCCATGTCTTCATGTGTGTGTATGGAACTTGTCTATGTATCAGGATCGCAACCCCCCGGGATCCCCTCACAAACCCAGAGTGAAAGACATGTATGTACCCAAAGCGTTGAAAGCATATCGCCTTAGTCCCCATAAGATGTGTTTCCTGCAGCATGAGAACGTCTGCATGTGCTCGCTTCGCCTGCTTGAGTATTGCGCCTCGCTTGATTTTGTCCAGCGCCCCCCTGACATTCCAACTCATTATTTGAAGGGTCCCAGAGGGATCCCGCTTATCACTAAGAGGCCCAGCCATGAGAAGGTTCGAGGCATGAATGTGTTCTAGGCAAAAATATGTGGTCCGGATAAGGACTCTGAAGCAATGAAGGCCAGTGCGATCAAGCAACAAAACCCCCCTCCCCCCAAACATCCCAACAGCACACCACCCCCCTCCCACCCTATACCTAAAAAACGATGAAGTATCTGTCACGGCGAGCGTGAGCGGCAGACCCCAACAGGAGGTCCCCCCCCCGCCCACCAATGGATCCCCCAACTTACAGCCCATTGTCAGCTGGCCCTTTCCCTGTCAACTGAAGTGCTGCAGGGATATCGGCCCTCAATCGTGCTTCCCCGGTCAAGGCAAACATATCAAGGAATTATTGAAATAAAACACTCCCCACAGATTAGTCTGATGTAGTAGGCAGTCGTTGGGCCGATGCAGCTCGGGATGAGGTGCTACGCGACTGAGACCTGCGCCTGGAGCGTCTGTCCCCTTTCCCCTTCTGCGTGGGTTGTTTTCGCACCATCTCGCTCGACGAGGAGTCGGAGTCCCTCCGGGGCGGTGAGTGTGGGCGAAGACGCACGGTTTCATCTTTCCATTGAAAGACCATCCTCCGGTGAATCGAAAAAATGAGTGCGGGATCGATAGACCACCCGCAGTCTGGCTGGGTATAGGAGGGCATAGGGGAGCTTGAGCTCTCGGAGACGGGCCTTCGCCGCCATAAAAGACTGTCATCGCTGCTGGACCAGCTTAGTATAGTCAGGGAATATAAGGATACGGGCATTGTCAAACAGCAGTGGTTCCTTGGCCCTAGCCTGCTTCAGGATAATGTCTCGGTCGTGATAATGGAGTAATTTCGCGATAACAGGTCTCGGGCGGGCACCAGGTGGGGGCTTCTGAATCAGTGCCCTGTGGGCGCGCTCCACCACGAAACACTTAGACAATAACCCCGGAGGGAGCCAACTCTCGAGCCACTGGGTGAGGAACCGCTCCATGCCACCCTCCTCGCACCCCTCCGGGAAACCAACGAAACAAAGGTTGTTGCGGCGGGCCCTCCCCTCAGCATCCTCCACCCGGGACGCCAGCCCACGTTGGATCGTCTCCAGGGAGGCCACTCGCTTCTGCAGGGTATCCACCACATCTTCCACCCCAGAGACCCTTGTTTCAGTCTCCGTGATCCGTGCCACCGCGTTGCGTAGATCTTGACGCAGCAACATGACGTCGGAACCAACCGCTCCAATCTTGGCATCCAGGGCGTCTCTCGACTGGGTGATGGCAGCCAGGAGGGCGGCATTGTCAGGCACATCGCCAGGCGTCCCCCCCCCTCCCCCCTCCCCCGACGCCAATTAATAAAACAGAAACCTCACATACCTTTGATAAAAAGTGAAAATGAAAATACAGCAAGCAGTGAGAGGTGATGATTTTGGGGTCCTCCCTAACCTAGGGAGAGAACCAAGCAGATGCCTTGAACACAAAGAGCACATCATGCTGAACGATTCGGTGGTGGTCCCATCCTCCTAGGACCAGCCCAAGCACAGTCAGTTATGGGCAAAAATACAATCCCAACCAAAGGCCCTGCAAAGCATTATGGGACGAGATTCTAGAGTGCAGTGAGTATTATAGTATCCAATATCAAAACATTCCTCAAGGGGCAGGCTCTCCCGGCTCAGCTGAGAGCTAATACTATATTTTCACTGCACTCTAGAATCTCGCCCATAATGCTTTGCTGGGCCTCTGGTTGGCATTGTATTTTGCCCATAACTTTGCTTGGGGTGGTCCTAGGAGGATGGGACCACCACCGAATCGTTCAGCATGATATGCTCTTTGTGTTCAAGGCATCTGCTTGGTCCTCCCCCTAGGTTAGGGGTGACCCCAAAATCATCACCTCTCTCATTGCCTAATATTTTTCAAAGTTCACTTTAGTGAATTGGTTATATGCTTTTTAGCATGTAAAGGTTAAGTTGTCTTAATAAAGAGTTGTGGGTGCAGTAGCTAACTCCGCTACGTGACGGAGTCGGAATTTGTGCATGAATTCCGTGTTTTCAATGTAATGCGTAGTTAACAAATATCCGCAACCTCCGCTAGCGCAGCGGAGTTCATTGCCCACGGTTACTTGAAACTGTGACTGACGTGTTTCGGTAAGGCGTACCGTACCACCAATGTTTCTTCAGGGTTTTGTTTGACCGGATATTTTTTTTACATTTTTGTCTTGTATTGTAGCAGCCATCTCAATCTATATTTTATCTTCTTGTGTTGGTGCGTGCTGCGTCTTCTACAACACTTGTACAGAGCTCACCGTCTCAGGGATAGGAAACCTATGAACATTTAGAAATAAATTATAATAAATATGGCTATTTGGTTTAAATACTTTATTGAGTTGTAAAATGAATAAGCGGACTCTTACTGAAAAAAGAATGAGGGAGAGAAAATCTCTAAATGTGTCTGAAATGGAAAGGATAGGTGGGCTTGGTGCGACTCCATCATTCAATAGAGTTCGATGTATTCAGCACTTTCGGCTCACAGTGCCTTCATCACACAGCAAGAGAAACATTTACACCAAGAAAAAAAAAAAAATCAAAAAATTACAAAAAACAATTTAAAGAGGGAAACGCAGGCAACAAGTGCACACACAAGAGCTAAAGGATTGCTGTGAGGTGTGGTCACACAGCATCTTGAGGGGAGAGAGTGTGGATTGCTGTGAGGTGTGGTCACTCACGCAGCATCTCAAGATCAATCAATCAGGGAATTGTAAGCGCGCTACTCACCCGTGAGGGTCTCAAGGCGCTGAGGGGGGGGTCCGCAGATCTGTTTAGCCGAAAAGCCAGGTCTTGAGGGTCTTCCTGAAGGTGTTCAGGGAGGGGGCGCGTCTGATGTCTGCTCGTAGCTCATTCCAGGTCTTGGCTGCAATGTGAGAGAAGGATCTTCCGCCTGCTCTGGCTCTGTGGATGCGCGGGGTTTCGGCCAGTGCGAGGTTGGAAGATCGGAGGTTTCTTTTGGGTACGTGGAAGTTGATTCGGTCGTTGAGGTATTTGGGTCCGTTGTGGTGTAGGCATTTGTAGGCGTGAGTGAGGATTTTGAAAGTGACTCTTTTCTCCACGGGGAGCCAGTGGAGACTTCGTAGGTGCTGGCTGATGTGTTCGTGTCGGGGGATGCCGAGGACGAGTCTGGCGGCGGTGTTCTGTACTGTCTGGAGTTTGCGGAGTAGGGACTTGTTGATGCCGGCGTAGAGTGCGTTTCCATAGTCCAGTCTGCTGGTGATGACTCCGGGGGGATCCACTTGAAGGTCTTGCGGAGGATGTGGAGGGTGTTGAAGCAGCTGGAGGTGACGGCGTTGACCTGTCGGTTCATGGTGAGTGATGAGTCTAGTACAATGCCGAGGTTCTTGGCGTGGTCTGAGGGGGTAGGTGGGCTTCCGAGGGCGGCCGGCCACCAGGTGCTGTCCCATGCAGAAGGGGTGGTACCGAGGACGAGGACTTCTGTCTTCTCGGCGTTGAGCTTCAGGCAGCTGTTGGTCATCCAGACTGCGACGTCTTGCATTCCTTTCTGGAAGTTGAGTTTGGCAGTGGTGGGGTCTTTGGTGAGGGAGAGGATGAGCTGGGTGTCGTCGGCGTAGGATACGATGTTGAGAGGGGAGAGAGAGTGGATTGCTGTGAGGTGTGGTCACACAGCAGCTCGAGGGGAGAGAGTGAATTGCTGTGAGGTGTGGTCACAGCAGCTCGAGGTGAGAGAGTGGATTGCTGTGAGGTGTGGTCACACAGCATCTCGAGGGGAGAGAACGCGTGGACAGTGAGGGGAGCTTCCTTCTAGGGCCCTCAAAGTACCTTATTTTAATGCGTCACGTGAGGAAGGATCCAAGAAACCCCCCACAAGGATCAATGGGAACAGGTGCAGCGAGATGGCTGTAGCGCTCTCCCAGCATCCGTGCTGGGCTGGGCGGGAGGGGGCTCACCGGCTCAGAGGTGGACCCGGGGCCCAGGGTCGCTCTCACGGCAACAAGGCACTGAAATCGAGGCACTCTGCAGGGCTGCTTTTCGGTGCCAGTCCAGCCCGGAGTCTAACCCGGAAGCCAGCTGTAAGGCACCTCAACCATCAGGAGACACCAGGGGGAGGGCCAGGCGCTGTTGACCTTTCACTCCGTCTGTTTGCACGGCTCAGAGAGCGAAAATGGGCACTCCGTGTCCTGAAGTTCACCCTAGCAGGAATGTGTGAGAGAACGGTGTGTAATCAGTGCCTCGGCCAGAGCTAACAACGAAGACACAGCACAAAGGGACTGGCACACCCACTGCGAGGCCAGGAATCCTGAAATCCACATTCCCACAGAGGTTCCAGGGCACAGATCTTCAGTGCAGCTCTAGCACGAGACTCCGAAGTAAAAACTCCCGTGCAGGGGACAACGCGGAGCAGCTGCCATTTTATTAAGTTAAACAAGCAACAAATCAGCAGGGCGAGCCGAGCCAAGGGCCTGGCTTGACTCCAAAAGCCCCTCACAAGCAGAGCCATGAAAATATGTGGCATATAAATAAACAGCTATCATGTAAACGCAGGCCTGCCAAGTATCACGCATCCGGTGTGACTAACGCATTTCAGTGTGGTGTTCCGCATCACCGCACTGAAATGCATTGTCACGCATTTTAATTCCACTGAGACTCTGCTGTAGCAGCGCTGTAGTAAGGCCATGCCTGGCTGCTAGCGCGCCTGCCTGTGTCCTGCGCCGGCTCTGCTGCTCCTGAGACTTGCCGGGCCGGGGCGCTGCCACCAGCACAGGCTTAGTAACTATTGTGCACTGCTGCGACAATGTATCTTAATAGCCTGCAGGTTTGAATTCCCGCCCGCGGCGCGGCTGAGTCACTCACTAGAGAAAGAAAGTGCTTACTGGCTGTGGCGAAACGGGCGGGGGGGATGTGACCTCACGTACTGGTCCTGGAAGGAAGTGAGGCCGGGGATTCAGGAAGCGGGACTGGAGGCGTGCCGCTCTCTGGCAGGCAGTATCACTGTGTCCTGTCCATGTCCCGGCATCCGCATACTTTAGCAAACACTGGCAATGGCAGCTCTGCTCCTTGCATACCGCATTCATTATGTTAAAATAATCCAGCCTGCAACGTGAACGAAGGGAGCCGTCCGAGGTGCTGGTGTCCGAGTGAGCCGGTGTCAAAGCACAAGTTCATACCGCAGTGCAAGCAGAGTTGCCGAGCCAGGCCCAGAATCGTGGCCGAGCCGACGCTTGCCACTGGAGCAGTTGCCGCGGACACACTGAGCAAAACCATATAAGTTAGTGATTGACTTAACATTTACCTAACCATAGTACCAGCGCGCAGCTTTCATAACGCCGGTAACTCACCGCACGGCCCGTTGCGGAGACAGCTAAGAGCCCGGTGTTCAGCTTGGAACAACCTTGTGACCCGCAGCCCGCCAGCGCGATCCGTCACCGCGGGGCTGGGCAGCAGGCAGTGATGCACTCCCCATCTAGGCCAACATATCCTGCCAGGCAAAAAAATCTCTTGGCACAATCTCCCGAGCCACTGTGGGCAGCACATTGATTCCTAGAGAATTGGCCTGAGATATCTCCTCCAAGGACCAAGATCGCACCGGAGGCCAAGGCAGCCCTAATCAGTGCAGACAGCGCCAGCGTGCAGTGACCACACTGGTGCCTGTCAACTTTCAGCACGGCCGGCGTCACTTAGTTTAAGTCAAGAGCCTGGTGTATATTAGTAGCTCTGGGACTGCCGCACTCACAGCCTACTAGTAGATCTGGTGCTGCGGGGCTGGGCAGCAGGCAGTGTGCTCCAACTGGGGCGGACACCGCTCAGCAGTGCTGGTAATCACTTCTATTAGGGTTGAACAATCAGTAGTATAGTCAAGGCTAATACAGTGTCCTGGTTGGCTGTAATGTGTGGCTCACACTCCTTATTTCTGGTGCTTTCCAGCAGTTTTAAGATCTTAGAGTTTCTCGTTGCTCAAATGGGTGTATTTTCTGATATTTATGTTTCCCTCATCACTTGATTTTACTTGCGACAAAGTGTCACTCAGACATTGGAATGTCACTCATAATTACAGTAAAATTATGAAAATGTCACACATAGCAATCTGAAACCTTGGCAGCTATGTAAACATACGGTAAAGACTCTTCATAATTCAAAAAAAGAGTATTTCTTTAACATCGGTATAACTGGCGCTTTGAACAGGTGCAGTCCTGAGCCTGGGGTGGCACAGTGCCCGGCGAGCGACCATTCAAACCTTTTTGAAGAGGTTGGCACGTGTTTGCCTGTTTACAGCATAGTTAGTTACGCTGTAGTGAGGCTGCTGCAAATATCAATGACCTATTAGGTGATGTCTACTTCTCAATACTTGGAACACAACAGAATCAACACAAACAGCAGGTCTCCAGCTGACAGCAGCAGGACTTCAGGATGCTGGCTTTGAATATCATCCAAGCAAGAATGTTGTCAAAACTCGCTTATTAACTCACTCATCCACCGGTACATTCATCCCTGTGACTCAGGACCGACTACAGAGATCGGTCTGTAACCTATATGCCACCAATGCCTTAACTGTTCATGTTCTGTGAGCGATGAAAGGCTGTACAACCCTGCCATGCTGGAGCTGTCCTGAGGAAATGGAAGACTGCACTCATTGCCTTCTGTGAGAGAGGGAAGCTTGCTTTGCTACTGCCATGCAGTCCAAGTTCTGTGACTGCTGCTGCCCCGCGGCAAACTCATGTGAGAGTGGGTAAGTGGCTGCCGCCCTCAAAACTCGTGCCGCCTGGGGTGGACCGCCATCCCCCTTGCTACGCCACTGGGAAAGGCTTGTGCCGATGCAACCCTAGCAGTACCTAACGTCTAAAGTTGGGAAGCTTGCACTGTTTCTGATCAAGGTGTACCTGCTCTATGAAGAGGGAGGCTTCCAATGTTGTTGCCTTATAAAAATACAATACAAAGGATATTTTAAATCTAGTTGTCCAACGTGCCCAAGCCAGTCAGAATATTTTGTTAGACTCAGGGCAAAAACTAGTTGCTGCGCCCTGACTCAGCGACCCTGGTTTTAAGTCAATGTTTTACAGCTTGACCAAACTGTGTGACCCTGGGCAATTACTTTCTTACCTTTTCCTCTTTTTCTGTGATCATCATATTTGAGAGCTCCTTGAAATAATTCAGTACATGATTTACATTGTACATTAGCCTCGTCTGTATGGTTTAATAGACCATAATGTTGCTTTATCTATAACAAAATTAAATAGGCGGCACAAGACAACTGATCTGCATTTTGGATCACTAATGAAATTGTCATCAGGGCAGAATGGAAAAAGAATGCGATACCTATCCAGGATCAGAATTGCACATTGTCTAATCAGGAAACCTTCTTTCAATCTGGACTTTCAAAGATGACCAATCAGTGTCACCCTAAGCGATTACTTTTCTTTCTTGTGCCGGCTTATCTACGATCACCACATCAGAATACCTTCAAATAATTCAGTTCAGGACTCACACCGCACAATCTCTCTCGTGTATGGCTTCAAAAGGCCATAATGTTGCTCCATTTAGAAAAATAGAGGAATATATAGAGGAACAAGACATCTGACTTGTCTTAAGTCATTAATAAAATTGTCACAGTAGAAAGGGTCTGCTTCACTAATTCTATTATAGGCAATTCCATGAAGTGATATAATCTAAGGTGCTAAAGAGAAACAATAAAAAAAATACACTTTTTTATGCAAACGTTTGAACCTCGGCTATAAACAAAGTGGCAGTCAGTAGGAGAAACTCATTAAAGAAAACAGTGCTTACAGACTAAAAAAGACATACCGTGTAACAACCGAAGTAAAAGGGCCAGTCCTCATGGGAGGTTACAAATGAAGACAAGGCGGTAATAAGGAGGGACAAACAAGCCTATTAACGAATCTGAAGCCAGCATTTACGAACGGCAATGACGCAAGCTAATGACAAATATGGGCGGAGAGTGGGAGGGCTTCAATTCCATACTCCAATACAGCATGCCGCAGTGCAGCGCATGCACTGCCCAGGCTTGACCTAAAAATACTTGATGAAATAAAATATTTCCCTAGGTCATACAGTTTGGTAAAGCAGGGACGTGGGATTGATGCCCGGTTTTCTGGTTTGACAGAGTGCAATTCTTTCTCTCCTCGTTAACATCAAAAGTTTATGCTTTTCTTATTTAAATTCTTGGCACACGAGTGTAGAGCATGGGAGGAAGGTAGAAGACACATGAAGTCTCAGTTCGTTTTGTGCATTCACAAGTGAGTACAACTAGAGGCTTCTGCCCTGAAGCCAGTGATAAAATTGGCCAGGCGCCCCCTACAAATAGCAGAGGGGCGCCATTAGTCTCTCCACGGGCACAAGCATAGGGGGAATCCCTCATTGATGTTGCCATCTGGGGGCGCCGCCTGGGACTGCAGAACATAAGGCATCGTGTGGCAAGGGATTGGCCTCTTTTCCCTCCACTGCGCACCGGATTCCACCCTACCGCATTTTCACCACCTGCCCACCCACTCCTGGATGAAGGCAGTATTGGCGGAATTTCTTGCAGCAGAAAAGGGGGTATACCCCAAATGTGGACTGAATTACTGAACTTTCCCCGTGGAGGGGTGTTGATGTGTGTGGGCACTGGGCAGGCAGGAAGGGGGACTGACCTGCTGGTGGTCCTGGACCTTTTTGCTCTACCCCGGGATGCCTGGAGTTGAACATTTTTGGGGGTTTGCCTGGTGACAGGTACCCGGCAGGGACAGAGCGCTATGCGGTGCCCTGGTGTATGTGTTGGTATGGAATGGCGGGTATTGCCTGCCCATTCCTCTGAGAGCGGAGGGGAAGTTCCTACTAAGGCATGGATGCCCTTGGTGGAGGGCGTGGGCAATGGATAAGGAAATACCTTCTGGCACTTTCCATCCTGAAGTGTTCAGCTGTGATGGAAGGTGGAGAAACCTCTGTATCTTTGAACGGTTTTGCTGACCTGATGTCATGCATTCTCCTAACAATAATGTATGTCTTTGCTGAACTTATGTCCTGAATTCTCATAACAATGTGTACCTAAGTTCTGCATTTACATAACAATGAGCTTAACTGTGGCTATCGTTTCTCAATGATGCTATGTAAATAACATGCTACGCCCTTGGTTAAACCACAGTAATGGCTTTTGTCTCTCCTTGGGAGTTGTTGCAGTAAGGGGGTAGCGAGTTGCACGTTGTGAGCGCACTAAACAAAACTAGCTCTGCAAGGAGCTTCAGACCAGAAGCTCAGTCAATCGTTCACCAGTTAAAGCCATTTATTTTGACAAAGAGCTTGATAACTTAATAAATTCTTTATCCACCAAACAATGACCTATTCATATCACTATTATTGCCTTGAGTCACAATTGCTTTTTTTTTCTTCTTTTTTACAGCAGCCGGTCACAAAGGACTACAAGGACTAAACATGGACCACACTTGCTGCTTCATATCCTACAGAAAAAAAAAAACTCAAGTCTCCTGCTAGTAAATTTCAATCTCTATAAAAACGCCAAAATGATGGTACAATCCATGGATCTAAACTGGTACATTTTCACACCCATTTCCGACTCCTTAAAGAACCTGAAAGAAGCACCTGTCTGTTCTAATCGGAGGCCTCTCTAAAATCCATAAACGTATTATTTCAAAAAATATAGATCCACCATTGATACTTTGACAGGTGCCTTCATAAAACCACCCCCCTTGATGGGAATATTCATCTGACTGAGCCTGCAAACCCTGGGGTCCAACCTCCCCAGCCTATCACAACAGCTCATAGATCAAGAAAACGACCACCTGAGAAACCTTTCAATCTTAAATGCCGATCCCAATGAGCATGAAAACCTGTCCCACACAAGAGACTTGTGTACGTCATTAAAAAAAAACATAGCTACATCTCACTTGCTCTTGTGCGAGTCCCCCAACACTGTTACCTTCTTTATGGTATACTTTCAGATCCAGACAATACAATGGGCCAGATGCAACAAAGTCAATCTGAGATCAATATGCGCAGCAACCCTATTGCCAACATCACCACCAAAGGTCTACCTGCACCACAATAACCGCTCATCTGAAGTGCACACTGATTAACTGCTGATCTTCCATCACTGCTGCATTCTCAGCCCTGCTACACTACGAGCACCTCTTTCTCTCTCTCACTCAGACTTGGCTCCACTCAGCATTCAACCTATTGTTCATTCTGTTGCCAATAAGGCATTCTTTATAAAGATTACTAGATAAGGTAGTTCTCTTCTGTAAAGAATATCCAAATTGTCAAAGCTCATTCTCAAACGTTGAATGCCTCATCATGGACATTGATCTCAGGAAAAAAGCATAAACCGCATACTATTGACAGTCCTCTCAAGTTTTAGGTCATAGGATAACCTTTTTTGCTCTATTCGGCTCTGGAGAAGCCCCTAACACTATGCTAAAAGGACGAAAACCCTCACCCAGTATAATGGGCATGCTTTATCAACCAGTTTCTCAACGTGACCTGTATTCTTTGGAATAAGGTGGGTTTCTTTCAGAGCTCTGTGACGGTATTATAGTACAGTGTTCTACTCCACAAGGATACATGCTGGGATTTCAAATCAGTCAACAAGCGACTCATTTCTCCCCAAGACTCTTCAGGGACCTCAAGTTTAATACCTCCCTTGCACACAATTAAAATCGGAAATTAACCAGCAGGAGTTGTGCTATGGGATCACCATAGTCTGGGTGTCAACACGTTCCTGCCAAAAATGAGTGCCCGTCTAGGACATGGGCATTCTTAAGAACAGGTTCCTACCCGTTGTGTTTTGAACCATTCTTTAATAGAACATCTCCCTACTGTGGTATTAGAAAAACACAACACATACAAAATATGCCTTATTTGGAATTCTTGTGTGCATAAGGAGACAAGGCTCCTCCTCTGGTTTCTTTAACCAGTTCTTTATATCTTTAGCCCAAATAGTCAAGTAAAGGCCCTTAATTGGATAACTTCTATAGGCATCTCCATCTCCCGACTAATGAGGCCGACTTGCCGCACCATGATATCATTATGGAAATCCTGATCAACACAATCCTGAATAAACATCATTTACCACCCTCCAGGGAAATGATAAAGCTTTTACAGGTGACCCTTCTGAATTTTTTGCTGACCAAGTCTACAAGCCAACCCCAGCCATGATATGCTGTCTGTAATTTTAATTTGGAACAGAACAAAGGAAACAATAACGCTGCCACACAAAGCCGTTCAAATAACATTACCCAGAATATATGCACATTAAAGGTTCCATCACGGACTTCATCATTGTTAGACAAAGAAGACAACCCAATATCCACTGGACTAGTAAGGTCACTTCTATCTCCAGTTCCATCTACAGTGTACTCCACTCAGGCGCGCAACGCTCTTAGGGCTTAAAGTATGTATTCATTTGTATTGTGACTTTTCTGTCTTTGTTCCCTTTAATTATCAGTCATGGAACATTCAGGTAGCTCTAAATCACAATTAAAAGTGCTTTCCGTTTATATTTGCTGTTCGAAATATGCACAGATTAAGTGCTGAAAATACGGCTTTAGGTGACTGTTTATTTTTGTACCGTCTGGGACATCAAACTAATGAGCTGGCAACCCTAATCGTAAGACTGGAAGTTTGTTGCAGGATCAGCACATTATTTCCCCCACCCTCGATCCCTGATTAATGCCATAATAGCAATAGTTTAACTTATATCTGAAACCCTACCCCGCCGTCAATAACATGCTGAGTTACTTCAAGTGTCTGGGTATGCACCCTGCATTCAGACAACTCCCTCCTCATTCTCGCCCTTCACTTTCACACTCACCCTGCACTCACACTGATCACCCTGCGCTCACACCGATCACCCGCTCACCCTGTACTCACAGTGATCACTCTGCACTCACAATGCACTTGTGCTGTTCACCCTGTACCTCACCCTGCAGGCACAAGAGCACACTACTCACCCTGCACTCACGTGACACTTCACTCACCTGTCCCCCTCACTGCTCAATCTGCAATCTCACTCAAACGGGAAACAGCCTTAACCACGAAGCAAGAGCTACGCGGGGCAGAACCACGCAGGCGGAAGCACGCACCAATAAACCACGAATATGCCTTAACCACGCATATTCGTGGTTAAGGCATATGCGCAGTCTAGTTGCTGCTGTTGCAAGAAGAGGAAGGATCGGGACAAGGAGGAGAGGTAAGACGGATTTTGAGGGGGTGGGGGTTAGTTTGTAGGGGGTGGGGGTAGGTTTCAGGGCTGGGAGGGGGCCAGGGTAGTTTTCAGGGCTGAGGGGGGGCGGGAGTTCTAGGGCTCAGGGCAGGGGACCGGAAAGGGGCAGTTTCACGGCTGAGGGGGCAGTTGGGCTGGGGCGGGGGAAAGTGGGGTTAGGTTTTAGGGGTTGGGGGCTTGTTTTAGGGCTCAAGGAGGGGGTTGGGGTCAGAGTAGTTTTAAGGGGGCTGAGTTGTAGGGCACAGGGTAGGGGACAGGATAGGGGCAGTTTTCAGGTCAAGGGGGCAGTTGGGCTGGGGTAGGCGGGAAGTAGTGATTTGAAGTTTAGGGTGTCTTTAGGGTTTAGGGCAGAGGGTCAGGAGTGAGATCTTTACCACACATGCCCATTTACCAAAAATTTCTCTACCACGAAATTGCGTGGTAAAGGCATGCGTGGTAAATACGCGGTTAGGGTTTAGACCGCGAGGTTAAGGCATGCGTTGTTAAGGCATGCGTTTTTCCATCACACAACCCACTCAAACAAGCCCATCACTAACCATGCATTCTTTCGTCCCACTCTGCACTTACATCCACACCCAAATTTATATTGTCACCTCACTCACCCTGCAGTCACTCCTCTTACCCTACTCTCACACTGTGTCATTGCTCACCGTGCACTCACATGGGCACTCCTGCCACCCACACAGTGCAGAGGGTTAATGTGCCTGCTACAAATAACGTGTACCATGCAGATCACAGAACTGAGTGTGAGTAAACTGAGTAGCGCTATAAAAAAATGAAATGTTTGTCAGAAAGGTGCTATAGAGAGATGAAGGGCATCGTTGGTGAGTGGTAGTGAGGGAATTCATGGAGAAGGAGGAAATGGGGGAGGGGGCGCTAGAAAAAGACTAATGCACCATCTGAGACCAGTGCTAGGGCCAGCCCTGGCTGGGAGTATTAGCGCCCCCCCCGAAGTTTGGGTATAGTTGCGCCCATGACTCCACTTGTATCTAAACTCATCATCCAGAAAAACCTTGAAACCAATAGACATTACGAACTTAAATCCCAAAGCTTCCAGAGACATGGTTGTTTCATTAAATGCCAAGCACAGATCCCACGCCTTTTCATCTAAGTATGCAAGGCAATCTGACTCAGACACTATTGTGCTTTTTCTCACCAGATTGAAAATCCCACTTATACTTCGGTCCAGTGACAAAACAAATAGTTACTATTCTAAGCAAAACGCACATTGCTTAACAGATTGACCTCATCCAAGAACCAGGCTAAAGAATGTTTTAACATAAAACAGTCTTCTCTACCCTGTAAAAAATTGGATGATTATAAGGATAGGAGTCCTTCCCAAGTAATTAGTCCACAATTGCCTTTTTACTGGGATCGAAGTACCACGTTGTAGAACTTGACTCTCTCATGATAGCAAAGCAGAGCAGTCCAAGGCCTAGGTAGGGGAGGTGGTGTGGACTAGAAATCCCAAATTGCTGGCATGCAACAAAAACACCACTCCAATTATTGTCCAGTCAGTGCTCTTTCGGTTATAAAGGAAAAGCACATTTATTACACCTCATTACTAAATGCTACATTCAGGTAGATGGAAGTCCCTTTGTTGACACTCTCATATCACATTACTCACATAGTGGGTCCTGAGCACTATAATCAGAATACCCACTCACCTATACCAGATGCAACATCAACATATTAGGGTTGTTGATATATATAAGGCAGGCTTACTGTCTTTGTCAGGACAGTAATAACAATAATTACATTATACTTGGTCTATGTAACACCATTGGAATTACTGGGAACAATATCAGTATTCAAAAGCATTCATTATCAATGTCAACATTGCAACGATAGTCACCAGTATTGTCAAGAAAGCATTTTCAAATTAAACACGTCAGTCTTTCTTCACACTCATCGGGCCACAAAATGTAGCCATAGGACCAAACAGAAGGAGTTCCAATGCTTCAGAGCCAAAAGCTAGGGTTACTTATATAAATATGGTTCTGGGGAGCTGCTGCAATTGTATTTACATAGCGCTTACTACCCCTGATGAGGCGTCGCAGCGCTTTTTTGGCGAGTATCACGCTCCTCTGGACCCCAAAAAGGATTAGTGGTGAATTAGTATAGGGAGATATGAAATTAATTTGAGCATTGGACATGTGTTTGTTATTTGGATTGAAAAAGATAGTGGAGGGATAGGACAGGGAAGGTTTTGCATATATATAGCGCTTGGTACCCCTGATGAGGTGTTGAGGCGCTTTTCGGCAGGTAGCACGCTACTTCGGAACCCAAATAGGATAAGAGGGGAATTAGTATAGGGGAAAATGAAATTAATTTGATCGGGGGACATGTTAGTCTGTTAGTTGGATTGAAAGGATAGTGTAGGGATAGAAGAGGGAGGGAAGGTCTAGAAAGTTTTCTTTTTTTTTTGTGGCGCTCATAGCAGAATGAGGAGGTTTAGGATGAGTAAAGGGAAGGTGGGGGAGTCAGAGGTTAGGGTTTAGAAAGGCTTGTTTTGGAGATCTGAATGGTATGAGAGGATCCTAGGAGGGGTAGAGGAGGAAAGAGTCTAGAAAGTGCTATTTTGGGGATCACAGTAGTAGAATGAGGATTGAGATGAGTCAGAGTGTGGAGGTAGAGATTATAATGAGAGTGGTATGGGATGAGATATGGGGTAGTGCATCGGAGATGTTGAATTAGAAGTAATAAATATAAAGATACATAAGTACATGGTAGTTATATATGTATAAGGAAGGTAATATATATAGATTTAAGTTGTATTTAATAAACTCAGACTTTCAAGTGTTGCTGTACTTTAAGTGCATTTGTTTTTATATAATTTTGTTTTTTATAATTCAATAGTGAAGCAGTTGTATACAAATAGTTATGTTAAAAAGATTTACTTTATTTAAGCAGTCACCTATATACATGTTAAGCATAGAATAATATAACTAATGTTCATTTGTTAAGCAGAACTAAAGAATATTTATATATTTATGAACATTATACACATTTATGCAAAGCAATATACATGTGGGTACATATCTATAGTCCAAATAAATGCTTATATACAGAGGGATATGCTGTATATTTCTGTTTGCGTATGGTGGTTATGTGGGGAAGAGCCAACTCTTGAGTAGTCTTCTGACGGTAAGGTGGTTATCTGTGGATCTTATGTTTCGGGGAAAAGAGTTCCATAGTTTGGCTGCCTGAACAGAGAATGATGTGCCACCTACGGTATTTTTATTGTATGGTGGGATTTTGAGGCTAGGTGTCAATCTAGAGGGGACGTTCCTTTGTTGAATGTATTTGGTGATTTTATTCCTGATGAAGAGCGGTCCTGTTCCATGTATCGCTTTGTTGGTGATACGAAGCAGCTTGAATGTGACCTGGAGGTCTTTAGGAGTCAGGTATAACAGGACAATATTGTCCACATAAAGGAGAGTTCCTAAAGGATAAGAGCCTAGTTTTGGGGCATCACAGGCAACCTTGCTCAGCACATCAGACAGGTCCGCCATATAAATAGAAAAAAAGCAGAGGATCCAATAGGCATTCCTGCTTCAAACCATTTCTGGTCGGGATTTTCAGAGTCATATCCCGCCTGCCTCCTATCATGACATGACACCAGGTAGCTGTGTGGAGAGCAATGATAAGTTTTAGGAGACACTGGTATTGCCAAAGCACTCAACTGTTCCCTAAGGGTCGGCCTGTCCACGCGGTCGAAAGCAGTTGAAAACAAATCTATAAAGGCCACGTTGACGGGCATCCCTCTTTGTTTCACGCATTTTTCCAATACGAGATGGATTACTGTTATGTTATCCAAAGTGACCAGCTCTAAACCCTGCCTGCTCTAAAGGTATTATATTATTTTTCTCCACCCATTCTAATAAATTAGATAAGACACATTTGGAAAAAATCTTTCCTGTGGCATCAAACAGGGTCCTCTGTCCCTCTGCCCTGGGCTGTTTCCAGCAGGCGGGAGCAGCAAACAGGATTCATCCCGCTGCCGGGCTGGAGGCTTAAAGCGGGGTGCACCCACCCACCTACACACAGGCGTGAGAGGCAGGTAAGCACCCTGCAGGCCCTTCTCTCAGACCTCCTCTCTGCATTTCGGTCCTGGGAGATGGGGTAACTGGAACCTGCTATGCAGTGCACTGGCCCCTGGGGAGATGGGGGCCTGCGCTTGGGTGGGTGGCCCTATGCACTCAGTCTACCGAAGAGGATATAAATAAAAATGCAGACATCCATCCCTGGCCTACCCTCGGGTCATTTTAAGAAATATCGGCAGAGCAGTATGCACCTGTTTTTCTGTTTATGTGCCCCTGGAAAAAAGATTTAAACAGGTATACCTCTGGCCCTTTAGAGAAGATTTTGATGATCTTTGGCTTGTTTTACACCTGGTAGCTAGCCCTAGCTAACAGGAACATTTTCTTTCTTCAGGCCTCCTTGCCTCTAAAGGGCATTTTTCACAGGGACAGGGGTGGGGGTGGGTTTTTTGGCTCCCTGTGCCAGCCTTGTCCTTGTCTGGCTCATGGGGCTTCTTTGATGCTGGTAGGGGCATCTTGCAAAGCCCCTCAGCAACCAGCCAGCAAAACACCCTTCATTGCCACAATACCCAGACCTCACAGTCTCCTATCGTCTTTAAGGACATGCAGCTAGCAGAGGAGTCAAAGGCCAGTCCACAGAAGTCGTATGGAAGCCTTTCCCCAACTGTTCCACAGGGTGCACATGGGGCCAGCACCACTGGCCCTGGAGAGGACCATCCTAGACCTGGGGTGTGCTGAAGTTGGAGATACTGAAAGAATTTACTCTTATGTAGGGTGAATTAATTCATCGATTGTTAGAACATTTCTATGTGACCGGATGTCCATTACCAAGCCTAGAAATGCGAAGGTCCCAGACAAGGAAGCCCCAGAGCCCCACCACCTGCCGAAACAACGTTCCATGCCACACGGGGATCTCTACTGTCACCCAACCCTGCCAACCTGTGTACTTGACTGCAGCTTTCCAGCATTCAAATGTGATTCTGGTAGGGGGGGGGGGGGGGAGGAAGAGGAGGAATATTGTGTTGGTTTGGGTCTACATATCCTAGGCAGAAAAGGTCAAAGGGTTCTAGTATATTTACTTACAGGCTCACTGCTGTCTCACCTCTGTCAAAGAATTTCAAATCATTTAGGGGGGGATTAGGTGGGATGCCAAATAATAGGACTAGAGGTTTGGAATCCCCAATCCATCATCAAAGGCCGCTTGCATGCATTTTGCAAAGACGACTAGGGCTTACATCCGCCCATGGGAAACGGACCAGAGTGGCATGTATTGAATGGAAGAATTTGTGGGAGAGCACGAGCAAGTAATTCTGCATTATATATAGGGTATGAGGCAGGGAAATCACTTTACAAAACTGCACAACGTTCCATTATAGTAAGTGCCAGCTTAGCCCATCTCTCCATGTCACACCTAGTCGGGTGTAGTAGTGGAGCAATGTTAAGGTTCCAGCCCAAACTGGAATCACTTGTGATGAACATGCCTAAGCAATTGAAGTATGGCCTGGCTATTTTTAACCATGATGTGTGAATAATATGTGGGGGTTCACCTGCTATTGGCATGTATGTCAATTTCTGCAGTATATGAAAGAATCCACAGATGAACTGGCCCAGGGTCTTCTGAACTCCATCTCCCTTGAGCAGGGGTTTTTAAGTGGGGGTGGAAAGTTTTAGGGGCCAGGCACCTTGGCCTATTGTCCCTCCCAGACATCATCCCTCCACCCCAATCCCAAACCACCTGCACAGCATTCTGGGACAATTCAAAATGGCAACGTCAAGTCTGCCTCTGGTAAGGGTTCCAGTAAGACTCAGCCATGCCACTAGCTTACACAGCTGCCTGATCCCTTCCCATAAAACTTCAAAGGCAAGTGAATCCTGTGTTAGCTGAAGAGGTCTGGGCTTACACCTTTGTTCCAGTGGGCTTGTGCTTTTCCCTCCCAGGTGCAGTGTGACAGGCAAATTATAAAATGCAGATTTCCACCCCACCCCTTTCCTTTCTCAGGAATGGGGTCAAGCATTGCCCTATTGTTTGACAAGGCCTTTGATCCTTCCACTGGGGAGCAATAAGAGTGAGAAAAGGCTTGGAATCAGATTCTGAGCTTAGCATGGAAAATATGAGAAAACTTGAAGTGACAAAAGGTGTGTACCTGGGATACTGCAGTCTGCAAATTCAAACTTAGGGGTGCAAGTTTGTCCAACAGATTAGTACTTCACTGGATCCTGCAGACTTAAGTAGATCGGAACCGTTCTTTAGGGCAGATTTGCCTGTAATGTATAATGCAGTGAAAACCCCACAGACCTTCAGTATGCTCTACAGACAGACACAAAAAATTCCCACTCACTTTATAAGGGCAACTCCAAGTCAGCACCAATCCCTGAAGAGTCCCTACTGTGACAGGCTATCTGAGTGCAGATATCGGACTGTACAGAAGGGTATTCGAATATAAACAGCCTGCATATGTGCACACATGCATGTGCTTGTGTGTTCACATGTAATCAGCCCATCAACTCGTCCTAATTGCGCAACATCATCCTTATCTTAAGAGGAAGACACTGGCTGTTTGCCCGCTGGAAAGTGAGACTCCTGGTGAACTAAATGAGCAGAACCCATATGCTACACACCTCCTCCCAATAGTTTAACGGAATCCAGTTAAGAACTGCATTACATCAAACAACATGGTATTCCAAATTAAGTACGCAAGTTAAGAAAGGTGACTAATCCATCAGTTTTTGGCAGTATCGTTAATGCACATAGAATATTTTATGGGGGAAAAGAGCAAATTGTGTATTTGCTAAAATTAAGTTGCTAACTGGATGGTATAGAGCACATCTGGATTAAATCCACTGTTACTATCAACAGCACAATTTAGTTATTATGATAAAAGAAAATGCTTTTACCTATTCAGCCTCTAGCAGACTGAAGCAAAAATGGATGGCTCGTGAATCTTGAATGATGCCTGACCCAGGTGATGAAGCAAATGGGTACCACTGAGTGAGTCAACTGACCCAGGTGATAAAGCACACAGGTGGCACTAAGTAGCCAGTTGACAGAGATGATGAAGCACACAGGTAGCAAGAATAGGTCAGTTGAACAATAGAACATTGTACAAAAGATGCTTATGTCCACTGATGCTTCAGCTGTCCCAGTAACGAGTCTCCCCAACAGCTAGCTAAATACATAGCAAACGTTCTTCCAAATATCCCAAAATAGTATTCCAAAAATAGTGCAGGAACACGGTTTTTTCAGTACTTCGCTATTAAACAAATTGTCTCAACAATGGAGATTGTCCGCAGAAAAACACTTAGTCCTTGCTGGGGTGTCTGAAAGCCATCAATTCAAGAACTATGACTGGCCTGAACAGAGAAGCAACAATCAGCAAGCACAAAAGATGCTAAAGGACCTTCATAGTCAGCGTGCATGCAGCCATGATCTTTGCACAACAGAGCCGCCCACTTAGCAGATCAGGCTCTCACTTGCTATAGACTGGGCATTTGTGGGTTTTAATGCATTGGCGCCTAAGACACCTAACTGGGATTAAAACCTATGAATCTAACTGTCACTGGTCATACTTCGGGTCTGGAAGGGGTCCAGGCGCCGGTATATGCCCCACAGACTTCAGAAAATCTGTTTTCGCTGGTCTTCCAAAATCCTCTCTTGACACTAAGAGCAGTGCTTCTTGCGGCAGCCGGACAGGCATCGGGTGGAAGGGAAGATCATCCCATCACTCTGCAGCCGAGGAAATTACACTGGCGTCCTATTCATGCCTGGATAGGGTTCAAGTTGGCCGGTTCAGTTCAGAAAGAAGGTAATCTATCCAGTAGACATAAATGGCTGGAAAACGTAAATTCTATTTGCTGCTTTAGAGCAGCGGACTATGAAGTACAACATTTCAGTAAAGAAAAAGCCTCTAATAAGGTATTTTCTGGTCCCAGGCTCTTTATGGAATTCTACCCCTTTGGAGACCAAAACAATGTCTTAGTCACCCCTCCAGAAGCTTTTAAAGGCTTCTTTTGTCTAAATAGCTAAAATGTGATCTTATTTTGAATGTCAAACCTTTATCTACCTTGATAGGTTAATATAATTTACGAAATTGCCAGTACACATTTACATGGTAGGAATATGCAGGATCTATAAGATTCATGTGGCAAAACAGTTTACACACGAGAGGAAAGCAAACAGTGGTCAGGTTTCTTCTACCATGCCCAACTCATTCTATGAACTTTCGCTGCACTGGCAGAGGTGGACATGAACGCATCAAAATAGCCAGATAAGCTCACTCTGCAGGTAACCAATGGGGCTGGGGGGGGATCAGCAATGTCTGTGTATGCCACATGCTACACGAAGAGCGAATCAGTACAAGGAAGCATGAAGCAGACAGAACTACCAGAGAACACAACATTGTCTATGAAGCACCCAACCCTACCTTTACACTGACCCTTGCATGATTATTCCTTTTAAAACATTTATTCTGGCACATGTTGGTTCCTCCACAACTTTCGAAACCTTTACTATGTATGAACATGACCACCGTGTCTGTTAAGTTCCTTCTTACTCCAGAGCCTCTGTGACAAGTATCATTTCATGACCATGCTGAGTAGAACCCTACTGTGTAGACTTTTAAAAGAGAGCTTAGGCTGCTAAAAAAACAAACCAGAATTATTTCTTGCGTGCACAGGGAAACTCATTCCTGTGCTTCATGACTCAGGAAAACAGACTGCAAGTAGAAGAATTCTATTTATTTTCTTGTTGGGATTTTTGGATTTTTCCATTCATTTTTTTGCAAACTATTTTGTTAGGGGGATAATCATTTGTGGATAAGCAACGATAAGTGTGCAACACGAAGAATATTAATTATGGCAGCATCCGCACGTATTTGTTATTTTTAGCATTGGAAATCCTACAATAATTCTGTGTCGGACAGCTCAGCAGAGATTCCCAATGAGGAGAGGACTTTATTTCTCAGGAACAGCTCATCATCTGCACGCGAGGTGGCCTGTCAAGCTTATAATTCACTCCAATGCAGGGCCAGAGAAGCATCGCTATCTGATGACAAGTGCAAGAAGAGGAGGCTTCATTTTAAAATACAAGTGTAGTCTGGGTACCAGCTGTACTGGGGGTGCAAAGACCAACATTACAGTACCAGCAGGTGTGTGACAGATGAGTATTTTTTTTTTTATAGGTTTTTCACCTAAACAAACTGATTTAGCAGGGACAGCTCCATGGAGCTACCACTGGACACCTGCACATCTATATTCAGAAAACAAGGGAAGGTCTAATTAGGTGGTGCAACCGATTCAAAACATTATTTCTCTGACCACATAAAAAGATGCGACTCCAGGGGTACAGTAAGAAGACTAGTATGAAGATACACTATTCAGGAGGGAACACAGCTGCTCACTGCAGCAATGTTGTCCTTGCGTCACAAAACCATTATCTTGGTTACCCAAGGATGCTGCAGACACATTCATTCCCCCAAGAGGACAATACCAATGTTTCATTCTACAAAGAGCCCAACATCTGAGCTGGAGAAAAAAGAAAAGTCAAATATAAAATATACATACTTATGTACAATCTGTTGAGCATGTAATCAACACATTATGCTATGAACCATTCCACATATTACAGAATGTGAAACTTGCCGTTATAACAATCTTACATTTGTACCGGCTGTAGCTTTAACAAGAATATTTGTGTACATTCAAGTTAATTGAACTTTTCTTGGCAGAGTTCCTAGATTGAAGTATTACACTTCCTTGTGGAAAAAGAGGCAGTTACAGCTAGGCCTGCACGGGAGCGTCCTTTGGTTGCAGGTGAACGAGGCTCACTGATCATTACTGCCTGTGCCTCCTCTCAATATATCAGTATTCTTATATTTCCTTCCAAACCCTTCACTTCCGGTCTCCTAATTCCAACCCCTGTTTTTTCCTCATCCTCTGTCACTTTGCCTTTTGACCATCAATCCACCAGTAAACACTTGGAACGCGCGCCATTAACTTTTATTTCATCCCTCATCTAGACCAAAAGACATTTGGGACCCTTTCTTGACGTGGGCAAACCCGCAATGCGAGACGGAGGGGAACTCTGAGATTACTGTCCCCCCCCCCCCCCCAGCGGAGTGATCATTCTCTTTAGGGCCACTATCCCCTAGGGGCCAGGACAATTGGAGGGAGTTGGAGGTGGGTCCTTATTTAATCTTTACTGTTCGCAGTTTTTTACTAGCCAGATGCTTCCAGAGGTCGCTGCAACCCAGGTCTCCAGTTCCTGATGCTTGACCCAGACCAAGAAATGCTATATGTTGATTTGACCAAGATGTGAAATGCCGTTTGTCCGCTAAGGACTGTATTATTATATATTGTACGCTGAGTACATGTATCCATGCAATATCTTACTGACTGCGTTGTTGCACTGTAACGGTTTACTGTATAAAATGCCAATAAAAAAAAAAAAGAATTTATTTCATCCATTTCCATAATTGAGGTTCCCCAACACAACACCCTACTCGTACACCCTAAAGAGGTTTAGAGAAAGCAGATAAACCCTTCTTTACCAACCGGCTACATTTCACTCTTCTCATTCCCTGTAGTCTGATGTCGAGGTTTCACCAATTCAACAAAAGTATTTGATTCTTTCAAAATAGGTTTATGTTTCAGAAGGAAAAAGTACCGGATTTCGCATATTTTCCACAAATTTTGACCTGCTTGGAATTAAAAACATAGGCCAGGTCCGTAAAAATATAGGCCAGGTGGTAACTGTATCACTTCTAGGATTGCCAGGTTTCCTAGAGAAAACTATAGACTGCATGATGGACGCCCGCGCTGACTCTCCCTGACGATGACGACCCGAGAATAATTTCGTCGACCTCCAGCCTTCCTCCCGCCAGATCTGGTGGCTGCCTTCATCATTCAGCCCTGCTCCTGGGGTTTGTTTCTTTTTTGACTTTATTATTGGATTTCCCGCAACCCCACCATTTTGTTTTGAAATTATTGGGGTCCATGACTTGGATCCTCCATCTTGCGGCTACGACAGAATCTCATGATCGATTCATGCCGCTGGTCACCGCCTTTGCCGCCAGTTTGACCTTTGCCTTAGTCAACCCCCTCTTATGACTCCTACAACCCTCACTTCTTGTTTTGGTCACAGTAAGGCACCCTTGTGACTCGTTTCGGACCCATGCCTTTTCTTTTTCGACCCGACGCAATGATGGTATCTGGTACTAGATGTTGCTCTATCACTGGACCCTTACCGGTTTGTAGACTCGCATACTCTGACTTTTTGGTGTCTCGTGAAGTACTTTCCTCAATGGCAGGTCTACCAGACCTGATCTGCTTTCTAACCCCTTTACTTTTTCCCCACCTCCCTCCATGCTCCTTAGAACTTGTTCTCTATTGTTATTTAATGTACTAGTAACTACTGATGTAATTTTGAAATCACGGTTGTTCTCTATGCCATGTTTATGCTCCAGTAACTTATGTAACCCTTTAACCCACTGTACGCCTTCCTCATGTTAAGCGCTCTAGCCAGCGCTATATAAAACTTTTCAAATATACTCACCTCAGTGCCCGAGCAAAGTTGGCCGATGCCCTGTGGAGCTGTCCAATGCAGCTATAGAGGAGTTTGGCTCTGGTTCACCCCTAGGCCGTCCCCTACCCAGCCGGACATCGGACATTGTTTTCCTCGTCTCCCCGTTGTGTTTCCTACCTGCACTCCTTACCCCTGTTTTACCCGAGCAACCTTGGCTGATGCCCGGTGGAGCTGTCCTATGCAGCTATAGAGGAGTTTGGCTCTGGTTCACCCCTCGGCCGTCCCCTACCCAGCCGGACATCGGACATTGTTTTCCTCGTCTCCCCGTTGTGTTTCCTACCTGCACTCCTTACCCCTGTTTTACCCGAGCAACCTTGGCTGATGCCCGGTGGAGCTGTCCTATGCAGCTATAGAGGAGTTTGGCTCTGGTTCACCCCTCTGCCGTCACCTACCCAGCCGGACATCGGACATTGTTTTCCTCGTCTCCCCGTTATGTTTCCTACCTGCATCCCTTACCCCGGTCTACCATTCCCCCTCTACCTGTCACTCTCCACAAGACGTTTGTCTTGGCTATGCTACGCGCTATTAACTCACATTTCTGTGTAATCTCATGTTTTCCTCCTATGTCTATACTTGGCTCCTGTAACTGATGTAATTTTGTTACCTGTAACTCGCTGATCCTCATGTAAAGCGCTCTGATACCTCCGGGTCTAGCCAGCGCTATATAAAACTTTTCAAATAAAAATAAAACAAATAAAATAAACAGAACCTTTCATCACCCCTTATAACAAGTCTTTTGACCTCAAATGTACCCACATTTGTCCATCATCTACTCTATAACTATACAAGGTTTCTTTCCTCCAATTAAGTCAAGCAGTGTTTTACCTTCCTTTTCTAAAAAAGGATGGTGCAATATGCCTCCATGAACATCCAATTGGCTTCCTTCAATTCCATTCTCATACAAGACTGCAGTAAACCTTCCTTAAGCATCTTGCTCCAAAGCCTAACAAACTAATTGATTTGGCCGGAATACACAGAAGTATAAATGCAATAGTACCCCATAAACCTCAGGAAACTTCATTTCTCGCAAAATAAGTTGAACACTGTGTGGAAATCTGAAATTAATTCTGTTAGCATAGGCTGAAGCCATCTTGTTTGTGGCATCCATTTTGTTAGCTATGTAATTCTTCCGTCTTCACTGTTGCTTGCCCTTCTATTCTGCTTGGGTCATCAACTCCAGTTAACTCCTTCTGTACTGAGCTAAAAGCAATGTGCTGAGCAAAGGCCTGTAGCTGCTAGAATGCACCTGACTAAAGATATAACTGTCAACTGTTTTTTGCTGATGTAAACAGTTCTGTTACCCCTCCCACTCTGCTGACTAAGTGATCTGCCATCTGCCCATGTTTGTAGGTAGTTATTCCTGGGTATGCTTGTACCTTCTATTTGTAACAACATGCTTACTCTGCAACAAACTCTGCATATAAGCACCATGGTCTGTGACTTCAGTGTACTACCTCAGGCAGCACTTGAGAGTGCTGTGTGGACGTAGTCCCACTCATGAGTGATTAATAAACTTGTTATTTGAATTCCAGCTTCAGTGCCAATCTCTATTTTGTTGGTCTATGGACCCATGGACAAGAGAAGGGTGACCCCTGCACCGGTGTGCTCATTAAAAAGCACATTTCCACAGTTGGCGCCAGATACGTGGGGCCTCATCGAGGACGCGGCCGTCTGAAGGAGTGGTCTTGACGGAAGAGTGGAATATTACTGAGGAGACGTCCTGCATGAGGAGACCCTTGTCTTTGCAGCCAAAGTGACTTTCGCGGTTTTTCGGTTTGACCCTCCAGGTGGCGGCCGGTCCTGACTGAGGTATCCTTTGGCGTTATTTTTGCAGTGACCATTAGGTCGATCAAGAGATTGGCAGTTGGAGGTTGGAGACTTTTGTTTGGTAAGGTCGCTGGAGCAGCACTCTTGTTTGCTTGGCCAAGATTCTGGTTTTGTTTGCTTGATTTATTTTTTGCAGAAAATAAAGGCAGGTAATGTGGAGATTTTTCTCTACTTTTGAACAATTTGGAAACGTAATATTTTACAAAAACTTGGTAGCATGCCTGTTTCCAGCACACTCCGTAGGTTGTGTTGCTGTCTTGGTGGTACCAAAATGGATTTAGAAAAGTCAGCCGGCTCCCTTAGAGGGAACACCTAATAGACATATGTATATTAAATACGGTATTTCTTCCATAATGTATAGTACACTGTGGAACAAATATACGAAAAAGGATCCTGATCTCCAATGGCCTGTGAATGGGTCATTTGACTTTAAAAAGATTCAATATGTAGAACAGTGTTTGTTTAACAAAAAAAAGTCGACAAGATATGTTTGATTGTGTACGAATGTGGGAGAAAGAAGTGAATGAAAGAGCAAAGAGAGAAGCAGCTATAGCAGAGAAAGAACAACGAAAAACGATATATCAAAAAGCATTAGAATTAAAAAAATAAGGAGATGACGGAAATAAAAGAAAAAGGAGAGGGAGCGTCGTTTAGAGGTAACTGGCCAGTACCCTATTAGGCGCCCCCTTTATCCCATGCTTAATAAACCTCAAGATGATTCCATCTTATTAGATCGACCTCCACCCCCGTATAAATTTCCCTCTGCCCCTGAGGAGGATCCTTCCAATGAAAAACATAATTCTTCCGACGATAAAGATATAGATAAGCAAGATGGGCGACAGACTCGCTCTACTTTAACTACTGATGAAAAAGCCACCATTAGATCCACTGTTCGTTCAGAAGCCCGTAAGAAAACTCTTCCTTCAGATCTTGTAGCAATGGTTCAGCAGTGGAAAGATTTAGAACAGTTATATTTTGCAGAGAAGTTTGCTTGGGAAGTTATACTTAATTTTAGAGACCTTTCTAAAAACTTAGAGCCCACTGATATAAATTCTGATTATAAACAATTGAGTGATGGAACTTTCCTTTGTTCAAACATACCTGATTTAATTATGCGAGTGGTTAAATTACGAGATGAAACCTTTCGCTTAAAGGCGGAGAAAAAAGAAGCTAGTAAAACTAAAACTGTACAAGTAGCCCAAACCCCAGCGCAGATAGTAGAAACTTCAGAGACAAATAATGGATCTAGTAGTGCTGAAGTTGGTATACGACCAATGCGCGAAGCTGCGCCTTTGTATGTTCCTCCAAAGGGTATGGGAACAAATGAAGATAAGACTTCAGATGATGCGAAAGGGTATTTTATTTATAATTGGGTTTATACCCCTTGGAGTAGAGCAGATGTTATGGCTCATAAAGCCGCTTTGCCCGATCTGCGGAAAAATCCTGCCGCTTTCTATGAGGAAGTAGAAGGAGCCATTAGCTCCTGTACTATGACTCTGCCAGATATTGATATGTTTTTGGACTTATTTTGCCCCCTGATATGTGGAGAACAATTCGGAAAATAGATGATAATGTAGCATATGGTGATACTTGGGTGCATTTAGAAGAAATAGATGCGGCTAGAGAGCCTGCGCAGAAACCACAACAGGAGATATTAGATCTTCCCAAAGCTATTGTGACTAAGTTGAAAACTCTTATACCCCCTAAGAAAATAGATTGGACTACGTTAGCGTCTTGTAAACAGAAAGCGGATGAGTCAGTTTCTGATTTCTTTACACGATTTGAAGAGACATTCCATGACTTTAGTGGGCAGTCCTTGACAGATGACACGGGTAAGCATCTGTTAGTCGTCAAAATTGTCGCTAACATGTTGCCAGAAATAGCTAGTCGCCTTAAGGCCAGCGAGAGTTCGTGGACTACGTCTTCCCCAGTCTCCCTTTTGACTATGGCCCAGTATTATGAGCGTCAGGAATTGGAAGCAACGGGCAAAGAGGATAAGAAGGTTAAGGATTTAAAAACAAAAGTTATGTTGGCTCAAGTATATGGTCCACCATTCAGAGGTGGTGGTATTAGAGGTGGACGTGCAGTATATACACCTGGTGTACCCCCTTTCTCTCGATCAACTTTGTCTTCTGATCAGTGTGCTTATTGTAAAGAGATTGGACATTGGCGTTCTGAGTGCCCCCTTTTGCGAGGTCAGCAGTATCAACGGGGTAGAGGAAGTATGAGAGGACGCCCAGGGAATTCAGGAAATAGGGGAGGAATAGGAACCCGTCCCAGGTTTGAGGCAGTTGAACACGGACCAAATTATTCTAATACCTTTGATAGACGAAATCAATATCAAATGTCTGATTATTCGGCTGATGGTCTTGGGGATTCTGATTATGCATAGGAATGCCTAGGATGGGGTAAGGAACTGGTTGAGGTCCCAGTAGATCAGAAGGGTCCTTATGTTGATGCAAATGTCTTGGGTTCTACTGATCGGTTTCTGGTTGATACAGGAGATACTCGTAGTGCTCCGTCTAAAAAATTGGTTCCTAGGGCTCCCCTGTCTGGCGCAATGATATCGATAGGATTCGATGGGACACCTACACCTAGCCCACTGTCACAGCCACTTGTATTTAGTCTTGATAAATTTACTGCAGCATGTCCATTTCTGCTTTCCCCTAACACGCCGGATAATATTGTGGGCATTGATATGCTTAAACATTTTCGTGCTACAATACGTTGTTCCCCAGAAAGTGTGCGTGTTATCTTAAATGATAACTATCCAATGGTTGAGAGGTCGTCTCATCAAAGAAGATGTCTCTTTGGCATCTTTACCTAGTACTTTGTGGACTACATCAGATACCGATGTGGGACATATGGTTATTCCACCAGTGCATATTCAAGTGAAGGAAGGTGCTTCATTGCCTCAATTGCCCCAATATAAAATATCTCGAGAAGGCGAAGAAGCATTAACACTCATTGTTCAGGATTTGATCAAGGTGGGGGTTGTGGAAGAAGTCCCTTATAACATTTGTAATAGTCCTATCCTTCCTATTTTGAAAAAAAGACACTGATACTAAAATTTACAGATTTATTATAGATTTACGAGAGGTTAATAAAATCGTGGTGCCCCAATACCCGGTAGTCTGACATCACGACACTTCTCACCATGGTTCCTCCTACTGCCACTACATTTAGTGTAATTGATTTAAAGAATGCATTTTTCTCAATACCTATTCACCCTGACAGCCGTTATTTGTTTGGCTTCACTTTGAATAATAGATCATTCAGGTTCTGTAGAGCTCCACAAGGGTATACAGAGAGTCCTAGCATTTATAGTCAGGCGTTGAAAAGGCAGCTTGATTCTTTTCCTGTACCGAAAGGGGTGGCTCTTATTCAATATGTCGACGACATCTTGTTGGCTGCTGATACCCCTGAACAGTGTAAAGAAGGAACACTGTCATTATTGTTATTTCTTGCCTCTCATCATCACAAAGTCTCTAGGAAGAAACTGCAATTTTGTAGACAGCAGGTTACCTATTTAGGTCACCTCCCGTCTAAGGAGGGACGTGCACTCACACCAGATCGCATTCAAACTATTTTAGACACTCCCGTGCCCCGTACTCAGAAGGATGTCCGTGCACTGATTGGCCTTACTTCTTTTTGTAGGTAGTGGATCCCTAGCTTTTCTCACATTATTAAACCCTTGTTGGCCCTTTTGACTAAAGACACTCCGATGCCTCTCCCATGGACTACTGAGTGCCAGGATGCCTTCCAACAGTTACGTCAAGCTCTTTGTTCTGCACCAGTATTAGGAACTCCAGACTACACTAAGACCTTCACACTCTATGTACACGAGAGGGAAGGTTGCGCTCTCTCAGTTTTAACACAAACACACAGTGATAAACAACGTCCTTGTGCATATTTCTCAGCTGTCCTTGATCCAGTTGCCCGCGCACTGCCTGGTTGTTTTCGAGCGGTGGCGGCAACGGCTGTGTCCATACGTCAGAGCGAGGGAATAGTCTTGTCACAGATTGCTTGTGTTAGTACCCCAGTCAGTTGATACCTTGTTAAATCAAACAAAAACACAGCATCTGACTAGTGCTCGCTTGACAGGATATGAATTGACACTTTTGGCCCCTCATATCACGTTAAAAAGATGTTTGACTCTGAACCTGCTACATTATTGTCATTTCCAGCTACTCAGTCTCAGTCACAAGAGTTACATGACTGTATATCCCTTACTGAAGAACGAACAAAGGGTCGTGTTGACCTACAAGATACACCTCTTTCTAGTGTTGATGGGGAATTGTGGGTTGATGGATCCTGCCTGAAATTGCCTGATGGCACTACATCTGCTGCTTATGCAATTACAACACTTCAGACAGTAGTTGAGACAGCTCGTATCCCACAGAAGTCAGCTCAAGCAGCCGAGTTGATAGCACTGACAAGAGCATGTGAGCTTAGTACAGAGTTGCTTGTTAACATTTACACTGATAGCCAATACGCCTTTGGCGTGGCTCATAACTTCGGGCAACTTTGGAAAGAAAGAGGCTTTCTCAGTTCACATGGGACACAAATAGTGCATGGGGAATTAGTACATAATCTCCTTACTGCCTTGACCTATCCTAAGAAAGTGGCAATTGTTAAATGTAGTGCACACAAGAAAGTGACTGATAAAATAAGAGCAGGCAATGCCTTTGCGGATTGCACAGCTCGTGAGACTGCAATGCAGCGAAGTACCACATCTATGTATGTAGTTAAGTCACAGGCTGAACGTTGGCATGATGCCAGGCAAGAGGTGCTGGACATGCAGCAATCTGCTTCTGTTGATGAATTAGACCAATGGTCCAAGGAGGGAACATTGGATGACGAGGGCTGTTGGAGGAATAAAGAAATGACAAAATGGAAGTTACCCGCAGCCTATTTACATCCTATGATTCACATGGCACATGGGCCGGCACATGTTGGAGCATCCTCAATAGCAAAGCAACTTATGCAAGTTTGGGATCATCCAGAGATTGTCGGTACGGCTAAGAAAATAGTCCAGTCCTGTCTGATCTGTCTCCAGTATAATCCTGGAAATGGAACACAAACTCCAACAGGAGGGTTTGCAATACCAACTGCACCTTTTGAGGTCCTGCAAATGGATTACATCCAGCTTGAGCGCTGTAACAACCTAAAGTATGTCTTAGTAGTGGTTTGCGCTTTCAGTAAATGGGTGGAAGCATACGCTACGAAGGATAATACAGCTCTTACGACAGCAAAGGTGATCCTAAAGGAGTTCTTTCCCCGATTCGGCATTTGCCGAGTTTTGTGGAGTGACAACGGACCCCATTTTATTGGGCAAGTTGTTGAGTATCTCATGAAAGGGTTGGGAATTAAGCAGAAGTTTCATGCTGCTTTCCACCCACAATCAGGATTAGTGGAACGTTACAACTCCACTCTGAAATTAAAATTGGCTAAGATACAGGCTTCCACATCTTTGAAATGGCCTGATGCATTGCCCTTAGCATTGCTATCCATTAGATCGATACCACATACACGATCTGGCCTCACACCGTATGAGGTGGTTTTTGGAAGGCCAATGAATATTTGGGGGATTCCTAAGCCACGCCCTATACATGATGTACCCTATGTATTGATGAATGACTATTTGTCTCAGTTGACTGACAGTGTCTTCTATTTATCAACAGGTTCGGGAGACTCTTCCAGACAGGTCGCAAGGTGAGGGCCATTGTTTACGGCCTGGTGACTTTGTGGTCGTAAAGTCATTCCAGAGGACCAGCTCCCTAGCACCGAGGTGGCGAGGACCGGAGCAGGTACTACTGGCTACCAGGACTGCAGTTCGAGTGACGAACCGGAAAAACTGGGTCCATGCGACACTGCCGAAAAGTGTTGCAAGACCTAGTGAGCCCAGCTGTGTTGGCAGATCACCGCGATATCCTGGTCATGAGAAAGGACAAGCTGTGTCACCTGAAGGACCTGAGGAAGTCTTCCCAGACCACACGATTCCTGGTACATCTCGATATCAGCTTCGACCCAGGAAGAAAGACATTTCATTGAAAGAGACTGTTTGAGCCACTGTCCTGGGTAGTTAAAGACTAACTACAAAGGGGGTAGTCTTTTAGTGACTACTCGTCTCAACGTTAGTGAAGAAATCAACGCCTGCCCAGGACCTTAGGGCACCATCTGCTTTGTTGTTTGTCGACAAAATGAATATGTCTAAGGAGAAGAAACCAACTGCTGCAAGAGTTTGTAGCCAAAGAACAATAATTGCTACTGGATTTACTTTGACTATTGTTATTGTTGCTATAATAACATGGATTGTAGAGGAAGTAGCTCCTGTCCGAAATCTACTGACTACTACTACTCCTGTCCCAATTGAACATCATTATTTTACTCTTCCTTATGAGCAGAAGCACAGAATGTCCTACCTCAATAACACTTTCATTCAAATGTTGCACCATACACACAATGCCACGAACGTTACCAATTGCTGGGTATGTGGAATGATGCCAGCTCATCAGAAAAAGGGAGGAACGCCTTTTATTCCCTTGCCGTTTTCACATAATGGCTCCTGCAGAGCCTGGTTTGCATTGTTGTGGGCTTCTGAAGTTGCTAATATTACTTATGCTGATGTAGGTGGACTAAACGCTCATTTGAATAAAGTTTGTTACCCCGATGAGGAAGGAGATCCACAAGCTAGAGGAACTGTGTGGGAAATGGAGTATCGCCAAGGAAATTCCTCCATACACTATGTTTTCCCTAACACTCGAACAACTAAGGGGAATGGGCCTCCTGTTATTGCTGTTACTAGAGCTCGAGCGGATCTCTGTGTGAGCAGTATTGGCAGTATTCCTGTGGGAAAAAGTGACTGTACTTTAGTGTTGAACATTACTGGAATGAATAGCAGCTTTTTGTCCTCACAACACCTATTTTATTTGCGGAAGTAAAGGTTATTACCCTCTACCTATTGGTTGGTCGGGAAGCTGCTACGTGTCCTTTTTGCTTCCACCTTTGTTTTTGGCACCTGCATCCTACCATAAAGACTATAAACTGTATAATGACATTTCCAAGAACAGATTCAAAAGGACAATAAACAATGATGAGGTGGATCAAACTGATACTGCACTACAGCAGTATATTGACTTTAATTTGGGACTATTCTTCTTTGTTGGTGCGGCCTTAAACAGTAGAAAAATAAGGCGCTTGACACGTGTTGTAGAGGCTGTAACCAATCAGACAGCAATGGCGCTTGGAAACATCACAGAAGAACTACAAATTGCGAGAATTGTGGCGCTCCAAAATCGGATGGTCCTTGATGTCATCCTGGCAGACCGTGGTGGAGCATGTCGCATCATCGGGAGTAGCTGCTGTGTCTATATCCCTGACCACGCCCCTTCTGTTTTTGACGCAATTTCCAAGTTGCACAAAATAGCCACTGAAATCCATCAGGATTCAGGAACTTGGACTTTGACTGGATGGCTATGGAACATGTTTACTGTATGGGGATGGAAGCTATTGTCAGCCTTATGTATATTTCTTGCTATTCTTTTCACTTGCTGCCTATGTATTCAATGCGGCCCAATGCTTTGTTCCCTTTGTGTTTCTACTTGCACCTCGTGTATACCGACTAAACAAAATGTTAAGAATGTAAATGCCCGATTAGCAAGTGATCAAGAAATTAATTAATGCAGATAGATGTATTAATTAACAAAGAGAGAGGAGGCCCAACTAACCCAAGGGACCAGGGCACTACTTAATAGTGGTAAAAAAGTATAAATCCCTTAGGGAAATCAAATTCACGCTAATTCATGCACACCAGACCTCAATTACATGCATAGCATTCCAACTCAAACCAGAATACACTTCAAACACAGCGCCTCAATTGTAACACCACCAAGCCAAAGGATGTAATGCAAAATTCTTTAATTTATAAAAAAATCTAGTACAAATAAAAACACAGTGCCTAATAGAGCAAGCCGTTTAGTTATAGCATAAAATACTTTGTCATAGATTACCAAATCTCCCAATACACTAGTACCTAGTACATATTAAAAAATATTACATTGTATTACACGTTCATTTGATGAAAAAATCACAATCAAAGCAAAATAAAACATTGCCTAAAAGAGAAAATAACCAGTAAGGAGGCCCTATTGTACAGTGAAGAAAATATATACTGTCACAAAATCTGATCCAATCAATTACGTAGACTTCATAGTTTTTATGCTGTCCATCATCATTTTTACAGCTTTTCTCTCGTAAGTGGATTCAGAAATAAAACAGCGTTGACGCTGTGTTTTATTTCTGAATCCACTTACGAGAGAAAAGCTGTAAAAATGAGGTCCCCAAATCTAAGAGCCAAACACAATGGGAATCAGAAATAGGCAGGGAACTCACGACTAAAGAATGGGATAACATTTACTACAGGGCGCTGCCCACTGCTCATAACATCACCAGTATCAAGACAGCCACGAAAATCGCCACCTACTGGTACTATACACCCCACCGGCTTCATAAATACACCCAGTCCAAATCCCCGGAATGCTGGCGTCAATGTGGATCCCCAGGCATGCTTCTACATACCTTGTGGAATTGCCTGAACCTCAGGACCTACTGGTCACAGGTGCTCACAGATCTTGATACTCATCTAGACAGAGCTTCCTAGATTCCCTGCTTACATAATATTAGGTCTTCTGAACCCTCTCACCTTCCCCCTCAAGTCCCGAAGGGGTAACCAGATCAGCCTTGCCTTGAGTGCGGTCTTACAAAACATTCTTTCCCACTGGGGTAAAGGGCAGATCCCTACGCATCTAGGTTGGCTACACCGTATGTGATACTAGGGATGGAACGCATCAACCTCTCCCTTTCTAATCAGGGAACGGCATTTCCTAAACTATGGGGACCATTTCTGACACTATTGACATCAGAATTTCGGAAACTCATTTGCCCTAAATACTTTCGGCTGTTGAGACTACCTTAGACCCATTCTGCTTCCACCTAAGGGCTACCACATAAGACCACCCTTTAAAAGGGTAACCTAGCTACTATTTGTCTTCCTCTTTCTTTTGGTCACCAGGTCCAAGGGTGGGGGGAATTTTGGGTTGTTACGTCACACTGCATGGAGTCCCGTTTTCAAAGGCCCCGAAATGCTGATGCAAGTGTACCCCTCCTGTTTTTGTTCTGTTGGAAAACCCAATAAAGATATTTAAACCATAAACTTAGCGCCCAAGGATCATGGGATCAAACCTTATAGGTACTCAGAGAATTTTCCTAAAAATTCAGGGATGTGGAATTCCTATAGCCCCGACGCCCCGGACATATTGGACATTATGGATCAGGGAAGGGCACTGTCTGCAGTTGAGGTAATATTTTTGTCCATATGTTAATGATGGTCAAACTTTTATTTATGGTTCATTAATTGAAAGCCTTTACAATTAGGGTGAGCACTCTAAGTAAATCTTGTAAGCACTGACTGCATTACTGACCGTGGTTCCAGTATAAAAATGTGTACCCATGTTTTCAAAGTTTGGCAATATGAGGCTATCTATAATGCTCCCAGAATGCTCTGATTTGATGCAAATATTTGCAGAAGCTTGAGAGCAAGATTGATGATTCTTTGCCTTCAAAATAAAATGTTCATAAAAAATGAAAGCAGAAAAAAAACATTTCGCTAAACTACTGTAAAATTTCTTTGCAGCATCATTTAGTAACATGTGTTGATGCATGCTAGTATTTCCCAAAAATATTCATAATGGAAAATCAGTGTAACCAGTTTCATTAAGATTATGGGAAACAAAAATAAACCAGCATTGGCAAAGCCAGTAGGTCTGAAATTGGTGGTTAGCTTTTTAGTTTTGTCAATGTGTGACTTGTTTTTGCATGGTTTTCGTAAAACCTTATAGGTGTGGGAGCTGCTGGGCCCTCACCATTATAATAAACATTAGCAAAAGCAAAAATTGTTTTTGGTCTAAAAAAGGAAACACTGCCACAGTAGTTACTGGCACTGAACAAAACTACTTTGTGTGCCGCTATGCTCCTTGTGAAAGAGCAGAATGCTGTCACTCACAGTGAAGCCAGTCAATACAGAGACACAGAATTTTAATAAACGCAAAAGGTCATGGTCAACACCAGGCCAAATTAGGGGCCCAATTATTAAAGAAAGTCTCAAAAGTGCACACATGGTATATGTCATTGCATTAAGTGCAGCTATATGGCTTTCGTGAATTCCCAAGAATTTACAGAACTAGGACAAGAAATAGCACTCCTAGAAAATATTTGTGAACTGCACTTTAGTATAAACAAATATGCATGTGTAGATTTGCTCATGCGAAAATCTGAGTGTTTGCAAGTTTACTTTCCCTCCAACCACTTTTTCCCGAACTCTGGAAGAAGGTTTACGTCTGCCATTGTCAGATGTAAATTTCCAATGTTTCTCAGTATGGGAAAAGATTAGAGAAGAGTCGTTGAAAACCCTTAAAACATGCAAGTTAGTAGGTTCGCACAGACTCAAAAGGGCATTCTAACCCAGGAACTAATGCTTACCACTACCTTCAGCCCCAGTATGCAGATCTGCGTAAAAGTAGCAACTTAAGGGTATTGCAAGTATTCAAACACTACTATGGTATGAGCCCTGCATAATCAGAGAGGCTATATCAGAGCTCTTATATAATGAGATTATTGCCATAATTTGTTGCCGCACTACATGGCACCAAAGGGACAAGTGGATTTTGTTACAGGACAAGTAGATTTATGAAGCAACCTGCCCCATGGACAAGTAGATATTTTATTAAATTCCACACACCTGTAAAAAGGATAATTACCCTCACCCACTTCCAGGGGTATTAATCATTGAGTCCCTCCTCTACTACCGTCCTTTAGTTACATAGCAGGCTACCTTGCGAGGTCTTAATGTGGTTGAGGATTGGACAAGAATGTAGTTTAGACACAAGCACTGAATTGGGTGTTCACTCAGTTAATGTCTGATGGAAATATGTACCCTCCTACCTGGTACGGGCTCTTTATATATAAGGACCGCTCAGAGTTAAAAGTGCATAGAAGAGGGGCTGAAAGTAATTTCTGCATTATTGGCCCCTTCCTTGCATGGATAAAAGAAGTGTCCTAAAAGGATTGTGCAATGCAACCAACACATGCCTGTCTTCTTTTAAGCCATAAACATGGTATGGGGCATTCGTCAGGACCGGACAATATGACTTCATTAGCGCACAGCGAGGGTTATTAGTTGGCAAAACACTACTATTAAGACTGGTAAGACTTGAGAAGCAATTACGGAATGCTTTGCTGCAGCATTTGGTTGGGGAGGGCATGTTGTGGTGGGCACTGTCACTGTATGATTGAAGCAGTGTAGATCGGATCACTCGCTGCATATGGTCAAACAGCAAAATAAACACTGAACGCATGTGATGAATTATAATGTAGATGGATCATTTTGGAGACAATGAGAGCACATGGGAGGAGTTCGATGACTTTCCCAGTTGGAACAGTATGAATTAAGGAAACGGTTGCTTATTCGTAACAAACAGTTTGCAGCTTGTAGTGCTGTGGATTCACATGCTTTACAAACTCCTGCCCTCTATTGTTGGGTGCGGACATTGCAAGTTGTTTTTCTTCTAAGTAAATGTTTTGGTAGCGATATTTCCACCAAAACCCACAAAGCACCAGGACACAGACTCCACCCCAGATTATGTTTCCCGTACGGGTGAGTGCAAGCGGATGTACAGATGTGAAGCAGGAAAGTCTATGTACACTAGTACAGAAGTGTATATAGATTCAATCATAAAAGATAGTTTACACTGTCAATTTCATACCATGAACAGGCATCCCGGTGAGGTGGGAAGGTGCATGTAAATCAACATCATAACAAGCTACAAACTGATTGTTACAGGTAAGTAACATTTTCCATTTGTAGCATATGCTGCTGTCCATCACATGCATTGTGTAGACTGGAAAGAAATGCCCTCTCCCTAAAGCAGCAGCTTTAAAGTGGAAGCAAAGATCTTTGGAACAAGACTTTAAAGACTGTTTCCAGCCTGACGTGCCTGTGTGGCCAGAACATCCAGAGTAAGGTTTAATTAAAGCCCAGATGGCTGACCATGTTGCAGCTTAATAATCTTTTCAATTGAAAGGTTACCCAGGAAAGCCACAGTGGCTTCCTTTTCCCTAATGGGCAGTGCTGGAGGCACACAGCGTAGTGTGCATTTTGCTTTGGCATAACAATCCTGAATGCAACCGCTTTGAAAAGGGGTTTCCATACTGGAGCTGGCTAGAAATAGTTGCTTAGTCTTTCTGAACAACATAGAACGGTCAATGTATTGCGCCAGGGCTCTTAACATCTAAAACGTGCAAGGCCTTTTCCAACACAAAAAGGCTTTGGGGGAAAAGACATAAGAAAACAATCATCAATCCAGTTGACATGGAAGGGGGGAGACGACTTTAGGCAGAAAATAAGGGTGTGTTCTAAGGATTACCCAATCTTTGTGCACTTTAACAAGGGGATCTTCTACAGTTAGGGCTTGTATTTGATTTACCCCACGGAAGGAAGGCAACTGCATTGGGCAAGAGTGTGATGGCTCCAAGTGAGGTCCCACAAGTCTTGCTAGCATAATGTCAAGGTCCCACAAAGGGACTGGTGGTATTCTAAGCTAAATTACTCTTACGTTCTTCCATGAAAGCTTTCACAAACGGTATTTTAAAATTTGACAGGTGTTTTCTGGTTCGTAGGTAAGCAGGTACTGTGGCTAGGTGTACTGTTATTGAAGGGTAGGCTAAACCTTGCCTTTAGTAGATGCAGCAAGTAGCAGATGTCTTCTTCGGAGGCCTGCAAGGGTTGTATACTGAGATTGTTTCAGTGGTGTACAAATCTCAATTTGGATGCGTAACAAGCTCTTGGAGTAGAGAAACCTCCTTACGCATTTGCGTACTCGCTTCTGATAGGTCAAGGTGACCAAACTCTAAGACCTCAGGACCCAGATCGCAAGAGTGGATCACCTGGCGTTGGGCTGTTGTAACTGACCAAAGCAGAGACAGCTTTAGCGCTGGTGGCGCCCGGTGCGACAATGTTTGTTGGCGCCCCCCAGTGACCACCTTCGTCATCAATTCCCTCACTACCACTCGAACAGTGCACCTCAAGTCTCCATAACCACAGTCTCAGATGCATTTAATTCGTTTTATAGCACGTCTGCCGCCACTCATACCAGTGTAGGGTGTGAGAGCACTTTACATCTCACACACTACACAGCTGCAATCAATCATACGTGTGTAAATCACTGTCTAGGAAATGTTACATAAGGCAGAGGACCACAAGGTGTAGGAGTCACATGTCATCCATACTGGTAGGCGGTATAGTTTAGGAGTGCTTGGTCCGGAGAAGCACAAACTCAGAATTTAAAACGCAACACCATGGTTGTGGATTCTCTTTAATTATAAGAATTGATTTGTACTCAAATTAACCCTTGTACCAACATTTTGATAATGAAAGACGTAGAAACAAATCATAGCACTCTAATCTATACCTTGCAGTTTGCATGCAGCTCTTTGATGACCGTTAATAGCTCACTGTTCTAAATTAGGATTTTAACTTGTGAACTGAAAGTTCCAAATTGATCTCTCTGACAAAAGCAGTAACCCACTGACCTATTTAATTATATGCACTTTGTGATCTGCGCGGTGCACGGTCTTTGCAGCTACATATTAACCCTCGGCGCCATCTTCCTCCGATCTCTCTCAAGGAAGAACATTATTCACCAGAGTTATCTTGACATTGTTATTGCTGCCTGAATATTGCTGGAGGCTAGAAACGAGGCAGCAGCTGGTGGTTTTAAAACCATCATATATTTGCAAAAACGGCGCCCCCATCCGAGGGCAGCACCCGGTGCGGTGGAACCGGTCGCACCGCCCTTCAGCCGGCCCTGGACCAAAGCGAACCATAACTTCACTTAAGACTTGCTTTCAGTGAATAAGCAAACACTCTCCAAATAAATGCATGTTTACTTATTACAGTGCATGGATGTGAAGATGCTAATCCAGTGAATTCACATAAGGCTTCAACTGTTTGCAGATAAATGTAATTTAGGTTAATCAGTAAAGCTTAAATGTTTCCAATTTTAAATCCCTAGAAATTAAGCTGTTCAGGTGTTTAACACTTTTCAATTCGTTTCCCAAGGCTACCCAGCACAGATAAATGAATAGGATATTTCAGCTCTTACCTATGAGTAGAGCCGTGTAGCGTGATCGAGTACACAAAGAGGCAGTTCAGTGGTTGCAGGTCCCAGAACAAGAGACAGAAAAGGGGGTAAGAAAGAGGAAGAGAAGGACGTAAAGAAACTGAGAAAGGAAGAAAGCAGGGATGAAAAAGAACCTCCCAGAGTGAAATAAAGGGGCAGAGTAGCTTGGATGATCAAAGAGGAATAAGGAGGAGTCAAGACTAGATAGACAGCCTTGGTATTCGGCAACTCAACATTGGCATGCCGACCACTGGCTTCCGAGAACAGGGCAAAGATCCTCTTAGAAATATTCAATCCACATCGGCTACAAAAAGCTACCTTGGGCTTACGGATTTCAAAGGTTTTCACTGCTCAACCAAGAGCTCTATGCACGCGTAATGGAGTTAATTCCGGAATCAAACAGGAGGTTCGTGGATGGAAAGACGACAAAAGCGATATGCTGCTTGGGAAAGCGCGTGTTTATTTTTTATGACTATTTATGTAGAAACAAGTCTGTATTTTAAATACGTGGGGGTGTTTTTATTTTTGCTGTGCATTTCATTTTGTGATTTCTAACTATTTCCTTGCGTGGTTTGTCACTTCACAGGTCAGGGATCAGTCACCAGTAAGAGGATCCGCTTTCAGTCTGACCACACTGGTTGAACACGGGACCATCCCAAGCCAACCCAGATACACCAGAGAGCAGAGCAGGGCCTTCACAGCAGAACTACAGAAGCACCTGGCTTCTACCACCCTGGGAGTCTGAAGAAGTTACAACCCCTATCCACCGACCTTTGAAACGAGGCGGGACATGGAGGCTACCTCTGCAGGCTGATTAATTCATTTTACTCTTACTTTTCACAATCTCTTTCCTCTATCTTGGCAACATTCCACCATTACGGCACCTCAGAAATAGTCTTTCAAGCTGAAATCTCTGAAGACAGGCATGCATATGCTGCGCCATTTCATCACAACAATTTACATCCTTCATATGCCTACTGTGCCGCACAACAGTGAGGACCATGATAGGTACTGTGGTACGAGCGGGCTCAGTTTAGAGGTATACGCGGTTCCTCACAATTATTATTGCAAGGGATCCAAATGCAATGTGATTTACAAACTCTTTGGGACCTTTTATCACATGTTGACAGGACCAGCCTTCTACATCTCCCTGCTATCAATGTATAATACATGAGATTCGACAATCCCCCGTATAAAACCTGTCTCTAATTTCTTTATAAAAGGCCACTTGTGATGCACCCATTCGCCTATTTTGAAAAAATGACGTCAGAACTGACCTGTAGTATCTACTTACAGTGGAGTTTAGATGTCAATGCCTGCTGCCAGAAAGCGAGGGCAAAGGCAGGTCAGGTCACAAAGGATAATTAAAGCAGCTATCTGAAGAACAAAAAAAAAAAAACGAACAGTTGCTTTTCTTTTTCTGCTGTTTTTCTACCTATGCAGAAGGAAGCAGAAAGGAGATATTTATAGCAACATGTTTAATTTAGCACTCTTTAGGTAATTATACAAAAATTAGAATCTTTATGCATGTTTTTACACATTACCAGCTACTGGGGCTTCTTAATAAAAATAAAAAAACTGACTTGTATTAAACCGATTCTAATATCATTTGGCAGAAACTATCTATCAGGTTTTTTTGTTTAAGTTTGCCCCAACGATTCTATTTTTATTCTTCATATTTGCAAACATGCTCTTTCTTTCATATGAAATAGCTATGCACCGGGAAGCGAGGCCGGACCGCCCGCAAGATGGCCGCAGGTTCCTAGAGCTCTGCTCGCCGTCGGAGACTTTCTGTAAATAAGGACAGCGGTTTACCTTGGTGAGGCATGTGGCTTGAAGACTCCGGTGTGCAACGGTGGCGAGAGCAGGTATTTTTCCTTTATTGGCTTTAAGCAATTTACCTCGCTGTGACTCTCCCGCGTTGCGCACCTCAGCCTGGGCGGTCGCCATTTTGTCTTTCAAGGAGCGCAATGGAGCTGGCTTTTCCTGCTTGATTGCGCTAGACGGTCACAGAGCCATATGAAAATAGGAAGCGGGCAAGCCCAATTCTACTGCTTTCTTATTCTTCCTGCACATTTTAAAGGTGCCAAATGACTGGAATGCTGGCGCGTTCTGATGGAAAAGCATTAGTGAATACATATTTATATCCTGCCACCCCTGGTAAACTGAGGAGATACAGAATATCAGTAATTTAACTGATAATTACTCTGTGGGAATTTTTCCTTTTTCTCTCTCTTTTTGAGCAAGTACATTATAAGTCTGGACTGTCTGGACTATTTGGTCAATTTGATCAATTCACTTTCCCCACAACAGTCGTTTGTGCAGTTCTACTCTTGGGACCACGTTTGACCTAACTGAATAAAGCACACTCTTAATATTTTTCAGTGTGTGGCACAGAGGGTTTTACTGCAGTGACTTCTGTAATACTTTCCTTTATGCTTATGGAGTCCTCTCCACCCTCCAGTCAGAAGGCTATCACCTCATCTGTAATCATGTCCTCTGTTCGTAAAGATTCGAATGCTCCTTCCAACGGCAAAAAAAAGATCCTGGATCCCCCACAAAGTCTCCTCTACCTTTGACTTTGGAGGACCTTATGGAGGAAATTAAGCACTTGAAACCTTTTGTTATGGAGACTAATGTCACACTTCAATGTATTGAAGAAAAGTGGTCTACTTTGGAGTCCAGAGTATCAAGTGTTGAGCAACGGATCGGTGAGGTGCAGGATGAGGCCACCAGGATTGATTGCCGTGCAAGGAGATTGCGCTTTTGAAAGAGCAAACAGAAGACTTAGAAAATCGGAATAGGCACAACAATTCCGAATTTATGGTATTCCGGAGGGAGCGGAGGGGTCAGATATGCTTGCCTTTCTTGGGGTCCATATTGCTAAACTGGTGGGCCTTAAAGAAGGAACACAACTCAATCTACAACACGCTCACCGAATGGGCCCCAAATCTCTCAGTTCTTCTAACACTGGCCGGCCTAGAGGTATAATTGTTCTTTTCCTGGAATATACTGAATTGCTTATAGTGTTATCGGCGGCAAAGCAAATGTTATGGTCTAGTCAGAAGGTCTTTATCTCCCAAGATGTCACGCGTGCAACTGCCGCTCGTCGGAAGGAGTTCTTATCCTTTCGTCCTACTCTATGAATGCAAGATATGGTCTTGTGCACCCATGTTTCTTTAAAGTCACCTATAAGGAACAGACCTTTTCATTCGACTGTCCAGAAGACCTGAGGAAATTTATTCATCAGCACAAGGGTGAAGCAATGGATCTTGGAAAGACTTGAACTCTTTCTCTGGTGTTTCTTAACCTGTCATGTGCTTGCATTTTGGTCCTATTCTCTTTGAACTGAATATTTTTATTATATCAGGGTGGTATTAATGGTAACATGTATATTGTTAATTGTGCTTGTGATATTGTTGATACTTTTAGTTAATTTGTCTATTTATCTAATTCTGCTATTTATGTATTCCCCTTTGCAGTCGTTATTGTCTAATCCGGATTCCCTTCTCTGGTTTGTTGTCTCCCAAGTTCCTCCCTTCCTAGACCTACTGTTTTCATATTATCCTCATGTCTTGGTAAGTGGTATTTATTGGTCTTTTATGCATTTTATATTCTTTTGTATTGGTGTCTTGTCTGTTTTATCTACATGAATAACTGCTGTCTCTTTATATCTTCTATCACTTTACTACTATGATTGTCTCCGTGGCCATGGTTGTTCAATTTAGTTTAATGGCCTGCTGTCCGCTTTAGCTTTGCGCTTCTCTACCCCTCCATCATATTCTCTCCACACTGGATGTGTCCCTTTCTCTTCATGACTGAAACCTTTTGGTTCGGTGTCATCTTCTTTGTCTCTATCAGATTCATTGTTCCTTATCTTAATTTCATTTCTGTATTTCCTTTTTCTTTCCTTTATCGTTTCCCTTTTTTTTTTTTTTTTCATCCTTGATCTCATTGTTTATTATAGGTCTTCATTGAAAACTAATGGTAAGTCATTTCTCGAGATATCCATATTCAGATGGTTTGTTGTTTTGGTTCCTTTTTTTGGTTATTTTAGTTCAATATATATGCTAGTATATTGCAATGGTGAACACTCTTAGAATTGTTTCTTGGAATGTTAAGGGGTTGTGTAATCCGATTAAGAAACAGCGAGTTCTTACTCACTTGGCACATCTTAAATGTAATATTGCCCTATTACAGGAAACTCATTTACTTGACAAAGATTTAAATTCACTATGTAAAAATTGGGTTGGTCAAGTTTTCGGTTCTTCAGCCCTTGATCATAAAAATGGGGTTGTTATACTGGTTCACAAATCCCTTCCCATGGTAACAGAGAAAGGGGAAAGAGAGAGGGTCGATAGCTACTAGTACATGCCACTATTCAACACACACCTATCTCGATTCTCAATGTCTATGGTCCCACTGGTATTGATGTGCAATTCTGGGAACAAATGTCTGCTGTGCTACACTCCTGCCCGAATGCAAATCTAATAGGTGGTGATTTTAACCAGATTGTAGACCCTTTTTTAGATAGAAAGTCTCAAGTTAAATATGTTCCTAACAAAATGCATAAAACATTTACACAATTTATTCATTGCAGAGGTCTGGTTGATGCCTGGAGGTTATACTCCCAGGACACACTGGAATTCACCTTTTATTCACCTACTCATAAATCCCAACCCAGAATTGATTTATTCCTTTCACCCCCTCTAGTTGCTACACTTACACATGCTGAAATTGGGTCAATATTAATTTCAGATCACGCTCCTTTTATAATTGATTTGGATTTATTACCTGAAACCCTAAAACCAAATAGATGGCGCTTTAACAATAGTTTACTGAAAGATAAAGAGTTTGTGCAGAATTCTGAATGTTTTCTACAACAATTTTTTCAGACTAATAACACCTGATATCCCATTTCATATAATCTGGGATGCCTTTAAAGCATCTGCCCGGGGTCATATAATTAACTGTGTCATGGCCAAAAAGAAAAAAGCTGTTAAAGAATCCTCACTACTGCTTCAATCCATTAAACAGTTAGAACATGAATTTTTCACAACCAAGAACGATAACGCGTTACAGCGTTTAATGCATGCCAAATTTGAATTTAATAGGAGATCGACAGAGGAAGCCGATGGAACACTGTAAAAATTAATTCCAAATTTTATGGAGAGAGAAATAAAGCCGGCAAATTACTTGCTAATTATCTGAAGGTTAAATCTCAAAAATCCAAAATAGTAAAGATCACAGATGATAGCGGGACTTCGCATTTTAAAAACACAAATCTTAAAGTGTTTTTCTGATTATTACACACACCTTTATACAACTGAACACTTCCCAAAAGATGAGGCACTAGATTCCTATTTTCACTCTCTCCCACCAAGACAACAGCGGATGCAAGATCTCCCTTTTAGATGAGCCAATTTCTGAACTAAAATCCGCTCTTATTGCACTGCCCAAAGATAAAGCACCGGGTCCGGATGGGTTCTCAGTTGAATTTTATTCCTGCTTTTCACATCTTTTACTTCCGCAACTACTCACTTTATATCCGTATTTTCTGTCTCAAATTGAAGCCAAGGGTAATTTTTTAGAAGCTATGATTTGCCTAATTCCCCAAAAAGATAAAGATCTTTCCCTCGTGTGCCAATGATAGACCCATTTCTCTTATTAATTTTGATTGCAAACTTTTTGCCAACATTTTTTCCATTTGGATTTCTCCTCTTATTTCAGATATGGTTGGATTCGGGCAAACTGGATTCGTTAAAGGAAGACACATGACTAATAATTCTAGGGTGTTTTTGGACATTTTACATATGCCTCAACCAGCAATACGCCTGTGGTTGCTGTAACTTTAGATGCTGAAAAGGCTTTTCACAGAGTTAACTGGAAATTTATGATGCGGGCTCTTAAATGGCATGGTTTCAGTCCAACCTTTCTTAAATATATAGCTATATTAAAATCCTCTCCGATGACATCTGTTTTTTTAAATGGCCTTCAGTCTTCATACTTACCTCTTCTACGGGGTACCAGACAGGGATTTTCCTTTATCTCCTTTGCTTTTCATTTTATCCCTAGAACCTTTTCTGCATACGTTACGAAGTTCCTCATTATTTCTCGGCTTCCGTCATGAAGACACTGAGATTAAATTTACAGCATACGCTTACGATGTGATGCTCTGTTTCTGAACCGGAATCATCAATATTGGTTTTTACTAATCGTTTATTAACCTATTTTAAGTTATCTGGATATAAATTGAATGTTTCAAAATCTGAGGTACTTCCTCTTAATAAGTATTGTTTGAAGAGTATGCTTGATGGCACTGGGCTTAAATGGTCTCCACACTGTCAAGTGTTTGGGAATTAAATATTCTACTTCATTGGCAAAGACAATTCAGATAAACTTAGATGATGTTCAACATAAGATTCTTCAAATGACGGAGAGGTGGTCCCCTCTATATCTGTCTTGGTGGGGTAGGTTGGCCACTATACAGATGATGTTTCTACCCGTCATTAATTTTTACCTCTCAATATTGCCCATCAAACTTCCCTTAAAATTCTTTAAGTTATTAAATAGATCGCTTGCCGTATTTTTATGGAATGGGGAAAAAAGGCGTATCTCATTAGCATCTCTGTAAACCCAAAGAATTGGGTGGTGTAAGTTTTTCAAATTTTCAACAATATCATACTGCTTTTCTTCTAAAGCAAGTCTTACCCTGTCTTAGTGCTATTGACTCTTCACCTAATAATATTTGGCGTAAACTAGAAGATTCACTTGTGTCACCTTTTCCTCTTTTAGCACATTTTTCGAAACCTCCTCGAACTTTTTCTGCTCAGACTATTAAATACTCTATTTTAGTGTCTTCCCGCATTCTTACGCGACCCAGGTCTCCCATGCAAGAATTTCTGGAATCCTCTATATAGCATAATAAATCTATCAAAATTTCGAATCGTACTATTTATTGGAAGCAATGGGTGCTTAAAGGCATAATTCAAGTCAAACAGTTATTGTGTGATATGACCTCTTTCCTTTTTTGAAATTCAAACTAAATTTGACATTTCTTCTGCTTATGCCATCAGATAGGAGTCTCTCAAAGGTGCTCTTTTGCATGTTATTTCCATGCTCAATCAATCGCAATCTCATATTCGTTCCTCACCTCCTGACCCAATTATGCTTTTGTCATCATATACATTTACATTATATCACCCCTTCCCGTCCCAAATCTAAAACTGAACTTATGTGGGTATCTGATCTTCAGCATTCCTTTTCTTTAAAGGTCTAGGGCCCAATTTGGAGCAAGATACACCATACCTCACGCAATGCTAGTACTACTCAGACTCTTTATTATTTTTATAATAGGTTATATATTACCCCACTTTCTTTGCATAAATACAACCCAAATCTTTCAAATATGTGTTGGTCTTGTAACACCCTCCCTGGCTCATATCTACATATGTTTTTCACCGTCTGCCGATTACAATCTTTTGGCTGCAAGTATGCAGAACTATTTCTACAATCTGTTCCTTTAATTTCCCTTTTGATATTCAGTGCATTTTTTTGGGACATTCCTCACGTTCTTGGCCAGCTTACTCCAAATTGGGTAAATTTCTGGACCTGTCACTTGCCATTGCTTTTCAAGTTATTACATCCAACTGGAAGAATGCCACAAATGCTAATGTTACCAGTTGGTGGAATCTTCTTTGTTCTCATCATAGACTTGATACAGCATCGGCTACATCTACATTACAGATGATTAATAAAGACCTCTTTTGGTCTCCGCTCATTGGTTACCTAAACAACAAACATAGACCCTCCAAAGATTCTACGATGGTTTTCCAGCCCCCATGACTGTTTTTCCCTTTCTTGTTTATTATCATACATAGTTATTTACCATTGCCTTTATATGAGATAAGTTATTTGACATGAAGTTGCTATATGGAATAAGCCATTATATGACAAAGTTTACTATGTGATGTGTATACAGATATGTATTTTAGATTTTATATTTTCCCTTTTCTTCTTTTTTATATCTTCTGTTTTCTTTTCCTTTTTCTCTTCCTTTTCTTTCATTACAAAATACAAAAATGCAACTTCGCAAGTGCAGAATTACAATATTTCAATAAGTTTATTGTACAATTAGCTCCTATTTTTAAAACTATTTCTTGCAAGTACTTCTATTTGGTTTGTAATTCCCCTATTTTATAACCTCTAAACAAAAGATAATTCTGTGCATTTGTATTACACTTCAATAAAGCTTTTATTAAACTAAAAAAAAAAAAAAAAGCTAAGCACCAAGGGTTTAAGTGGTTTCTGGGAAAGGTGATGGTATGACCATGTATTATATGGGATAAAGTACACTCTGTGGTACAAAAGGATATTGCAAGTCACCTCACAGTTCCATAACGTTATAAAGGAAGTTGGTCTTCAACTTAGTTCCTCCATGTGGCCATGGAACTCTTCAGTGACTTGCAACATCATTACAAAATATGGCAGAGGGGACTTTATCTCATATATATTGTTGTTCGTTCCTTTTACACAAACTATTAGTTGGCCACAAACTCTTCCCCGAGTGCGCCACCTCATTTAAAACTCTTCCTCTCCTTGAATTGATGCATCAACCATTGCTGTCTGCTACACCACTCCAAAAGCCTATACTCTTGCCACTAGACAAGCTGACAAATTTCTGGTCATTCATGTTTCTGTTATGTACATTTAAGGCATTTAGACAAGATACCAAAAATCAAAGGGTCAACCTGCACATTTCAGAGGGGTTCAGCGGTGCGCGGGTTAACCCCAGGATCAACTTGTTTTGGCCAGAATATGTGGCCAAATCTGTGTGTATGTGTTTAAAGGTGTAATGAGGATTCACCATGAAATTATTTCGTCTTTTTATTATCTTCCACAAAATATATCTGGTTATCTGGACTCACAACTATAAAGCAGAATTATAATAAACAATATAATTACTTTCTGTCACCCTTGCTACTGAACACAAAAAATGCCAGTAAGACGCCCACAAAGTTTGACACAAAGACCTAAAGTAGCCAACACCGCCACGTGCAATACGCACACACCCAAAGAAGCAGATATGCAAAGACCAATCACAAAGACCCAACTAAGGCCACAAAGGAGGGAAAACAGCCATTCTTCAGTTCCTATTTCCTGATCCGGGTTCTGACGTGACTGAAACAGTTGGCTCACAGACGTGCTGCTCTCCAGCGTCGGCCCCGGTGCCGCCTCAGAAGTTTCAGAAGCTTGGACGGTAACTGGCCCTTCTCTGCTCTGCTTGGGGGAGGGGGTCTCAATAGGTTAGGATGAGCAGCCCAAGTGGCCAAAGAGGAAGCAGGAGCGGGTTCAGCAGGAATCCGCCATCCGGCGTGGTAGTAGTGAGGAGGAGCAGCCATTAGCAGGCTCCCTGCTAGGGGAGGCATCACTAGGACTGTAAGGAAGGCAAGGAGGAGAGGCCCACTGGAGTTCGGGAGGTATAAGTTCAAGCTTGTAATTGCCCCCAACCAAGCTAAAGACTAGTAGTAGTAGTTTATTCGATCAACATGATCATTCATATGCAGAAAACATTTCACATCATACATTGAATTTAAAAAGAATAAAAATTACATCATAAAACTACATGATTCTAAAGACTACTTCATCCAGCTAAGCAGTTTAACTATACAACTATGTATATGAGAATGAGGCTTGAACCCGACCACTTACTCTTTTTACCAAGAATCTGAGATAATGAAAAGGTATTGGAGATGTAACGGCCCCCTCTTTCAATCTCATTTTATATTACTCTTTCATTTACTAGTGTATGCTCTAACGACCTTTCACAGTCTTTCTTTGCCCACCCTCTCCAAGACCACGGGGCCATCACAAGAAACTAAGGTACAAGAAGCCCGAAGCTTTGCGGAAGCCCATATAGCCAACCCAAGGTAAAAAGGTCAAACGAAGCCCACACAGCAAGCCAAAGACCCAAAAGAAACCACGGAGCCCACTTAGCTATACCAACATACACCAGAGAGCCATCCCTCTTCTCAATGGTACCTTGGAAGTCAGGTCTCGATGGAAGATGCCTTTGGAGTGCAGGTAGGAGAGTCCCAGAGCGATGTCATAGGCCAGGTTCACCCGAACTGTCCATGGCAAATGCTGATCAGTATCTAATAGTTGCTCCAGGTTTCCACCATTGATGTACTGAAATGAAAAAATATTGTTAATTCAAAAAGACACAATTAATCGCAGATCTAAGTAAAACCAGGAACTCAAGAAAACGGTGGTAGCAGCACTTTGTACATATTCCTACATGCAGCGAGACAAACAGCTTTTCTGATGCCTTCATGTCCGTTATACAAACATTTTCATTTAGTCATTAGTTTATACAAACAAAATAAATGAACATGCTTATAGCTGTCCATTACAAAAGGTATGTACACTGTAATATAAAATTACATTAATTGACAAACTGCAGGTGACAATGTGTTCTAAAATAACTTGGGACCTTTTCAGAATGTGCAGATGACCACTCTACAGAGCAGGGAGGCGGTGAGGAATCGGTCACCAAAATGAGCTATCAAAGGTAAGTAGCATGTTCTGATAGGTCAAACAACTCCTTCTAACCGCAGGTTACTTCTCATTAGAAGAGATAACCAGGCACTGACTCCTGCAAAAATGGAAGGTCTGAGGAGTGGAGTCAAAACAAACTTTCTGCAAGACCGAGGCACAAAATTGCCCTCTTTGCAGATCTGAGTACCAAGGACGTAGTGCTTGGTGAATGTGTGCAGAAACGAAACTGTACAGATATCCAAGAGGGAGAGCTCCTTGCTAATGCTGCTGTGGTGCCTTGGCCTGGGTGGAATGGGCCCATAGGCCTTCGGGAGGCTCCTTTTTTGGCTAGAGAATATCACATTTTTCATGCATGGGATTGTCCACCTCAAAAGGGTCTTTTTCTGTGCTGCCTATGTTTTTTGGGAGCTGGCAAACTCCATGAAGAGCTGATCACCATCACAACTTTCATTCGAAGTTGAAAGCCCACTTGAGATTAAGCCGATGAAGCGGCCCTTCTTTCAAGGGGTGTGTGTGGAGGAGAGTAATACAAAAAACAATGCCACTTTAGGGCGAAAGGTTGCCCAGATCCTCAGCACTAATTTGACAGGAAAGAAGAAGGTGCATGGAAGTTGTACGGACCGTGCCTGCAGATCACTTAGATGGCGCACGGAAGTGAGAGCAGTAAGAACAGGCATTGACAAAGCCAATAGGTTTCACCTAGGAGAGAACTATTGGCTTTGCCAATGTCTTTTAGCCATGTTGCACAGCAACACCGAGTGACCTGGCATGGCATAGAATGGCTTTCAGTGGCATAGTGTGAAGTAGCGTAGAGTGCAGTGGCATAGGGTGGCGTATAGTGCAGTGGCGCAGGGTAGCGTAGAGTGCAGTGGAGTAGAGTTTAGGAAGAGTAGAGTGGTATAGAGTGGCACTGAGTGAAGTGACATGATGTGCAGTGGTGTACAGTGGCTCAGAGTACAGTGGTGTAGAGTGCAGTAGTGTAGAGTGGTGCAGAGAAGAGTCGAGCTCCATACAGTGCAGTGGTACAGAGCAGTGTGGCGTAGAGTGCAATGGTGCAGAGTAGAGTGCAGCGGCGAAGGGAGTAGTGTGCAGTGATGCAGAGGGCAGTGGCATAGGGTGCAGAGGCATAGAGGTGCAGAGTGGAGTGATGCAGAATAGAGTGCAGTGCAGTAGTGCAGAGTAGAGTGCAGTGGCACAGGATACTGAGGCATAGAGTGGTGCAGAGTAGATTAGAGTGTCGTAGAGTGCAGTGGCAGAGTAGAGTGATGAATCCCAGAGTGCAGTGGCACGAAGTGCAATAGAGTATAGTGGCACAGAGTAGAATAGCACAGAGTGGAGTGCAGTGGCGTAGAGAACAGTGCAGTGGGAGAGACTGCAGTGGGGTAGAGGTCAATGGCAGAGTGCAGGGTAGGGGGTGGAAGGGAAATGAAGCAACATGAAAGAGGGACAGGTTGGAGGGAATAGAATGTACATGAACGAGGATATGGGAAATGGACGAGGATATGAGAAATGGACTAAACACAAGCACTTATATGGAGTACTTGAGCACAAAGAAAAAAGCAGCTCCATAAACAGGGGCAGTGGATGGACACAAGTACTTGGCCCATCCTCCAAGGGAGGGCCACATACAAGAAGAGGCCATGACACCCGCATACAGTGACAAACGGGGATGAAAGAAGGAGAGCAACCCTGCAGTTAACAAATAAGCTGTGGGCAGGCTGCAAGCCCACTGTATGTAAACATGTCCCACCGAGACAGGGCATGCGCTGTCCAGGCAAAACCTAAAAACTGTCTTGATTGCCAGGAGCCACTAGGAAAAGCTGTGTATGGCCTCAAATAGCATACACATGATATGCGAGGACAAAATGAAGTTAACCATTGAGGCATGACGAAGGTTTTTGGGGAAGCATATGCATCAAGCTTTTCAAAAAACACATCAAAAGGAAGGCTGGTCTGGCAAAACATTAAAAAAAAAAAGATATCATGCATGCTTAACTGTGCCAATGCAAAGCCTTGCAGAGATAGACCAAATAAACAATAACACATCCGATAACCAGCAAGGGTTCAAGATGGTTATTTCAACACCATGCCACAAACTTCTCCAGGTTCGTCAAATAAATGGATTTTGTCAAGAGACATTTGGCTGCGATGATCACAGCTACCACTTCAGATGGCAAATCAAAACTCTCGGTTGTGAATGTTCAATCTCCATGCCTGGAGTTGTAGAATGTGGCAATTCCGGTGTAGGACCCTTCCTCATTGCTGCAAAGGGATGTTTTTGTGAAGGGGTACATGGATTGAAGGTCAAATTCTCAGACAAAAGATCTGTGTTCCACACACTCCTGGGTCAACCCACAGCTTTCAAGATGACTTGGCCCCAGTCAATCTTGACTTTTTTTCAGAACACGAGGAAGGAGAGATAACAGTACGAATATGTACAGGAGGCCTGTGGTCCTTCGCCGGTTGAATGCGTCTTCTAATGACCTTTCTGGTAGAAACTCCAGCCTACAGTAGTCTTGACAGTGCACGTTCTCAGCAATGGGGAAATGCTCCAGACATGGCGAGGATGTCTTGAGCCACCCAAGGATGAAGACATCTGCTGATGCCTGCTCAGTTCATCTGCTCCGAGATTCAGAGTCCCCATCAGATGGGGAGTCACCAGAAAAATCCCCAGCTGATCTAGCTATGCCCAAAGACACAGGGCTTATCTGTAAGCCAAGCGATGATTGCTAAATGAGTAAACCCAGGGAGGCACCTTCCAAGGAGACAACCAAGTACATTTCAGAGCAGAAAAGCTGCAGCAGGACTATTAAGAAAAGTGAGCTTGATTGGTTGAGCGCTGAGTAAAACAAGAGTACAAGTAACCTTTATAAACCTAGGAACAAATGATCAATGAATTGGCATCCCAGAGGAAGAGGAAAAATTACAAAAGGAAATCTTGGTACCAGAGGGACAAAGGGGCTTTAAACACACAATGACAAAAGGTACCAAGAAGATAGGAGAGGAATAGATTTTAAAGGAAAGAGGAATACCCAATACAAATCTACAACATTATAATTGCATCAACATAAATGAGTAAAAGTAATCATTTGAAAGCTCATGAAATTGCAGATTCCTTCCAATGACACCTCTGGCAAAATCTTCCTCTATTTGTCAGTACATTTCCCAGGACAACAATCTGCTTTTTTGTCAGCAAAATATTTTGCTAAAAAGCACACAAAAAAAAACACAAAAAAAGAAACTTAATTTGTAATCTTTGCAGGCCTTTTTTATCCAACACTTTAAACAAAAGTTCTTAAATTTCATGTAATTTGAAAACAAATTCATGAAATTTCACAAAATTTCCCGAAATTGAATCAGCAATTTCACACATTCCTAATCATGGACAAAGCAAACCTCCCTCACCCTAATACTAGTAGCTCCCACATGAGCCAAACAACTAGCTGTAGGTAGTCCCTCATGAGAAGCTCCCCTGCAGGTTGGACCTTCTCATGTAACACCAGGATACCCTCAGACATCCCAACCCCAGGCAGCTCAATCTAGCGATCTGTCGCCCGAGGTCCTAAATTTTGGTTACGTAAATTTACATGCCTGCGTATTAGGACACTGGAATTTACTCCCCTGGCGGCAGCAGCTGCGTCAAGGGCACATCTAATGGAAGTGTTGGAGATGGTCTACCCTTCTGACACAATCTCCTTTTCCTGCTGCCGATACTGGTCAGGGAAATGCTGTATGAGCCCCCCCATTTCATCCCGTTGGGCAATGTCATACCCCGCCAACAGCCCTAAAGAATTGGTGATGCGCCAATGAGTCACAGAGAGGCAATCCTTTTGTCCACTGCATCAATCTTTCTACTTTCCTTATCTGGGGGCGGGGCGTCCCCGGTGCCTTGGGCATTGGCTTGTTTGCGGGTGGAATGTACCACCAGTGAGTCCAGCAGGAGCTAGCATCTAATGTAGGGAGTGGGTCAAAGGGTGAAGGCTTATCATTTGTCAACCCTTGGGAGTGACCACTCTGGTCTTCACGGTGTCCTTAAATGCCTCTTGGGTAGGCTTAAGCATGCCCTTAAGTGTTGCCAGGAACTGGGTGGCACACTGAGTGTAGGAGAGTGTTTCCACCAATAAGTCCTCTTCAAGTATGAGGTGTAGATCCAGCTTGTGGAAGGTGGCTGATCTATTAATAAGCTCACAGTATGAGGTGGTGTCATCAGGAGGAGAGGGCACAGATCGCGGTCGTTGGGCCCTGGAGGGACAACCCCATAATCATCCCAGGGGTCATTCTGGGGTTCTTAGTCATACAGACCATCATAGGGATCTATGGGGGGGGAGGGCCTCCCTTCCCATATGATTAATGGTTAGACCCCTGTGCCTGTGCCTAAGAGGGAACCTGTGATAGTGGAGAAGGAGGTGGTAGTGGTGGTGAAGGAGGAGGAGGGAGAGAAGGAAGAGATGGAGGAGCAACTTTGGGGCAGTGGACTGGTGCTCCTATCTTGTCTCTTTTTCTGTTTTGGAGGTGGTGGAGGCTCCAACACCAGTTGTTCCTCAAAGGTGAGCTGCCTTTTGGGAGAGAGTGTCAGATGCATTTGTGGCAGAGGCTTAGTAAGAATCTTGCCCGTGTGACAGTGAAAAAACAACCTTTGCTGCAGAGAGTCCAGCTCCTCCTGAAGGGGCTTTAAGATGGGGAGCTCCTGGCTGTCAAAGTCTGCTGTGGAATGGCGACTGGACGCCGAGGTTTGTTTCGGCTTCGGGGTAGTTTCCGATATCGATCCGTGTTTTGGCTCAGAGTAGTCCTTTGGAGCTGGCTTTGATCCACCAGAGGGCACAGAGGAAGCAGTCTGCATTGAAGCAGGCCAGAACATATGCAGCTGGCTCAGTGCCAGAGTCCGAGACTACACTGAAATTAGGTCAGGACTGGCCATGGCTGGGAGGCAGTGGTGGCCCAGAAGGCTGTGTCCCCAAATGCGGGCTTGATGCCCACCCCCCAGAGAGGCTGTGAGCGCCTTGGTGTAATGTGGAACTCACTGTGGTTCAGACACTGAGTTGAGAACCCAACAGAGTACCATTTTGCGTGACCACCCACAAGCACTATGGGCCTTGTAAGAAGTAAGAAAGTGCTGTATAGAGTATACAAAAACTCAGTGTGTCCTGGAGTCGGCCTCAGTCACAGGTTATGGATGAGGTAGAATACAGTGACTAGAATAAAGTTGAAGGACTGGCAAATTCTGCTAGGACAAAGATTATGAAATCCTTGCTGCCGCCGTCACATTTTGGGAATTTGGACAGGGATCTAGTTTTTTTTTTTTTTTTTTATTTTATACTGCATTTCGGTCCATTTTCTCTCCTTGGGTTTTGCTTACAATTCATTGTATTCTGTTCTGCCTCAGATAACGATCTGAGACTGGAAGTGTGTGTGTGCTATTTGCCAGACAGAGCAATGTTAGGGGAAAAACAAATATTTGGAACAGTGACAGGCTCTGCCTACAAGCAGCCAGTCAATGCAAGGAGTAATCTTACCAGGGGAACCAAAGGGTAAGCCACTTCTGGTATCCAATAAGTTATTAGCGGTCACAGGCTGCAATAACACATAGTGGCAGCCCCTACCCCAAAAGTTCACTGGTGGGACAGATCAAGAGGACAACTCCGCTTCATGTTTCGGATCATGGTCTGCAAGTCAGTGTGCTTCAGTAAAGGATCATTTGGCAACACCCAAACCGTGGCCACTTTAGCAAGCCAAAATTGAGCCTATGATGATAGCCTTCGGAGAGGCATCTGCCTAAAGGTTAAGTCCCCGTACCAGAGAGGCATCTATGTGCACTTGATGTAGAATATAATTCACGTGAAAGAAGGAAGGCATACACAAGACTTTGGCATACACCATACAATAAGGATGAATTTTAGTTTGCATTGTAAACAAAGGGGCATAGAGAAACAAAAGACAATTTCCTAACAGCATTTTACCATGTGGCTTAAATATGGAAGCAGTGTTTGCCTCGTTCGTTGATTCGGAACCAATTCCGCTTACTTAATGAAAGGCCAGGTAAAGAAGCCTGGTGTAGTGAAGGGCAAATTAGTGGAGAGGAACTGGGAAGTTTCCTATAAAACAGTCCCCTCCCTTTCTGGCCAGAAGACACACCTTATGTAGATGAAAGGATTAAACTAAACATAAAATATGGACAGTCTCTGTGATGGCCTGTTGCTTCGTAAATCGGATAAATCCACTGAATAGCAACTAGGGTGTCATAAGGCAATATGCAGGTGGTGATCGGTACTCCCTATATTTAATTTTCCTAATGCTCATTAATGGGCAAAGGAGCGCTGTTTAGAGGTACTGAAGTGGGCTGCCCCAACTTCTTCCAAGGTGTGCAACAGAACAGTGAACACGCATACCTCTCTCCTTAGCTGGTTTCCAGGTCTTGACACCAGGGCACAAATAATCTGTAAGCAGAGCTACGAAATGTAACGCCTTACTGTGCCTCACTGCACAGATTTCTAGAACAGTAACAGTCTTTGCAAAGCTGAAGCACTCGACTGATCAGCTGGCACTACAGAGAGTAATAGACCAAGGAATCCATACTGCCAATATCCCTAAATATGGTTACTGAAATGGCTAAGACATGAGGGATGAACAAGCAAAGGAATTAGTGACCTAGCACACTGTCATCGGAAGAGTAAAGCGGAGACCCAAGATGGACAACTAGAGGCATAGGTTTGTTTTCCAGGTAACTAAGATCATGTGAGTAAGCAAAATGGTTATAAAGGAATACACAACACTCATGGAGGTTAGCAGCTGAACATCGATTATTATGTAGTAAAGGGAAGTTTCATGTCCTGAATCAGAGGGCAATGCAATGGGGAAAGGGACTCTTAAAAAATGGGAATTAAAGTATGAGAATATATGGAGAAATGTCAAGAGACATTGAAATAGCCTGCATCAAAAACTTATTCCATCATGGATTAAAGCAGAGTTCGGAATAGTGGAGAGGTCAAGGCACGCAACATATGTATGGCTTGCGAGACTAAAAGGTGTAGGCAGCCAGGGTGTATTGAGCACTGCATGCACCAATCCACAGAGGAGTGCAATGTAATCAACATCTTCAAGGAGCAGAAAGAAGAGATCTGGAAGGACATCAACAACACTAAAAGATCAATTATCATTCCCCCTCATTACCTTGCAACACACCTAAGTGGAGACACAGATATACCCTGGTCATCAATATTTCTGACTCTTTGATAGCCACACCATACAAAAATGATGCTACACAACTTCTAAAGTGAATTCCATCACCAGTGAAGCTCAGAGCGCCTCTCTCACTTAAAGGATCTTCCAGAGTTCCCCAGGACAGGATAGTCCCTCCCAGTGTTGAAGATGGACATCCTTTAACATATTGCTAATTACTGTCCAATACTTCATCTTCTTTCCTGGGCACGATTAGTGAGAAAACCTTGCCATTCAGTTACACAAGGTGAAAATCAAGACCTGCAGCATCCTCCAGACCACAATGCAGCAAAGAGACAACAACCACTGAGGTGGCCGAAGATGCCCTTTAGGGTACCGACAGCAGTGTTTAGTAGTAGTTAGAGATGGGCGCTCATAAATAATCTGCAAAGGACTCAACAGTTAAACAATGACAAGTCCATCAGATTCCACTACAACTGCAGCCACATATGCAAGACCCATATTATTAGTAAATATTAAAAGACAGAAAGGCATCAGATCATCAAGGCATGCTTTCCGAACCAGACTGTTCAAGCAATACCCCTGTGGCACTTGTAACTAGATGTAGCCGGTAAATTTACAAGGGAGAGTGGGGGGGGCCACACACGCACACATACACACCCGTGCACTCACACACACCCATGCATTCAGACACGCACACACACCCATTCACAACACCCACTAACAAATTCACATACATTCATACATACATGCATGCACCAAACAAAAAAACCACATAAACCTTACCTTCACTGTAGAGAGGGAAGCCTCGGAACCGCCAGGAGGGTTAGGACTGCTGCCTTCCCTCATTGACAGACCAAGGGAAGGAAGCAGTCCTTCGCTCGTCACAGAGTGGGATGGGGTCAGTGAGACTGCTGATCCCAGCCTACTCTGTGACGAGGCGTCACTGATTGACACTGGCCCTGGGCACTTTAGGGCTTAAAACTGAATTCCCAGGTCCGAGGCCATCAGTGATGCTCCCCCTCGTCACGAGTGGTAGGGCCGCGAGGCACTTTTGCCACAGGACTGTGGAATCCTCAGCATGGCAAAGTTCATCTCATGCAGCCATGAACATGCGCATTTAGCACGTCTAGCTCCTGGCTGCCTGACCTAAACAAGAAGAGTCTGTTAGGATGACCTTGGTTGAGCCTGACAGACATGCTTTTTGCCGGGAAAAAGGTAGGGTCATGCCCCCTGAGCCCATATGGATGGGCCGCGGCTGCTTAGATCAATGCCTGTTTGCTGGAATCCCAGACCCCTACCTGACTTACCTGAAAAGTGGAGCCAAACAACATATCAAGGGATGAAAAATATAACAAGATAACCTCATACTCAAGCAAACCCAGATGCCCCTCCAAGCCAATTTTCATCATCTTCTATGTCTGGGGCATCACATTAAAAGCTGTGACCACCGACCTGGCAAGCAAGATCACAAAACGCCATTGCACAACCTGCAGCAGCTACATTATAATCCTCAATATTAAGAAATGCAAAAAGAAGAAAATGGATGTTAAGTCTTCTCCTGTTAGGCACCCAGTCTTTGAAATACTGACACAGACCTAGCAAGCTCTCGTTCACAGATGTAGCAAGCTCTCGTTCACCCTCACTTTTGAACTGCGCTCTACACCCACAAGTTCAACGAGCATCTCAACCAGATCAGATTAGACTTACTGCACTTCTCAGACACTTTATGAACAGCAACTCCACGAGCAGAAGTAAGCTGTTCTTGCTTCAGCCTTTCTTGAATCAGTCCTCTGCATCCTGTAAAGCCCTCTGCAGTTTTATATCTTGGTTCACACTTTATAGGTACTCATATGTTCAGGCACAGAATGACCAACATTCAATTTTATGGCTAATGACATATCTGTGTCACAAAGGGATTGATCTTTCTCCTAAAACTGTAAAGGCAATGGTGAAGAATTGATGCTCATAAAGGACGATAAATGACGCAGGAGGGAACTTCCAGTTGCCAGAATTAGAGGAATTCAAGCACAGGAAGGCACAATATATTTCAGTGACAATTCTACTCAGAACAGGCTTTATTACCAAGGACCTATAATGGGAGCTGGTACACCAGATCTAGAAAATCAAACAACCTGGAAGTAAAGCACTTTAACTTGGAAATTAAAATTTGACCCACACGTTGAGCAAACGCAGTATTTCCCACTCATGCAATGGTCAAAGGGATTTTAGGAGAGCACATAAGTCGTGTATTAAAGGTTAACATACACTAGGCCATGGTCTAAGTAACTTTAGAAATAACTTCCTAAAAGCCTTCGGTGCGCACAGTGTCACTTCTAGTTTCAGGAAACATGTTAAAGGAGAGGACATTTTATAAAAAATAGTTTATTTTGAAGTCCAATTAAGCAGGTCATAATAACATCTTCTAGAGGGCTGGCCCAGACAAACACTGCCCTAGTTGTCCATTCTCAGAGATGGCGCCTGGGGAAAGTTTCCCTCCCTCCGATAACCACACAAACTACCTCTGCGATCCAGCACAGGGCAAATGCCGCCAGACCAATATAAACGTTGTGCAAGCTCAACCCTCACATCTGCCGCTGCTGTCTGTAGGCTCTTTGTCTGTGCTGGGTTTGTCCCTCTGTTGACAAACACCATTAGATAACACAACCCACAGTAAACTGATGAAAGAAATCTTTGTAATGGCCCCTTACTGTATGTAGAACAGTCCTACAAGCAGGCAGTGTGGAACAAGAGGTCACAGCAGAATAACCTGCACACACTGTAAAACAGCAAAGTCACAGACACATATCTAAGCAAGAACCAGACCAACCACAGAAAGACACTGCCAATGCATAAACACACTTTACCATAAAAAAGGGAGAGTAACCCTTCTATGCCAAAAGGAACGGGGTTATAGTGTCGATAAACAAAAATTATTTCCCTCATGTGCTTATTTCCATATGAAATCAATATTCAACAAGTAAGACGCTCCTTCCGTAAATACAGTTCTAATGTCTTAATCAAATATAAATTCACTTTGTCTTGTTACAGTTAAAAAATGATGCTGTTTATTTGAACTTAAGAGACCTCATCACACTTTAAAAAGCATGTTTTCATAATAGTAAAAAGATTTTTCCCATACATCTCATTACATATTCATATTATACACAAAATCTTTTGTCAAAATGCCTGTCCTTATTCATATTGTACATAAAATCATTTAACAAAATTCCTGTTGACGCGCTGTTTCGGTGAACTTAAGTATGGGTCACACTACCTTCATCAGGACAGAACGTTAAAAACAGTAAACTGGTGTGTTTTGCCAGCAGGCCCTTCTTGTAATGCTTTTTTACTTATTGCCCCAGGCCGGATTCTCTATTTCGCCTTCCCATATACTCCAAGAAATGCTTATTTCTGTACTTGACAGCAAACTCTTGCCACAATGTTTCCATCTCTCTTTGTACGCGGATCCGGATCCTCTTTTATGCATGGAGTCGGGTTCTCAATCCCTTGCTCCCATTAGTTAGGGGAATCCCTATTATCATACGGACATCATCTAGCAATCTGACCGGCTAGAGCGGTCGACCTCGAAGCTGGGGAACCGAGTTCGAGACTCGGCAACGACACTCGACATCCTGTGATTCTGGGCAAATCACTTAATCTCCCTAAGCCTAACATAAAAAAAAAATTATTGTGTTCATCTGTAACAAAACTGGTGCTAATGTAAAGCGCTCCGATACCGGATATCTTCGGGTCTAGTTCGCGCTATATAAAACTCTTAAAAAATTTAAAAATCATGAGAGAATGAGTTGTGTTTTTGGTACACGAGATTAATGTAAAAAAACTTTACTATTGTGGAAACATGCCTTTTAAAGTGTAATATGATTTATTTGAATTATGCTTAAATAAACAGCATCATTTTTTTTTTTTTTAACTATAACGAGACAGTGAATTCATATTCGATTTAGATGTTAGAACTTTAGTTACAAAAAGGAGTGTTTTACTTGTTGCATATTGATTTAATATGGATATAAGCACCAGAGGAAAATACTTTTTGTTTGTAAACATACTTTACCAACAGCAACTCACACCAAAAATTACCAATATCTACAAACAATCGACCCTTGCAGATCACTGAAGAGTAATTCACATACATGTACACACACGAGAACACACTCACGGGCACACATACAGAATGAAAGATGAAAATCTCTCCCTTTCAATGTCTTGGTACTTGCAGATACCCTTTCTTCACCTGGTCCGGTTATTTTCATTAGTATCACTTGGACATGCTTGATTGATGGGTGTAATCTGTAAGAATGGCTGCACCGTATCTGTGGTGCACAGAGCAACTTAGAAGAAATCAGATAAACTAGCATGAGTAGCAGAAATTAAATGAGAGGGCATGCTTCTCAGATCCCTAAATTACTACATCTGGCTGCTAATGGTTCACAGGAAAATGTAGCCGACATGACTACAAAAATATATTGACATCCATTATACAGAGAGTGCGGTGCTGGAAATGGGAAAAATGAAGTGCAGGTACTCAGTACCAGAGTACCTGCTTGTTTCTGAGAAGGGCCAGTACTCTCTAATTAAAAGTATTACGTCTGTCTTGAGAAGTGCTGGTACTCTCCCGCTCAAAATAAAAAGTGCCGGCACTCCATATAGGACAGTACCGGCCATTTAAAGCACTGAGTGCCCACATACGTGAAATCAAGAAGAGCAGTCAGTCAAACTGGAAGCCTATAAATTCATTGGGCAGAAAAACAAATAACTGCTGAACGAATCACACTTCAATACCCAAGACAGTAATGAAAAAGTGTTCCGACAGTATTTAAGAACAGGAGTCATCCATGCATATGAAAATGCAGTGATTCAGTGAGGGTGCCTAGGGCATCCCCCTGAACATTCCACATCTAATAAAAGCTTCATTGAACTTTTCAAGTGAATTCAGCTCCTTCTCCCAGAATAATAGAAGGAAACACTGGAGAGAACAGATTAGCAGACATGACAAAATACAAAGGCTGCTCACAATACAGTCCAATTTCAATACAGTCAAGCCATGATCGAGATAGTATAGCATGACCAAAGAAAACACACACACCCACACACACACAAAAAACACCCACACAAAAAACACCCACACACACACACACAAAAAACACCCACACAAAAAACACCCACACACCCACACACACCCACACACACCCACACACCCACACACACCCACACACCCACACACACCCACACACACACACACCCCCACACACACACCCACACACACACCCACACACACACCCACACACACACCCACACACACACCCACACACACACCCACACACACACACACACACACACACACACACACACACACCCACACACACCCACACACACACACACACACACCCACACACACCCACACACACCCACACACACCCACACACACCCACACACACCCACACACACCCACACACACCCACACACACCCACACACACCCACACACACCCACACACACCCACACACACCCACACACACCCACACACACCCACACACACCACACACACCCACACACACCCACACACACCCACACACACCCACACACACCACACACACCCACACACACCCACACACACCCACACACACCCACACACACCCACACACACCCACACACACCCACACACACCCACACACACCCACACACACCCACACACACCCACACACACCCACACACACCCACACACACCCACACACACACACACACACCCACACACACACCGACACCCACACACCCACACACACCCACCCACACACACACCCACACCCACACACCCACACACACACCCACACACACACCCACACCTAGAAGAAAACAAAAACATAATCCAGCGACAGAAAAGACCATGAACAGTAAAGTCTGATTAAGGCCATAAACATACAGCATATTTTTGTTGCATTGGCGTCATGCATTTATTAATATGCTTTAGTATTTTATTGGAAAGGCAGGCTATGGCCCTGCTTTGAGATGAGTCTGGGCTCTCAGATCCACCGGTTAGTCCTCCACCGCGGAAGGCCTTGTGTGATCCCATATGAAGGGGACCAGTTATCTCATTAGGAGTCGGACCCAATGATATTCCTCGAAGTGTACTACTTCTTGAAGAGGTGGATGTAAGGAAGGGTTCAGATTGGTTATCAGAGCATTCTATACTCAGTCCAATGTATAATGAGTATCTTGTTTCAAGGTTTCTTCTCTCTCGTCTTGGTTTGGGTGATAAGTGTGGTACTTGGAACAGTTTCAACTGCAATAATTTTCTCAGTTCCATTTTTTCCTCATGAAGTACCAGTATACTGTACCACCATGTGACATTCTATCATTAAAGTTAAACAATTATAAAAAGTAAATGGTAAACAAACACATATATACGCAAACAGAGTGTTTGTTTTTATAACATACCAAAAGAATGATCTATTGATTGTAGCACAATCTACCTTTAGGACAAGGCCATAATATGGAAACTGCAAAACTCAGTGATCAAAGACATTCACCGCAATTTTGATCAAGGTCTCACACCCTTTCTTCTTCATCTTACTAGATCTCAGAGCAGCTTTTAATACAGTTGATCATCAAGTTCTGCTGGATACTTAAAAAAATAGAATCTACCTCGGGGGAATGGTTCTAAAGTGTTTCCACTCCCATCTCTCAACACCCACATATGGACAATTGCATTAACGTTTCTGCACCCACTACATGCATTGGCCTTCAACGGTCCATCCTTGAGCCACTTATGTGGATCCCTTGGGTGAACACCTTTGCGATTTTGATGTCTCCTTCCACCGGTAGAGAGAGAACAGTTTAGGTCCTCAAACAGGTTTCCTCCGAATCGTCTGTCAAGATAAAATCCTCACTTCATTCCATGCACAAATGGATTTAACAAGAGAATCTCAAGTGCAATATGCTGAAAGCTGAATTTCATCTGTACACAACTAAACCAGACCCTGCCGCTGGCCTTAATCCCTAAAACTGGCAGATATCCCATTACTGGCCACCTGTGTTGAGTCTCTTGGTTTCCTTCATGACTCTAACCTCACTCTTAAATGTCATATTCAAGTCATGGTAAAATCTTCCATATTTCACCTTCACAAACCTAAAAAGCTCAACATTTCTCTTCTTCAAAGCCCTGAAGCTTGCAGTGGAAGCTTTCGTAATCTCTCGTTCGGATTATGGCTCATCAGTCCTCAATGGCCTACCAATAACACACTAGACCTAAGAACAATGCAATATGTTTTGGCTAGGTTCCTTCCTATTACAAAATACAGTAACAGATAACATCTGCACATATCTACCTTAAATGTTTCCCAATCAAAGCAAGATGCCCCATAAGAACTGTCTGCTTTCCCTTCAAAACCATGAACTACAACTGTCTGCCCAGAAACTTCCCTTTCCTGGAGACTTTCACTAATTCTGCTGCAAAGACCAAAGCTTGCTCTCCAATTGTCACCTCAACAAAAAAATCCACATCTCGTAGATGCTTTTAGACAAAAGCCACAGAATATGGAACACCCCTTTTAAAGCTTCAAACCCCTCCTCAAGAACCTTCTACTTGAGAAGCACTTGTCCAGCCCGGCGCAACACACATTTTAATTGAACCCTACATCCCTACTTTGTATACATTTACTCATGTACCTTCATACCTAATTTATTGCGATGAATGGTATCCTTAACCATTTCCTTCTGCCAGTGGTTTACCATTAACCTTTAATCGCAGGGTCCTCAGTTGTTCACAGGCCCATACTTGCATAACTAATGGTGCCTTAAGAAAATTGCAACTCTATTCTACCGTCATATTTATTCCTCTGTTTTTTGCACTCTGATTATGTGCAGTCCTGTCCTTTATTGCTTGTATGTTCTTATTGGTAAAGACATGTGAAGCATGCAATTTACTGCTTTATTCAATCTTTATATTTAGTTCAGCGATGTTATATGTGTACTTCGATTACTGGCAATCCAGGTTATATCCCTCTCCACATTTAACTAACCTGCCTCACGTAGGTTCTGCACCCCTCATATTGTGCACCTCCATACATTGCTATCCTTTCCTAAGATCGGACCTATTTTGAACTGCTAAATATTTTCTCGGTCGTGTTAATTAGCTAACACACCATTACCTATTTTATTATGTGGTACTGTACTTTAGTCCTCTTTAATTCTAAAACAGTAACTGCAACCAAATTAATGCATTCTTACCTACTATTTCTACCATTATAATGAGATCCTCTGTAAATCCCTAACAAATGTACTTTAAACAATATTTACTTCATTAGGTTTACAGTCAACACATGGTTGGCTCACGTGCTGTTATATATCTCATATTTTTCTAAACTACATGGGATATCAGTGGGTTTTATAGAGTTAAGTTTTATAGAAATTATTTAGGTTATCCATTCTTAATTACTACTGAAGGCAGGATCTGGAAATTAATGTGGAATAATGGGGAAGGTTTGTCTTCCACCCATTCCACAGGCAAAATGGCCGCCGCCGAGTAGGAGCCTCTCCGAGGAGCTCCCGGTTTGGGGATTACCAATTTCTGGTAGTTATCCCCGTTAAAATCGTCCCTCTGGCTCTGGCGATCTCTGCGGAGCGACTGCACACCACCCATACAAGAACTGCCCTAACTCGGAGTCAAAAGTGGACTCCCATCCTACCTGACGAGCGACTGCCACCGGAGTTCTTTCTGCACCCCCACTGCCCGAGACCCCCATCGCTGTCCGAGGCATCGCTGGGCTGCGGAGCCAGCTTCGAGCCGTGGATGACTGCGAGACATCGCTGAGGGAAGGACGACCCCCGGTCATGACCGTCACCTGCCTACACTATCAGATCCGAGGTCCGTGGGTGACCCCAGGAGTTGGATGCCATTTGCGAGGCTTCCCCCGTTGCGATCCGAGGTCCGTGGGTGACCCCAGGAGTTGGACGCCATTTGCGAGGCTTCCCCCGTTGCCCCATACGGCCCGGCTGCGGTTCTCCGGTCTGCGGCCAAGGAGCTAGGACGTTGGGGTCCAGGCCGGAGCCCGACTGCGGTGCCGAGGTGACTACCCTCTACTCGACTACCCTCCTGGTGCCAAACGGGAAACAGAGGGAATTGGCTCTCTCTCCGGCGCCTACCTGCAGCTGTGGACCGTGGCTGGCTGCTCGTCTCCCTTGAGGTCACGCTTGTGCGGCGGCAGTCCCTGGCACTCTGCTGCTGCCTGGGTGCTCTCTATCTCCTCCTCCATTGCTCTCGCTACGATCCTGCCGGCGCACGCTTACTATGGCGCGAAGCCTCTGATGCCGCTGCCCCCAGTCTTCTCCACACGGGAGACAGAAACTGACGAGGATTCCGCCTACGCACACTTGAAACGCACGCCAGGTACGTTCTTTCGTCGCCGAGACATTTTCGGCTCTTCAGAGGGTCCCGGGCCGATGCTCCCAAGATCTTAAAATGGCGGCACCCTGAAGTGCATTTCAGGTCAATCTCTCACCGCTACTGCTCCTCATTCTACACCGCTAATGAGGCAGCTCTGCAAACGCCACTAAAGTGAAGTGCATTATTGCCCCTGATTGTGTACTAAGTCCCTTTACAACCTGCCTGTACACTTGTTGCCGATCAATACCTGACTCCAAAATGGCGACGGTCCAAGACATCCTCGACTCGCCTCACAGTGCCTGACCTTAAGATGGCGCTGCCTCAATACTTTATTGTTTAATAACCTTTGCTTTCATCTCTTCTGTGTAACTTCACAGTTACATTGCTGTACCTGAAGACTCACCAAAAAAGAAGGAAGAAAGAAAAAAAAAATAATAATAATAATCTTTTACCCTCTTTATCATAGGTCCATCTCACCTCTGTACCGGGAAACTCATCCCCTCCGCTGTCTTTTTACCCTCTTACTCATATTAGTGCCCTTCCCTAACCAACATGTCAAGCCCTGACCTGACATGGTCTGGGGAAAACTCCTACACTCTAGTCTACCCCCCCAACCTCTCAAAAACAGCTGCTAAATCATTCAAGCACGCCACCCTAAAAAGCCACCCTGAGACGCTGATATCTGACCTGCGCTCCAACGTGGACAGTGGCGTTTGCATAAATGACCTTATCTTCTATTCCAGAAGAACCGCCGCCTGGCGCAAAACCCTCTCGCACCTTCTTAACGTTCGCTCAACCAAAAACATCCCATATGGCACCAAACTCACAATTGCTCCCTCCTCTACCCTGCGAGCGGACCTCACCATCACCCTCTACAACAAGCATTGGCATAGCCAATAGGTCTCGCTTTTGGGACCTTATAAGTATTTAGTTATGCAGCACAATATCCTTGGTGCAACAACATTAACTGTTGCATGGTTAAACACTTATAAGGTCCCAAAGGCCAGACCTATTGGCTATGCCAATGCTTGTTTTCCTAGCTGCTTCTCCCGCCCAGCACATGCGAGGAGTGAGTGAGTAGGCGCCCTGCCCCTCGCTGCTCCCCCCACCCCCGCTCCACTCCTCCTCAGAGTGCTCATTTTATCTCCTAGATGGGTTTTGCACATAATCCCTACTAAGCCATAGAAAGCCCGAGAGACAGGTGTCCACGGAGCTCGGCGCAGATTTTATTTCTGTTATTTACGTGACTTATTTATTTTATTTATTTATGAGTTTTATAGAGCGCGAACTTGACCCGTTAGGGTATCAGAGCGCTTTACAGGAAAACATAGCCGTGTACAAATTAGGCATAGCATTATCCAGTTGCGGATTGAATGGGAGAGGGTAAGGTGCAGGGTACACAGGGAGATAGGGCATGTATTTACAGATTAAATATCCGAATACTCAGGAACGAGGTAACATTTTTACAGATTAAATATCCAAATACTCAGGAGCGAGGTAACATTATTACAGATTACGTTAACCAATGTTCGCGACAAGGCCCCCAGTTTCTGATGGGGTGAGCTAGATAATCCGAAGGGAGGCAATAGATGGCCATAGTTCAGGGCTGTAGTAGTTGTAGAGGCAAAGATTAAACGAGAAATTTACCCATAAGGAATGTTTTGGCATCCTTTTTGAAGCGGGTCAGAGAGGGGATTCTTCTGATGTCTGGTGGGAGAGAGTTCCATATTCTTGGAGCAGCCCCGGAGAAAGCCCGGTTGTAAGTTTTTTTTTTTCCGAAAGCGTGCAGGTTGGAGCAAGAGGTCTCTGGCAGACTTGTGTTGTGTACACTAAAACCCTTACCTCCTCTGCGAAAGGGGCGGCTCAGAAGCGGGCTATGCAGCGAGCTCGCCATTGGCTGACCCCACCTGCCACTACAGGATCCATCATGCACCGGGCTAGCAGCTTTACGTGAAGATTAGCACACATGTAAACAGGGTCTTCGAGAGGAGGAGCGGGAGCGAGGCAAGGTGCAATCTCACCCCTAGCCTACTTCTACTACACTGCGCTGCCAAGCGGGCCGGAGGAACCCGGGCCTCCTGTTGAGCAACTCACTTTCATGTGCCTCCTTGTCCCCGATAAAACGTAGCGCCAGCACACCCCGTGCCCTCTAGAAGCACTCTGCAAGACATCAACTGTGGAGCAGAACCCAAGGGAGGAATAGATAGGGAGGTGTCTGAAATACGGACAAATGAAGATTCTTTCTTGGCGGTAAATGTGTTGAACACCCTACAGGCCATTCCTAGCCGAGGCTTACAATAAATGCATTACGACGTTTTAATCTAGTAATAATTTTTTTATTACAAAAAAACCCTCTTCGTGTTCAGACAAAGAAAGAACTGGCATACTTCAATTTACTGGTTCACTAATCTCTCCATGCCTTCCATGTGTGTGGGCGGGGGGAGGGAGGTATTCGTGGCCGAGAATAAGTGCAAAGAACATGGCAAAACACTTGCACAGGAACCGCTGTCACGTGAGACCACCAGCATTTAAAGCATCACGACACTGAAAACAAGCCGGCGTGATTTCATGCAGGATGTTGTACAGGATTTTTTCAGGATAACCCTCTGTGGGGATGTTGCCTATACCGTCCATGCTGCAGTCAGTTCCGCTATGACGCCAGTGTACGGTACACTAAAATTTAAAGACTGCAACTACCACCGTTGTCTCATTATTTTTGCAGATGAAGGAGGGCAAGTGCCTCACTTTTACAACGATATTAATCTTAACTATGCATACACAATGAGTTCTTTGTCTTACAAACTTAATGTATTTTTAATGTTTGAATTCTTTCGTATATGTTACTAAATTATACAGCTAATTCAACACCCCTATACGTCCCTATCTGGCCTTTTCTTTTTCATTCATCAGTAATACTAATGAGTGTCTACGTTTTTTCTGCGCTTAATCAGTTTGCGAAGTAGCGATTTGTATTTTGACTTTGTAGGGATTTCCTATAATCTTCTGCCTCCCATGTAAAATGCGGTGATTGATGTCCGTGTTGACCTATAATGCATGGGTCCAGTTGAGCAAAAGCTGAAGACTGCTGTTTTGGGGATCTTTGTCGCTTGGATGTCCGGTGTGGTTTATTTAGTGGTGCTGCGCTGTAAGCTTACGCTGCCCTCAGTGTCTGCTGTACTCTAGGATTGATTTGCTTGTTCTCTTTTAATATTGTGGCTCATGTTGACATTACCGGTAATAGAGTGATTTGTTGCAGCTGCTGCCCATCACTGAACAAGACATGGTTGCAGTAATAACTTGTAATCTCTTGGTGAGTAGATTAAGAAGGTGAGATGGACCTTTCATTGCAGTGGTTCTATCTGCAAGACCACGTCTGCCTTGTTGAGAGCGAGCTGGCATTTATGTCAGATCTGCATGAATTTTGCGGAGTCTTTTGCTAGCATCAAAGGGTGATTTTATTGTGTGTAGAAATTAAAGGTTACTGTGACAGCCACGGAAAGAGCTGGTTCCATGCCAGTTGGAGGGAGTTGCAGGGTGCTTGCGTGAGCAAGAGTTGTCCAATTGCCGTCCAGTATTAATCCAATTGTTTCTTGATAACGGGAAATAAAAAGAAGCATAAGCCTATGTGACCAATGCTGGCTGCTAGCCTTTTGTCTTCATCAATACTTGTTTCGATTTGTCATGGTGTTTAAAAATTCTTTAATTTTGGGGAGCTACCGGACTATATCCAGTATAACAAGGCAGACAACAACACGGCCTGGCTGGGGCCCCTGGGAGAAGGGGGGTGGGGGGGAGCGGGGGCGAGCGAGCGCGGCAGCCTGCAGAGCTGACCAAACGCTTGTGCGTCGTGGCTGGCCTTTGGATGGGTACGCGCGGCAGACATGTGTTTCCAATTATCGCGCCCGCGTCTGGGCACGATAATTGGAAACACATGTTTGCCAAGCGTACCCATCCCAAAAAGGCCAGCCACGACGCACGAGCGTTTTTGGGACTGCTTTTCAAACTCGCTTACAATAAGTCTTCGCCTCTAAGCAGCGCTTGCGCGCTACTCGAGGCTCGACCTAAAAATGGCATTGTTCTGATCCAAGCCTCAACCAATAACCTTAATAAATTCGCAGACCTTTTCACCCTCCTCAGAAACCACGTGCACGACACGGATAGGGGATCTAGCATCCGCACCAACGACCCACCGTCCTGCCAGCCTATTGTGCCTAGCCACCCGCATACCCCTCCAATGGCTTCCTTCGCAGCTCATCCTATCCCCCTCAGCATCTCTACGGACCCCGGATACGGACTCCCCCCACACCCTTGATCCCCTCCCACCCAGCGCCCCCACCAACTGTGAGACTGATACTCTCCCAAAGACCCCGGACTCAGGTCGAACTAACCCTCCAATGGCTCCCAACACTGATCACCCTAACCGTTATAACTCGTCCCCCAGCACCTCCAACAGAGTCGCCCCCAGACCCCTGATCCCCTCCCCGCCAGCCATCCACCAAATCCACGAGCTCGATACGCCTCCAAAGACCCTGGAGTCGGCTCATGCCAACCTCCCCCCTTCCACCCTTACATGCCACCTATACCGCTCCTGAACCTTTGCCCCCTGCCCTCTAGCACCCCCAGCTTATATTGATCTCGCAATTCTGCACTCCAGAGCAACCAAACTAACCCAGAGCATCCATAGCTCCATCCTGGACCTTATGAACCTCCTTCACCTTGCCGAACTCTCACTCGCTAACCTCAAGCCACCTCAATCCTCCCCCCACAGATCGCCGAGCCTCCCAAACACCCACTTCCACTACCCTTGAGACATCTTCGCCCGCGCAAACACCCTTGCCACCTATCAGAGGAGGAATCCCGAGCTCTCGCACTCTCTTACAACTCTACCACTGCCACCTCTTCTAATCCACTAGACCTCACGGAAAACAAAATCCTAGCCATCCTCCAAGACCACAATTCGGTCCAAGCCATCCCTCGTCCACTAAATAGGAGCCCTGAACACCCCATCAGCACGGTCACCATCAACCCAAACAGGCCAGCCACCCTCCATAACAGAAGTGTGGTTAAAAACAACCTTGCGCCTATATTCCTATCCGTCCAGACCCCTGACACCCCCCCAGACCCACCCCTATCTGGTCTCTTAATCAATTGCCGATCGGCAGTTAAGCATGCCGCAGATATCGCCGACCTCATCCTGAACAAAAACTTAGACCTAGCTATACTAACAGAATCCTGGCTCAATGAATACTCTTCCCCTTGCCTAGACTTATTAGTCCCTCCCAACTACAGCATTGCTAGACTAGACAGACAATCTAGCAGAAAAGGAGGAGGCATCGCTTGCATCTACCGATCCTCCCTCCTTGTCACGGAACTCGTGGCGGACACCACCGACTCCTGCGAATACCTCGCACTCTCCATTTGCAGCAACTCATTACATCTTTGCAACTTGCACATCTTTTACCACCCCCAGGTTCGAACGACTCTTTCACCGATCACCTCTTGGAAATCATCACAACTAGGATTTCCTCCAATGCCAAAGAGATTTTCCTTGGTGATTTCAACCTGCACTGGAATGACCCTAAAGATCCCTACGTCAACGCCATCAAAGACCTCCTAACCGATCAAGCCCTGACTCAAGCCTGCTCTCTGCCAACTCACTCAAAAGGGGCCACCCTTGACTGGATCATTTCTAAGGAATCCTCAGTCAAGCTTATCTCCTCAGACCCATGTGACTGGTCTGACCACCATACCATCTCCTTCGTTGTACCTGGGACCCTCAAGACAAAGACACTGCAACCGGTGATTCCCAAACGCTGGGTCAGAGACACTAAGAACCTTGACCTTAGGAGGCTCGTTGCAAATCTGACCTCCCCCCCCCCTCGTACATAACTACGGTCAGTGACCTCAATGCTCATTACTCGGCGTCTATTTCAAACATTCTAGACGACCTTGCCCCCTAAAACTAAAAAGAACACAAATCAAAGACAGAAACCCCTGGTTCTCTGGTTCCCTCAACTTGGAGAGGAGATCCCTACGGCAATCTGAAAGAATCTGGAGACAGCACCCTCTGCTACGCATCTAAAACTTCTCCGCCAGGCGAGAAACTCCTACAACAAACATATCCTCAATTCAAAAAAAGAATACTTCAGATCGGAATTGGAGAATGCCAAGAATAGACCCCGCAAGCTCTTTAAACTGGTCAAACACCAATCAAATAAACTGGCTAAAACACCGAAAGAATCTCCCAAGTCTCTAATATCGTCTGAAGAATTCTCCTCCTTCTTCACTGATAAAATCACGGCATTAGGAATTGAACTCAATACCTCCACTCACTCTCAACCCCTTCCAGACCTGCCCCCCTTTCCCGCGCTACCTCCACTGACCTCACCTAAAAACCAAGCACGCTGGACCGACTTCGAATACTATGACGAAGACTCCATCTCTAAAATCCTCTCTACCTTAAACCCAAACAACCACTTTAATGACCCACTACCATCCAACTGCCTCGCTGCTGCCTCCCAATCCATTGTCCCTTGCTGGACTGCAATAATCAACGCCTCTCTCCAACAGGGATCGATCCCGGAGCCATTGAAAGCCGGTCAAGTCCTTCCTATTTTAAAAAAACCATCGCTGGATCCAGCCTCCCCCGACAATTTCAGACCTATCTCCAATATCCCTCTGCTAGCCAAAGTATTAGAGAAGTGTGTACAACAGCAACTAAGTCAGCACATCAACAACTTCCACCTACTTGATGACTTCCAATCTGGATTCAGACCGGGGCACAGCACTGAAACCACTATGCTCCACATCGTGGACGACGCCCTCCAAGCCATAGACCAAGGCAAAACCTGCCTTCTAATCCTCTTAGACCTATCTTCCGCCTTCGATACTGTGAACCATGCAAAACTCATCGAATGCCTTGAACTCAGGATGGGTCTGGATGGTGTTGTCCTAGAATGGTTCAGGTCCTTCCTCCACAACCGATCTCAGAGATTCCTCATTAACGGCAACCTATCAGCCCCCACCCCGGTCACTGTCGGAGTCCCCCAAGGTTCAACCCTGTCCCCCACCCTCTTTAATCTTTACCTAGAGCCACTCACCGAAGTTCTTCGTACTGCCAACATCTCCTACCATATGTACGCGGATGACACCCAAATATACATCAATATTTCATCACTCGAGGAGATCCTCTCCCTGAACGAGACCTTGAAACTGACGGTCCAATGGCTAGCCGCTAACCAACTCAAACTCAACGCAAAGAAAACTGAATTTCTCCTAATCTCCCCCTCAAAGGCCAACCCGGAGATTCAGTTGTGGATCAAGGCCATCACAGCCTTAAACTGCCCGCCGACCATTGTGGACTCTGCCAAATCTCTGGGCATAATCCTCGACTGTAACCTGAACATGCGAGACCACATTAACTCAATGGCTAAATCAGCCAGATTCCACCTGAACTACCTGTGGAAGCTGAAACCTTTCATCGATGCTCCTGACCTAAAAATGGCAGCCCAAGCACTAGTCATCTCTAGACTGGAATATGGATGTTCCACCCTCACGGGATTACCCAAGATCTCCTTGGCACCTCTAAAAGCCTGCCTCAACGCGGCCGCCAGACTACTCACCGGCACCAGGAAATTCGACCACATCTCTCCACATATGAAAGCGCTGAACTGGCTCCCTCTAGAGGCCAGAATACAGCTGAAACTGGCTTGCATCACACACAAGGCTTTACACACAAACTCCCCCATTTACCTGGCACAGAAACTAGTGGTATCCGGGGGAAGCAGGAACTCCCGGTCCGCTAGAAACCTCTTGCTCCAACCTGCCCGTTTTCAGAAAAAAGAACCTACAATAGGGCTTTCTCCGGAGCAGCACCAAGAATTTGGAACTCTCTCCCCCCGCCATCAGAAGAATCCCCTCTCTAGCACGTTTCAAGAAGGAGGCCAAAACTTTCCTCATGGGTAAATTCCTCGTCTAAGGCCGCCCTCAACCACCAAAATGTGCCCGACGAATCTAAGACTATCGCTTCTACCTCAGACCACCAATTCACCCCGCCGAGATAATGTGGGGCTCTTGTTTTTATTGATCCTAACCATAACTGTAACCATAAACTTGTATCCCCTTTTCCCCCCATGTTCCCAACACCCCTGCCCCTCGCCTGCCGTTTTGTATATTTTTGTATACCTCTGTACTTTAGACTTTGTTTGTTCACCCCTGTATATTAGACTTTTTGTTTGTTCACCCCTGTATACCGTGTAAAGCGCTCTGATACCCTCACAGGTCAAGTTCGCACTCTATAAAACACAAAAAATAAAATTAAAATAAAATAATTCCTTCGATGCTGCCGGTAGAGAATGCGAGGTTTCACCCAGTCTGACAGTAGTCTGGTATTGAGCTTTGTAAATGGGAGACAAAATGTGGAGAGAGATTTTTTGCGGGATAGGACATGATTTAAGTGCATGATTTTCTTACGGTCCAGGGAATTTGGTAAGTCTCACTGCTGTGAAGAATGAGTAGTGTTCCTGTACAGCCGAGTACACCTTTGTGAGGGGCTACATGGACCTACAAAGGTCCAACTGAAGGAGAATCTGGCACCTTGACAAAGGCAGTCTATGGTTGCAAATGCACAGAGCCAGGAAGTGAAGATGGGTCGTTTTTCCTTACTCTGGACCAGGGAAGCATACACAAGCTTTATGGGGGTGTCTAAATGTTCTTAGAAGTGTTGCACCCCACCTAGGGTTTCCCTAAAACCATGTAAAGGCTCAATCAATCAATCAATCCAATCAGGGGTTTGTAAAGCGCACTACTCACACGTTAGGGTTTCAAGGCGCGGGGTTGGGGGGGGGGTTCAGCTCCGTTGGGGTCATCTGAAGAGCCAGGTCTTAAGGTCTTTCCTGAACTGGAGCAGTGTAGGGCTTTGCCAGGGGTGGAGGGAGAGGTCGTTGCAGGTCTTTGCTTCAAGGTAGGAGAAGGACTTTCCACCCGCTCTGTTCCTGTAGAAGCGTGGGACTGTGGCCAAGGAGAGGTCGGCTGAACGGAGGTTTCTCTTGGGGGCGTGGAAGGAGAGACGGATGTTGAGGTATTGTGGTCCAATGTCGTGGAGGGCCTTGTAGGCATGCGTGAGCAGCTTGAAAGTTATCCTTTTTTTTTTACAGGGAACCAGTGGAGATCACGGAGGTGTTGGGTGATGTGGTTGTGCCGGGGGATGTCGAGGATTAGTCTGGCTGCTGCGTTCTGGAGCTTGCAGAGGAGTTTTTGTTGATTTCGGCATAGAGGGTGTTGCCGTAGTCCAGTCTGCTGGTGATGAGGGCGTGTGTGACAGTTTTTCTGGATTCGGAGGGATCCATTTGAAGGTTTTATGGAGTATGCAGAGGGTGTTGAAGCAGGTTGAGAAGTTGGCGTTGATCTGGCATTTCATAGTGAGTATGATGCAGAGGTTACATGCATGGACTTGTGGGGTGGGTGTGTTTCCAAGGGCAGGGGGCCACCAGGTGTCATCGCAAGCTGAGGGAGTAGAGCCAAGGATGAGGACTTCTGTTTTCTCTGAGTGGAGTTTCAGACAGCTGTTTTTCATCCAGGTTGCGATGGCTTTAATCCCTTCTTGGAAGTTGTGCTTGGTGATGTTGGGTTCCTTGGTGAGGGAGAGGATGAGCTGGGTGTCATCGGCATAGGAGACTATGTTGAGTCCCTGGTTTCTGACGATGGTTGCGAGGGGGGCTATGTAGATGTTGAAGAGGGGGGGGGCTGAGGGAGGATTCCTGGGTTACTCCGCATCTGGTCTCTGTTGGTTCTGAGAGGTAGGGCGGGAGTCTGACTCGGTGTTCTGCCTGTGAGGAATGAGGGTATTCAGTCTAGGGCTTTTCCTCGGATGCTGGCGTCCTGGAGTCTGGTGGTTAGTGTGCGGTGGGAGACTGTGTCGAAGGCTGCTGATAGGTCCAGGAGGATGAGGGCTGCAGTTTGGCCCTGGTTGAGGAGGGTGCAGATGTAGTCAGTGGCGGCGAGGAGGTCGGTCTCAGTGATGTGGTTGCTGCGGAATCAGGATTGAGAGATGTCTAGGACATTGTTGGCTTCGATGAAGTATGCTAGCTGGATGTTGACGGCCTTTTCGATGACCTTGGTTGAGAATGGAAGCAGCGAGATGGGCCTGAACTTCTTGAGGTCTGTCGGGTCTGCGGAGGGTTTCTCCAGGAGGGGCTTGACTTTGGCGTGCTTCCAGTCTTCGGGGAATGTGGCGGTCTCGAGGGAGCAGTTGATCGTTCGACGTAGCTCGGGTTCGATTGCTGTGGCGGCCCTGTGGAAGATGTGGGGCGGACAGGTGTTTGAGGGTGCTCCTGAGTGGATGTTCCTCATGGTCTTTAAGGTGTCTTCTGTCGTGAGTGGGGTCCAGGTGACTAGGGTCTGTTGGGTGGCATCGCTGGGGGGTGGGAGTTGAGGCGGTGCTGAGGTCTTGGTCATCAAAGTTGTCAAAGCGTCTTGATCTTGAGGTGAAAGAAAGTCTGAGTCTGTTGCAGAGGTCTTGTGAGGGTGGACCGTCTGTTTCGCTGTCTGGTTTGGCAAATTCCTGTATGATGGAGAAGAGTTCCTTGGAGTTGTGGGCGTTGGAGAGGATTCCGTCTTGGAGGAAGTGCTTTGTGGATTTGATGAGTTGGTGGTGTGCTGTGGTGGCTGTTCTGTAGGCGGTGCAAGTTTCCGAGGTTTTGCTGTTTCTCCATGTCTTTTCAAGTCGTCGGCAGGAGCGCTTGGATTCTTGGAGTGCCGTGGTGAACCAGCTTACTTTCTTGTTGTGTCGTCCTGTAGGGGGGGGGGGGAAAGAGTATGTCGGCGCAGTTAGTGATCCATCGGTGGAGCCTGCTTGCTGCAGTGTTGGCGTCTGTTGTGGTTGGGGGTTGAGTGCTGGTGAGGGTGGCGTTGAGGTGTTCTTCTCAATCAATCAATCAATCACGGCATTTATAAAGCGCGCTACTCACCCGGGAGGGTCTCAAGGCGCTGGGGGAGGGGGTAGGTTACTGCTCGAACAGCCAGGTCTTGAGCTGCTTCCTGAAGGAGAGATGGTCCTGGGTTCGCCGAAGGTGAGTGGGGAGGGAGTTCCAGGTCTTGGCTGCCAGGTAGGAGAAGGATCTTCCTCCGGCGGTGGTTCTGCGGATGCGTGGTACGGTGGCGAGGGCGTGGCTGGTTGATCGTAGCTGGCGTGTGGGCGTGTAGAAGGTCATGCGGTCGTTGAGGTACTTTGGGCCCAGGTCGTGGAGGGCCTTGTGTGCGTGGGTGAGGAGTCTGAACGTGATTCTCTTGCTGACGGGGAGCCAGTGCAGGTCTTTCAGGTGTCCGGTGATGTGGCTGTGTCGGGGGATGTCCAGGATGAGTCGTGCGGAGGCGTTCTGGATGCGCTGGAGTCTTTTTGAAGTTTGGCTGTGGTTCCGGCGTAGAGGGTGTTCCCATAGTCCAGTCGGCTGGTGACGAGTGCCTGGGTGACGGTCTTCCTGGTTTCAGTGGGGATCCATCTGAAGATCTTGCGGAGCATGCGCAGGAGTGTTGAAGCATGAAGATGAGACGGCGTTGACTTGTCTGGTCATCGACAGGGAGGAGTCCAGGATGAAGCCCAGGTTGCGTGCGTGGTCCGTTGGCTTGGGCGCGGTGCCCAGGGCCGGGGGCCACCAGGAGTCGTCCCAGGCGGAGGGAGATGAGCCCAGGATGAGGACTTCCGTCTTGTCCGAGTTCAGTTTAAGGCGGCTGTTCCTCATCCAGTCGGCGACGTCTCTCATCCCGTCGTGTAGGTTGGCTCTGGCGGTGGTGGGGTCGTTGGTGAGGGAGAGGATCAGCTGGGTGTCGTCGGCGTAGGAGATGATGTTGAGGTTGTGTTGGCGTGCGATGGCTGCGAGGGGGCTCATGTAGACGTTGAAGAGGGTTGGACTGAGTGAAGATCCTTGTGGAACGCCGCAGATGACTTCGGTGGCTTCGGATCTGAACGGGGGGAGGCGGACTCTCTGGGTTCTTCTGTGATTTTGTTCCAGCTTCTGCATTGGAGGCGGCGCACATGCTTATGTGTGGTGGGTTTTCTGACAGAGAAATGGATGCAGTGGTGGCCAGTTCAGAGCAGTTCCATGGTGTGGCCGAAGACGATGCTGTTTCCTCCTGCGAAGATGGGGTCGAGTGTGTGTTCTGCTGTGCGAATGGGGGCAGAGACCAGTTGCTTCAGTCCTATGTTGGTGAGGTTCTCTAGGAGGGCGGTGGTGTTTGGGTCGTTGGATATCCAGGTGGAAGTTTAGGTCTCCGAGTAGTATGTAGTGGAGGAGAGGGCATGAGGTGCGGGGAGTTCAGCGATGATTGTGAATGGAGCGCAGGGGCCAGGCGGTCTGTAGATGAGGGTTCTGGGGAGCGTCGTTTTGGGGTTGATCTGAAAGTGGAGATGCTCCATGGGGGGCGAGGTGTCATCTGGGTTGGTGGCTGTCATGCGGAGGGAGTTATTGTGAATTATAGCGATGCCTCCTCCTGGGCGGGTGGGGCGGTCTTCTCAGGATCTTGTATCCGTTGGGGACGACGGTTGTGATGTCTGGTGCGGAGTTGACGTTGGTCCAGGGCTCTGTGAGGAAGGCGATGTGGGGCGTGTTAGTGTTGAGGAGGTCCCAGATTTCTATGGCATGTCTGTGCAGGGAGCGCATGTTGAGGTGGATGCAGTTCAGTGGTTTGTGTGCGCTGGCGTCCGGTGGGCAACTGCTGGGTCCGGAGGTGGGTGAAGGTGCAGCGGCAGTGTCGGCAGGAGATCGGGCCTTGGATGTTGCTCAGCGTCGAGAGTTGGCAGTTGTTGCTGCGTCCTATGTTATGGGCATGGAGGGTACTGGGGTCGTACCGGCGGCGGGTCAGGAGACCAGGGTCCCTGGCACTGGTCGCGGATGGGTCGTGGAAGGGCGCAGACTGGCTTGCCTTTGGCACACCAGCGTAGGGGTTAGGGGGAGGGTGGTCAGCTGGGAAGTAGGAGTGACACGCTGGGGGAGAGGGGGGTAGCAAAGGCAGCGGGGAGCGCAGGGAAAAGGAGCAAAAACTGAGGAAGAGCAAAAACTGAGGAAGAGCAAAAACTGAGGAAGAGCAAAAACTGAGGAAGAGCAAAAAAAGAAAAATAGGCACAGAGTACACAGAACAGAGTGGAACAGCAGAAGAGCAGAGTGCTTTTCCACTAGACCACCAGGGATGAGGCGTGGGCAGGAGCCTGCGGGTAGAGGAGGGCCTCGAACACCTACCTGGCACGGAGCTCTGGCTCAGAGGGCAGTCCCTCAACGGTGGAGCTGCACGCGGGGGGAGAGCAGTGACACGGACCAGGAAGGCTGGAAGTGAGTGGCTGATATGAGTCCACTGCTTTGGTACATAAAATGGGGACAATCCAGAAATGCATGCATCTGATTTGAAAGTGGTAATATTGTGCAATCTATGCCAGCCAGTACATGGGACAATACTGGACATTCAAGACTATCAGCTTCTGACTTCAAGTGTCTAGAATGGCATAATGCGATGGTCAAATCCTCGGAGTAAGAAGAGAGACTTCCGCCCAATTAGTAGTAAATTCTAATATTCGTTTGAGTTCAAACTGTAGAAAAAAGATTAAAACATCAGCTTGGCAGTAATTCCTAGTTGCTTTGGCTGAAATTATTTAAATTCAGCCCTTTATTCAAGAGCCTGAACGTTTTCCCAACGAAATAAATTCCACTTGATGTGTATAATAGCAATGTCTAAAACCACAGGCAAATTCACCTGATTTTACTGGACTTTTCTGCTGTGACCTTGCTTCAAAAAGTCTATATATACTGATGTGTCTCACCGATCAATAGAGCAACTGAAGTAGCACTGCACCAACAAGACATTGCTATTCACCATTATACTAGCAGTATCCAACTTCCTTAGTCTTTTTTGGTGCAAAATCCCTAAGGCACTGATCCTAAATTTATTTTTAAGTATTTTAGCAAGAAAAACAGAACGCACAGATCCAGCCTACGTTTCAATGCAAACATGGCAGGACTAAAACCAAAAACATACCAGGCAAAACAGCTCAAACCAGGCCCACAATCCAGGATGTCACAGTCAAAATGAGACCATAAGAGCATGATTGCTTCATAGCAGCCCATCCAGCTCTGAAAGCAACCCCAAGGTTGCAGTTTACTAGGAAAATGCCAGAGTGACAAAATAATCAGTGTGGTCCTGGTGCAAATCGAGCCTTTCCTACTCCATGGTTCAGGTGCTCATCTTACCACGTATCAATAATCTACTCATTGGTCTCCGACGTTTCTCAATGACACCAATGTCCTTCAACAGGGGCTCTACCATTCAATCTAAGACACATCAAGCATGTCTTCCATAAATGGACTACCTGGACTCCCTATCCCTGACAGAATCTATGTGACACTCCACCGGAGTAACTTAACTATAACCAAACATGCCCAGTGGTGTGTGCACTACTGTCAAGCAGGCTGGAAATCCAACAAAGACCTCTCAGGCAAATAGCTGTCCCTGCCTATGGACCAAGAATTTAGAACAACTTCGACATGCACCTTAAACTTACTCCTTCCTTGGTGCAATTCAGGATCAGTTGGTCTCAGGAACCCCTCTTCATAGTCTTCCCAGAATGTATCCCTTCCTTCTCAGCGTGACACACACTGATGCCGTTTGAGATCTTCCTCTAAATCTTTTAATTCTTATATCTTTATGTACATTAGAAATATACTGCCAGTCACTGTATCCTCACTTGCTGACTAGACTTGTTGCTTTGCAGAGTGCTCAGCTACCCTGTGGGGCTATGTACCCACTTTAAAAATACTCCCAATAACAAAATGTAGAATGCATCTCAAACGTAAATGTTGTTACTCTGTTTGCTAAGACAGTCTGGATAAATTTCACACTTTGCTACAGTTTAAAAACATGAGGTAAGAATTGTACTGAATACATACTAGAAAGACAGCTGTTCGGGGGACACTTGGTGAGACAGTCACACCAAATAATGGCACACCAGCTCACATGTCACGCAGCAGTCAGAAACGCCATCATACGGTCTATGATTACTTGAATGAAAGCCCACACTTGCATTCTTGTCACTGCAGCAACTATCTACATTCCCTACATTTCAATATTTTGGCCACAATATTTTTGCATGTTAATAATTTTGTACTCGATAACCTGACATTCAGGCTTGAATGAGCCCTATGCACCGCAACATGGGTTTTAACATCACAGTAATACACACAATCAAACTAAATGCATACCTTCGACATCTTAAATAACCCTGGGCGTACTACTACGCTACGCTCACGGAGCATGCGTAGTTTGTGCTACTACTCACTACGCAAATTGCACCTAGCACAGTGCAAAAACTGTGCTAATTGACGTAGCGTAGCAGCAAAACCATCAACACCTACAAATGCTTTGATAAAGCAATTTTACATGCTAAAAAGCATATAATCAATTCACAAAAATGAAGTTTGAGAATGAAAATATCAGGCAATGAGAGAGGTGATGATTTTGGGGTCCCCCTAACCTAGGGGGAGGACCAAGCAGATGCCTTGAACACAGAGCATATCATGCTGAATGATTCAGTGGTGGTCCCTTCCTCCTAGGACCACCCCAAGCACAGTTATGGGCAAAAATACAATCCCAACCAAAGGCCCTGCAAAGCATTATGGGATGAGATTGGCAGTGAATATTATAGTGTCCAATATCAAAATAATTCTACAAAGAGCTGCAGTTCAACTAGTCGTTACTAGATGTCCCTCACGAGTCAAATGCAAAAGCATTGAAATTATTAATACATCAAGCTGCAGTTCCACTAGTCGTTACTAGATGTCCCTCACGAGTCAAATGCAAAAGCATTGAAACCCTTTCATGAAGCTACCCCGAGGGGTTTCCCGGCGCCAGCTAGGTAGGGAGAAAGAATGGAGTTACTGATTAAATAGCCATGTCTTTGCTCTTTTACGGAAGCTTCCAAGAGCGGTTTCTTCTCGAATAGAAATAGGAAGATAATTCCGTAGGGTAGGGCCAAGAAAGGAAAAGGACCTGCCACCCATCCTCATAAGTTTAATTCTGGGAATAGCAAATTTAGACTGTCCAGCAGAATGCAGAAGGCGAGGAGGTGAATACAGTTGGATTAATGATTGCAAGTATTGTGGGGCTGCACCAGATTTGATTTTAAACAAAGCACAAGGCCTTAAATTTAACACGATTCTCCACCTTAAGCCAGAGAAGCTTGCGAAGGGAGTCGGTAGCTGATGCAGTCCGTGGGACCAGACAGCAGCCTGGCAACTGCATTATGCACCACCTGCAGCCTGTGTACTGTCGTTTTATTGGAGCCCAAGTATAAAACATTGCCGTAGTCCAGCCTGGACGTAATCAGGGCATGGACTACAGTACGTTGAACAGAGAGGGGTATCATCCCCAGAATTTTCTTTAACCATTTTAAAATGGTAAAGCAGGTTGCGGCCACCTTCGTAATTTGTTGTTTCATTGACAGGTGGTCGTTAATGATGAAACCCAGATTGCAAACTTGATGAACCGGCTGAGGGTAGGGTACCCATTTCAGCGGGCCAGTGTTGAGGTCCCCACAGATCTTGCTCTTTTCCCAGGATCATGACTTCAGTTTTGTCTTCATTAAGTCTGAATAAGTTGTTTAGCATCCAAGTTGCGATTTTCCTCAGACCAACCTGAAGAGCAGATAAATCAGGTCCCCTAGATGGAGTCAGGGAAAAGATTATCTGCGTGTCGTCAGCATAGGAAAAAAGGGACAACCCAGCCTCTTCGGCAATATCTGCCAATTGGCATACATAAATGTTAAATAGCAGAGGGCTCAGCACCGAACCCTGGGGAACTCCATAAGGAGATTGATGGAGATTGGAGTGGAGAAAACCTGGAACGTTCGGTCGGCTAAGAAAGATCGAAGCCACTATAAGGCTAAGCCACTAATGCCCAAGGAATGTAAAGCTTTCAACAGGACCGTGTGAGACACCGTGTCGAAAGCGGTGCTGAGATCGAGTAAAATGAGGGCCACCATCTCACCATGGTCCAGGAGATGTCTCAACAGTTCAGTAACTCCAAGTAAAGTAGATTCCATTGAGAAACCTGCTCTAAAATCTGACTGGGAGAGGTGAAGAAAATTCTGGGACTCGACAAAAGAAGTCAGCTGGAGATTGACATGTTTTTCAAGAATCTTGGAGAATGCTGGGAGCAGCGAAATGGGACGGAAATTAGAAGGCAAGGTGGGATCCGCATTGTTTTTAAAAAATTTATTTATTTATTTAAAAGAGGGAGCGCCATGGCATGTTTCCATTCAGGAGGGACAAAACCCTCCTGTATGGAGGCGTTCAGGAGGTCCATGATCAGCAAGAGCGTGGGAGCCTCGAGCTGTTTCATCATGGAAGTAGGCAGGTCACAAGGGGAACCTGATTTAATGCTAGCCAGGAGACTATTAAAAGTGCTAAATTCCAAAAGGGACCACGATTCCAGCCTGGTGGTGGATTTAGCATTGTTGTGGATCAAAGGCGGCCCCATACTGGGAGAAGTAGGAGTGATGTTGGGAGTGTGTAGGCTATTTACCAAATTATCTTTGGCCAGTGCAGAATATATTTTTTCAACATTCTCCACGAAAAAGAAAGCAAGGTTTTCGCATTGCATTCTAGTGAGAGCACAAGGGGTAGTCTGAGTCCAAGACCCAGATAGTTCTTTAACTATCTTAAACAGGGTTTTTGGGCAGTGCTGTGCTAAAGAAATGTTTTGAGAGACAAACTCAGCCCGAGCCGTTTTACATAGAGCGTGATAGTCACTTAAAGCCTTTTTATAGGCTATCTTAGCATCTGTCTCATAGCATTTCCTCCACTGCCTTTCCAAGGTTTTGCATTTGGATTTCTCAATCTTGAGCTTCTCCGTAAACCAGGGGGCAGGCAGCCGATGGTCACCTAAACGTTTATTAGAAAGAGGAAGGCAGGTATCAACTGCCTGAGCAATCCAGCTTTGAATAGAATCCAAAACCGAGGTAGCAACCTTTTTTATAGCTGGTCTGGAGTCATCTAAGAGATTGTTTAGGGCTCCTACATTGAGCTTAGCCCAATGTCGGACTTTATGTTTAAGTCCGGGAGTGACTACTGTAAGGCCTGCTACAACTTTGAGCCAAAAGGTAACCGCAAAGTGATCGGACCAACACAGGGGGGAAAGCAGGGGGACAGATCAAATCCGACAGATTAGAAAAAATAGGGTCAAGTAGGTGGCCCGCTACGAGTGGGACCTGAATTACATAGATGGAGATTCATTGCTTCAAGATGAGCAATGAAAGCTGCGCTTTTTGTACATGCAGGCTCATCTAAGTGAAGAATCAGGTCGCCCATGATGGTGAAATTGGCAGCATTCAGAGCATAGGAGGTTATAAGGTCGGGGAAGGACAGTGACCAGGGTCCAGCCGGGCCAGGCAGGCGGTACACTAATATTCCAGACAAGGTAAACTTAAGTGTATGTGTAAGTTTGAATAATAAGGCTTCACAGTCACTGGCAGATAGCTCTTCGCAGTTGCATTCAATAGAACGTTTATAATTAATCGCGATGCCCCCCCCCCCAGTTCTTAATTTCCTGTCCTTCCTAAAAATGGAATAGTTTGTGTGGAGTGCAGTTGCCACATCAGGCCCTGAACTATCATGTAACCAGGTTTCTGTTAAAAAAACGGCATCTGGTTGATTGTTAAATAACAGATCGAAAATATCATCTTTATGCCTCGGGAGCGAACGACAGTTAATGCTATAGAAAATAATATCTTGGTGTGGGGGGGGGGGGCGTGGTCTTCCCTGTTCGAATACTACAATTCGAGAAACCGTGGTCTAGGGGTTGCAACCTATCTTGGTAGGCATTGTGAGTTACACCAGTAGAGGAAACCTACAATGCTGGCAATAGACGCGTTAGGTTTGAAATTCCCGTTCCTGCAATGCTCATTTCATGCTATATTAGGTTAGCAGTGCGTGGCTAAATAGATGCCATTTGTATTCACGTTATGCAACCCGCTGAGTTATCCCCGTAATGTGCAGGCTTCAGTTAGCGAGTGTGACTCCATTTTGCATTTCGTAATCCCTATTAGGCTGCTTAGACTGTGCTTGAGTTAGGCCTCACTGCTCACATTGCTTGCCTCAGCAGAACGCTGTATTTCGTTATTATTTTCTCTTTATTCAAGGCTGTATCTCGACTTACTAATGAATAGCCCATTTTGCCCTTGCATACCTATCTGAATGTGTAATTTCTGCTCCCACGTTAGGAGAAGCTGAGACCCAGCACCGTGGCCTTGGATTCCTGATAAAATGTACCCATCTGGCAGGTGTTAGCTCATCCTACTGTGCCTCTTTGTTCATGTTCGGCCCAGGCCGGTAGTTTTCCATTGGGGGCTTCTCGGGAGGAATTATTATTCACTGTAGACGGTTGGGGGGGTCAGTCCCTCGGCAGACATCTTAGGGTGCAGGTCATGATGGACTCCTCTGCAGAGTATTTCTAATAAACATGTAAGTTTGTATTCTCTACTGTCTGACCGACTTCATTTTTGGGAAGGCATAGCAGGTGGTTGTAAGAAAACCTGAGTGGCCCTTGAGGGCCACTTCCTTCAGTTGGCGCCCGAACAGGGACCCCGCAAGGTGATCCGACTCGCCAGTCAACGGCTTGTAGGGTCGGGGGGTGCGTTTGGTCGGATCGGGGTACCCCACATAAGACCGAGCTTGGTTCTCGCAGCTGCCCTGCCCGGCTGATCGGGCGCCCCTTCGTCTAGTGGTCACCGGCTGGGGTCCTGAGAAGGCAAAACCTTGGAGTTGACCGTTTGGTCCGAAGAGTCGGCAGTGGAGAATAACTTGACCTGGGTGCACCAGGTGAGTGATTTGATTCTTGGAAAAATGGTGCCATTCTTGGACGGCACAAGCCTACAGGCTGTGTCTTGATACAGTCTCTGGACTGTCTTGTCTGCAGTTTTCGTACTGCCTTGCTTGAACGACACGAGTCGACGGGCTGTGTCTTGGTATGGTCTCCGGACTGTCTTGTCTTGTACTTGGTGAGTTTGCAGACTCTTGAAAAGGCACAGAGTGTTTGCGAGCAGTCCACCGGACCGCCTGGAAATTTGGCCCGCGCTTGAAAAGGTCCGGGGCTGTTCGCGAACAATCTGCCAGACCAACTGGTAATTTAGCTAATGCTTGAAAAGGTCTGGGGCTGAAGCCTGTCTTCTTGAATTTGGTACAGTCCCTGGACTGTAGGGAGTGATCTCTGGACAGTTTGGTTCATGAATAATATTTGTTATTTTGTTTCTTTCCTTTATTTACCATTGCTGGTGCTATACTTGTTCGCTAGGGACATCGCCTGTGTCTTATATTAAGATGCCTTGTTTAAGCAAATTGGGGTGTTTTGGATGTCGATGCTGTTCTACTGATGCTCGATTGGAAGAGAGCCAGCCTGCTACTCTGGAGGGTTCATCTTAAATTTCGACTTTTACATTAAACATGGTATTGGCCCTATTATGTTTAGCACATTGTGGCATAAATATACGAGGGACAATGCTGAGTTACAATGGCCACTTACAGGTTCGTTCGATGAACAAAAATTGAATTTCCTACAGGATAAATTGTTTGCTAAAAAGAGTAGGCAGTCGATGTTTGATTCTCTAAGAATATGGCAGAAAGAAGCAAAGCAGCGACGCATGAGGGCGGAGAAAGAGGCTCAGAAGAGACAGACGCAAACTATAACGCAGAAAGCAGTAGCCTATGAAAGAGGGCAGATAGAGAAGGGCATAGAGTGCGCAGATAGAAAGTTTCGGTTACAGACAGACAAATGTTATGTTACTAGAGAGGAAGGTGATGATTTTGTTGAAGAGCTATTGGATTCTCGTCCTCCTCCTTATGCCCCTGAACGGATATACCCGACAGTCCCGACATCTCAGTCCTCGGCCTCTAGCGCTGCCCCTTCTAGTGTTCCCGTTTCTAGCGCTACCGCCTCAGCCCCGGCCCAACTTGCTTCTCCTCCACACACACCAGTCACCGGGGCGGGTGCTGTTAGCTCCCCCGCCCAATCTATTAGTTCCATATCGACTGCTACTCCCCCTTTGACACCTACAACCCTATCTCCCTACATGATGGTACCTGTCTCTGCGGCAGCTCTTTCCCCCGTGAGTGTGACACCCCAAGCACTGTTGAATGCCGAAACACCTGCGCGTGGGGTCATGAAGTGAACTGTGCAGCAGCGTGTGACCGAATGGATAAAGTGTTGGTGCGTTCTGCTGTGGGTGATGAGGAAAAGCAAATGGTGGCGAATCAGGCAGGTCAGTGGGCTCCGAACCCGATCTATAGTGTGGAGGATGTGTGGAGTGTGATGAAAGATTATGAGCCGTTTATACAGCAGCATGCCCTTAAGCACGTCAGCCACGCTAATAGGGTTATGGGAAAAGTGCTTTCAAGGTGTTGCACCGCAAATAATCTATGACATACGGGACAGGGTATATGCTGAAGGTATGGCTCCCAATTAGGTTTTTAGCAATATAACGACACTAGTGGTTTACCGAGGCAGATTGCTCCAGAAGGTCCCGACAATGGGGACACAGCATCCCATAAGGGAAGTCCATCCCATTTATCACCCTGAGATACCAGAATTGCGCGACTCCACAGATACTGTAATTAGACCGCGAGTCGACGCTCGGTTTCAGGAGCAGTGGATCTATACTCCTTGGAAGAGGAGTGAGGTCCTATCTCTGAAGAGCCAGCTGCCGGACCCCCGGAAAAATCCTACTGCATATTATAAAGAATTGACGCAGGCGGCCTCCTCCACGGTGATGACGCTAGCTGATATAGAGTTGTTTTTCGGTCTGTTGGTACCGGTGGATATATGGAGGCAGGTTCATACACCGGATCATGCACTAGAGTTGGGGGGCACGTGGGATGAGATCAGGGCTTGGGATAAGGAGCGTAAGCCGGGCGACAAGCCGAAAGCGGAGCTCCTAGCTTTGCCGGGGCGTATTATCACTTACATGCACTCCCTTATCCCGCCGAAGCGAGTGGACTGGGATAAGTTGACTGCGTGTCGTCAGAAGAAGGATGAAAGTGTGCCGGATTTCTTTACCAGATTTGAAGGAGTGTTTTTAAACTTTAGTGGTCAGGACCTGTCACAGGAGGGTGGTGTTCGGTTGTTTGTTAACAGGTTTGGAACCAACTTGCTTCCCGAGATTGCAACACGGTTGCAGGCTTCGGAAAGTACATGGACGACCTCATCCCAGTCTGTGATATTGAGTATGGCACAGTATTACGAACATAGAGAGAATGAGGATAAGGAAAGGGTAGAGAAAAAGTCAAAGGATTTGAAGACAAGGTTATTGATGCAGCAAGTTGCGAGGGGAAGTGGACGAGGAAGTGGTTCGGGATCGGCCCAGCGGCTGCCTTGGTCTGGCAGGGGTGGTGTTTCAGGTGCGCCCCTCTGGCTCAATCAATATGCGTGTTGTAAGCAGGAGGGACATTGGCGGAACGAGTGTCCGGAGTTGTTGCAAAAAGGTGAGGCCCCGAGAGGTCGGGGTTTTCGGGGACGCGGACGAGGAGTAGGAGGTAGAGGGGGGGATGCAGTCAGAGGATACATCACACAATAGGCAGAGCAGGAATTATTTTGACGACCCCCAAGGACAACAGTACTATCAAGACGACTATGACATGGACGAAGTGACAGGGTTGTCTCACAGCTAGGACAGCCAGGGGCAGGGCGAGGGACCAGTTCTGGTGCCTATAGATCAGCGCGGACCTTACGTCACCGCTGATTTACAGGGTACGACAGAGAAATTTTTAGTTGATACAGGGGCTATGAATAGCTCTGTTTCCCGTTCACTGGTCCCGGGGACAGCTCTGTCTGGCCAAAACAATGTTTCGGTGGGTTTCTCAGGCGTGCCGGTCATTAGCCCCATTTACAAGCCTCTTGCTTTGACTATTGGCCCTTTTACGGTTGATTCGCCATTTTTACTGACGTCAAACTGTGGGGAAAATTTGTTAGGACTGGATTTGTTAAAAAGGTTGCACACAACAATGTTTTGTTCTCCAGACGGTGTTTACATGACTGTTGGACCGCAGGTAGCCCGTGCTAAACAGTGCTTCGCAAAGGATGCCCCCCTTCCCGCTGAGTTCAAAGATGTGCCGCCATGTTATGGGCTACAGGAGACACGGATGTGGGATTACTCCAGATCCCGCCAGTATCTATACAGATCAAAGACAATGCTAGATTGCCACGCATTCCCCAGTACAAGATATCCCAAGGCAGGTGAAAAGGCCCTATTAAAAATAATACAGGATTTGATTAAGTCTGGTGTGGTTGAAGAGACTGTGGTGAATGTGTGTAATAGCCCTATTTTTCCTATTCTTAAAAAGGCACCCTTGGATTTTTCTGATGCCCACCCTGACGTTTACCGTTTTGTAATTGACATCAGAGAGGTAAATAAGATTGTGGTTCCCCAGTACCCTGTGGTCCCAGACATTACCACGATCTTGACAATGATTCCCCCATCAGCAAAATTCTTTTCTGTAATTGATCTAAAGAATGCTTTCTTCAGCATACCAAACCATACAGATAGCAGATATCTGTTTGGATTTGCAATAGCCGGTCGGAGCTTTAGATTCTGCCATGCTCCACAAGGCTATACTGAAAGTCCAAGTATCTATAGCCAAGCCTTGAAAGCTCAATTGGATTCTTTGGAGCTCCCTCCTGGTAATGTGCTGTTGCAGTACGTTGACGACCTCCTTGTGGCTTCGGATGATGAGGATGGTTGCAAAGAAGCCACAGTTAAACTATTGTTGCACTTGGCACATCATGGACACAAGGTGTCCCTTTCACAATTCCAATATTGTCGACAGGAGGTCACCTATTTAGGTCACCTACTGTCGAAGGAGGGTCGCAGACCAACACCTGAGCGCATAGCTGCTATTACTAATATGCCTGTTCCCAAGACCCAATGTGAGGTACGCGCGTTTATCAGGATAACATAGTATTGTCGGCATTGGATCCCTAACTATTCCCTACTAACAAAACCTCTTCTTTACCCGACCACCAAAGATGTGCATGAACCCCTGCCTTGGACACCTGCATGCCAGTAAGCTTTTGAACAATTAAAGGTTGCGCTTTGCTCTGCTCCTGTGCTTGGTACTCCTGATTACGAGAAGCCTTTTGTGCTCTATGTACACGAGGCGGATGGTTGCGCACTTTGTCCTAACACAGGGTTTCGGTGGTAAGCAGAGAACATGCGCCTACTTCTCTGTCATGCTTGATAATGTCGCCAGAGTGCTCCCGAGCTGTCAGAGCTGCAGTGGCAGTTTCTATCAGACAATCGGCAGGGCTCGTCCTTGATACTGATCTTACAGTAATGGTACCTCATGCTGTGGACACGCTATTGAATAAGACAAAGACGCAGCACCTTACTAGTGCGCGTCTGACTGGTTATGAATTGACTTGGTTTGCTCCGCACATTACCATCAAACGATGTGCTACTCTGAACCCAGCCACGTTACTACCCCTCCCTTCTGAAGAAAAGGACAATGATGTCCATGATGGTTTGTTTCGTACTGAGGAAGAAACGAAAGGACGGGTAGACTTGACTGATGTTCCCTTAATTGACCCCCAAGGGGAACTATATGTCGATGGCTCGTTTCAAATTACCAGATGGCACCACCACTGCAGCCTATGCTATCACAACGTTACACACTGTAGTTGAGACATCCTGTATAACACACCAATCGGCCCAAGCTGCAGAGTTGGTTGCCCTCCTCAGGGCTTGTGTGTTGAGTGAGGTACTGGCTGTTAATATCTACACCGACAGCCAGTACGCCTTTGGGGTGGCCCATAATTTTGGGCGCCTTTGGGCAGAGAGAGGGTTCTTGACCTCGCACGGACTGCGAATACAGAACGGCCCATTGATACATAGATTGCTGTACGCATTGACACTTCCCAATAAGTTAGCAATAGTGAAATGCAGCACTCATAAAGCCATTACAGATGATGTTGGGAGGGGAAATGCTTTCGCAGACCAGACAGCTAAGGAGACAGCTCGATCAAAGATGACAAAGATGTTAGTGGCAGGACCCGCTAGGTGGGTCCCAGACAATAGAGTGTTCGAGGACACATTGGAAAACGTCAGGGAAATTCAGAGTGAGGCGACTCTAGATGAATTGGCAATGTGGGAGGAGAGAACAGGTCGTTTGGATGAGGATGGGTGTTGGACTGACTTGTCTGGAAAACAGCGATGGTTGCTCCCCAATGCATATGTGCACCCTGTTGTCATCATGGCCCAGCGCATATTAGTGCCAAAGGAATATGTAAGCTACTGGACCCAGTATGGCAGAATGATAATATCGCTAAGGTAGCCACACACCTAGTGAAGCATTGTATCATTTGTTTGAAGCATAACCCTGGGAAAGGTACTCCTACACCCGCTGGTAACTTTGCACCGCCTTCCTTCCCTTTCGAGGTTCTCCAAATGGATTTCATTGAAATGGAACGTGTGAACAATTTAAAGTACGTGCTAGTAGTGGTTTGCGCATTCAGTAAATGGATTGAGGCTTACCCCACTAAAGAGAATACAGCCATGGCGACGGCACTTCTGAAAGAGTACTTCCCGCGCTATGGATTGCCACGCGTGATTTGGAGTAACAACAGAAGTCACTTCAATTCAAAAGTCATTGAATTGGTGTGCACAGGTTTGCATATTAAGCAGAAGTTTCATGCAGCGAATCACCCCAGTCAGCAGGTCTGGTTGAGAAGTACAATGGTACTCTCAAGTTGAAACTAGCAAAGATTCAAGAGAGCACAGGATTGTGATGGCCAGATGCGTTACCATTGGCTTTATTATCTACCAGAGCAACAGCGCATTCTAGAACAGGGTTGCCACCGTATGAAGTGGTCTTCGGGCGTCCTGCTAATGTCTGGGTCGTCCCAAGACCCAAGCGCTTTTCCGAGAGATAGAGTACCCCCTACTTGTAGACTATTTGTACGAGTTGTCTAAAGATATTCGTTCTCTTCAACAGATACATGCCACGTTGCAGCCAGTACCAGAGGGGCCCGGGCACCGAATACAGCCCGGAGACTACGTGTTAATTAAAAACTTTCGACAAAGGAGCTGTTTGGAGCCGAGGTGGAAGGGGCCTCTCATCGTTCTTCTCGTCACACGCACAGCAGTCAAGGTGGACGGCAGAAAGCACTAGATTCATGCATCACATGTGAAGCGGGTGCCTCTCCTGCTCCCGTATGACCGTTGGGTCAACTACGGCATCGCTGATCAGGAGTGTGAGCGGGTGCCACGCTTCGTTCCCTTCTCTGACACCCGGTTGAGGTGGGCGCAGACTGACGAAGAGAGTGACGCAGCCCTGTTTGAGGCAATTCCCCCGGAGATAACGGGCTGCCTCGGATAACTCAGTTTCCAATACACCCGACTCGGAGTCTCGATGCCCATCTGATCCGGCGTTTCTGCCCCTTTTTGTTGATGAAACAGTGCCTGGAATAACCAAATACAATTTGAGGCCCCGAAAGAAGGACAGTGCACCAGCCGAACAGTCTAGGAGCTAGGGAAGGACTTGAGCTTAGGGCGCGGGTGCTGTGCCTAAGGTGCCTGTATTAGACTAGGGTGAACTGCACTGGTGCACTGCCCTGGACAGTGGACAGGATAGTTGAGGGTATTTGCCAAGGAGGGAGCCCTATCCTGAAAGAAGAAGGATTTGGGTTTTTTTTTCTGCAAGGGCTGCGATCGCGCAGCTCCTCCGTGGGAGTGCTTCATAGCACCGTCGTTGATGAACAATAGGAGCCTGCCAGAGAGGCTCTAGAAGGACGCTGGGTAAATTGTGCCCCCTGGTACTGTTGTTGCAATAGTGGCTCTAGCCCGTGAATTTTTTCTGTTCCTTGTGACACCTATAAGTTGCCCTTGAAGTTTTCTAAATGTATCCCTTTGGTCGTCCTATCCCTGATGAGGAGCAGCCCTTTGCGGCTCTGCGTCCCACTTCAGATGGTCCTGTTTGGTCCTCTTGGTCACCCAAGACTAAAACAGTGTTTGTGGTGATAATTTTGCCTTCTTTGATATTTGCATTTGGGGTGCTATTTTTCCTGGAAGAAAAATATCCTGTGCATGCTTGCATAAGTACTACGCCAGCCCCTCCTGAGCATATTTTTGGTACCTTAGCATCTCACAAAGAAGAACACCGGAAGTCCTATAAGGACAATGTTTTTATTCAGATGTTGCATCAAACACATGCTGTTTATAATACAACGAAATGTTGGGTGTGTGGTTTGTTACCTTCTGTCACGCATCGAAGTGAGAACTTGCTGCCTATGCCCTTATCCTACGTTAAAAGTTGTGAGGGATGGTTTACCTTACTTAGTTTGATCCGCTCATTCTCCTAACGACTCCTTGGAACGCAGAGGTACCAGTTCCTGTTCTCTGACAGTGAATGTATATTCTCAACATAGGTCCCCGCCTGGTGTTTCCCATGGAGATGGGCGGTTCGATCGAGTGTTCTTGAGTTCTTGCCTCAGAGCAGCAGATCGAGGTAGAAAGGCAAACAGAACAGGGATGGATAAAGATAGGTTTTCACAGTTCAATGTATCTGAATATTACCAATCCTTCCAAGCCCGCAATGTCACTGAAGATAAGCCCATACCCCTGGCGGTGGTAGACGTGCTTGCCCCTTTTTGTGTTCAAGGGTGGGAGACAGAGGTGGGGGACAGTAAATGCAACACCACTTCCTTCAGTTGGCGCCCGAACAGGGACTTGAACCCTTCAGACGGGGGCTTTGTCTAAAGCAGCCTTATAGCAATTCGGCTAAGAGGGACGGCGAAAATCTAACAGTTGTTTGGAGGAGTACCTTATCCTCGTAGTATTGATTTGGCAGGGGTTATGGCCCCTGGTCCCGGTCGAGCTCGGACGGGCTTGCCTTAGGTGGGCCTCTGGCGCGCCCACTGCGCGCGTCCGCTCCTGGGCCATTAAATAGTGGTCCGGGGGGGAGGGAGCTGCAGCATAAGGCTGGAACGTAAGGCATGCCCAGAGGGGGAGGAGCCCGGACAACAAGGTGCAACGTGCAAAGCGTTAAAAGACAAGGAGATTCCCTGCACAAAAGGTAATGCCCCCAAAGCGGAGTATAACACACACAGAAGAAAATTTAGCAAATAAGAACTAAAAAGTCACAAATTCATATTACACTGTTTTAATAAAATCTCGGGTAAAGTAGCAGAAAGCCTACCAGCCTCTGCACGACCGCTCCCGGGCCATTAAATAGTGGTCTGGGGGGAGCTGCAGCGTAAGGCTGGAACGTAAGGCATGCCCAGAGGGGGAGGAGCCCTGACAGCAAAGTGCAACGTGCAAAGCGTTAAAAGACAAGGAGATTCCCTGCACAAAACGTAATGCTCCCAAAGCTGAGTATAACACTTAGAAGAACATTTTGCAAATAAGAACAGCTAAAAACAGTCACAAAATGTTTAGGGAGGATTGTGAAGTGTGCAACATGCGTTCTGTTATGATTCATATTAGACATATGATACAACACAGCCAAATTTAATAAATGTGGGGCAATGGACATCTTATGCCGACCAGCTTGTTCTTCCGTTGATGCACACAAACAAGCAATACAGAGTCAAACCTCAAGGGAATCGCATCAAAATATGCATTTTAGATTTACAGAGTTGAATCAGCCAGTCGAGAGAATGAGGATATTGGAATACATGGCTGGCCTCGTGGTAATTAGTCTCTCTGAACAACACGGCACATATGTACTAGCAGCTAAATGGGTGGATGACCTATACTGTGCTGCAAATGTTAATAAAATAAAAGAGGCACTATCATATTAACCATAAAAACACATCTAAAAACGCATTTCGTACTCTGAAGATGGGAGCGATGGATCAGTAGAAGCATAAATTAAATGTTACTTAAGAACTTGCTAAATTATACCATGACAAAGGAAGACATGTCCCCTCTACTTTAAACTCCAACATGGGCACAGTCAACAAAATCGCTCTTCCTCACCCAGGTTATGCCATATAAGACAAAGATAAGTCAACTGGCACTGGTGGATCCAAGGAAAGTCCACAACTCGAGCAGCAGACAATTTAAATTCTTCTTACACCCCATGTACCATACATCCCTACTGATTACCTGGAGTTTCTGAAGTTTATGCTTCACAAAGGTACTAAAATTGGTATGGAGTTACTTTTAGATTTTGACCATGAAACAACATACTTCCTTGACAGGATGGGTTCCACTGATAGAGGCGTCTGCTGGGAGCATGCACAACAAAAGTGGACATGTGCATAGGCGTTGTGGACAGTCAGTGGGGGTCTGCAGCATCCCATGGTCTCAGCCCGAATGGAAGCTCTAGGAATCAGGCGAACAGTAGGTCTGCATAAGCGCCAGTCATGGGATGGTACGCTATTAGGCAGCCATGGGCAGTGACTGCTGTGAGCTGTGGGGGTGGACCAGGAGACCTGGACTCAGACTTTGTTGGCCTTACAGTATCCAAACCAGTTCCTGATGGCTGAGCGTGGTGTCCAACATTGCAAGGGGAGAGGAGGTAAAAAGAAACAGGCACGCCATGTTGTTCTACCATTTTCATCCATGGCTTATGTCATCCATGTTAGTTTGGATTAAATAAGGCCAGACAGATGTTAAAATAGGTGACGAAATGCAACCGCTGCAAGCAATTGGTACAGGCGTAAAACAGGTCCGGTGACTGTTTCAGATATTTTGAAAGGCCACAGTGAACACTGAACATCGCATGACTATACAGTCTAGCAGGTACAGGAAACAATACTTATTAAATAACAATGCTAATTATATGGTTAGAATTATACATGAAATTACCCATGGTATGAGGTGCACCTGCCATGGTTTCTCCCAAGCGGACAAACACTTAGGAATAGCAATACAGTGTTGTGTCATCATCTTCCACAAATTCTTCCCATTTCATTTACTTTGCCTTGCAATTGGGCTTTCATTCCTAATAATCCTTGACATTTTTCCACATTTCAAGTGACCAACTTCTCTTCACACACATACAGACATATCTGCCTTGTTCCTCCGGCAGACAAAAGAGTGGGAAGCACCTATAACTGCATGGCCTAAGCCTCAACTCATTTTTAAGTCTGGCCAAGAGACCACTTTAGCGGTCTTATTATTCTCATCTAAAAATAATCATAAATAAAAAAAAAGTGTATATATGTATATCCTACTGGCAGTTGCCAGTAGGTCGTTATAGTTAGAACCTAGTTTCCATAGGAAAAGCGTTTTTTGGCTTGCCTATATCTTTGGTGCAGTTTGCCGATTCTTCACTATTTTATTTTTTTAAATGTCAAGTTGGGTTTGTGAAGCGGGACCTGAGAAAATGGGGGATGGGGTCAAAAAATGAACATTTCCAATGTTAATTCCAATAGGGATTCTGAACACGGCTATAGCCCGAACCGCTGGACAAAATTACACCAAATTTGACAGAAAGGTACCTCTTGGTCCAGAAAAAGCCCCTTTTGTTATTTAGTGTAAATCCGTTCAGTAGTTTTAGAGTTATTAAATTAAATCCAAATCTGTATATATAGGGAAACGGATCCTCCGGGGATCAGACAGTCCCCTTGCTGATTTAACTTCAACCAGGAAGGGTTGGCAGCCATTTTGGGACTCTGCCTCAGCGGAAACCCCAAAAAAAGATACCAAAAAAAAAGGAAAAAGAGTGCAGGGTAGAAATACCCTGACCCCCTAGCCTTGGTGTGGAGGTCCCCCTGAAACACCGCCAGGGCAAAAAAGCACTTTAAAAAAAAATGGAGTCGCAAATTCGGCAGCAAAAACGATAAAAAAAAAAAAAATAAACAATTGTCATCTCCCACACTTATTTACTGTAAACCCACAGGTGGGCAAGGCCCCGGGGGAATAAAAAAAAAAGGAATGAAAAGGAGAGGGGTGCACGCAGCCCCCCTCCAGGGGCTCTTTTGAGCCCTGGGGACTACCACCTCCCCGGGGCAAAAAAACCCTGAAAACATTTAAAGGGGGGGCCACGCGGATCCCCTGGGCACCGGGGACCACCACCTCCCCAGGACTGGCACGTGCAAAGTAAAGGAGGGGGGCCGCGCAACACCCTGCTGAAGACAATTATGGCCCTGGGGACCCCCCCCCCCGTGCCGGCTCCTGCTATCTCTGGAGGGCCCAACCCTCAGGGGATAGTTTGCTTTCGCTTGGCGGGAGCTGACAGCTCTCTCCAAGCGAAGGCAAACAGTAACTCCGCTTCCAGCAAGTGGGAGCTGTCAAACTGCTCCCACAACATCTGTTTCCTTTATCAGAGAAAGCTTTGGAAAAATCAACACTGGTCTTGCAGGCCCATTTACATGTCTGACTGCATGTGCTACTTAATTGGGATACTTGATCATTCCTCGAAGCAGCCATGCTATTCATCTTAAAGTAGTATAATAACTAAAGAAACAACAACAAAAAAGTTCTCCTATTGGAAGCTTTACAGAAAATGACTGGTCTGGCAACAGCACGCAATTTGTCTCAGACAGGATGAAAAACGTTCTGGGCGAGTGGGTCTAGGGATTGCACGGTACAACGCTGCCTCGTATTCGTCCAAGGTATCAGCGGAAAGAGCTAGCCAGTTTATTAAAGAAGGTATACTAACAGCCCTAGCATCCAGTTTAGATGTGGAAGGCTACTTGCAGACAAAAATCTGGAGGTTTGTGAATGCACCACTTTCAACAGGAGAAGCAAGTTTCACGTGGAGGGCAACCTTTTTACCATGGCGTTTCCTTGATGGCTGCATAAAAAAGGTGAATAAACCTGTGACAGGCATGTACTATTGAAAAAAGGGAGATTACACAAATTAAAGGGAAGGAGTATCGCAAAAGTAAATCTGAGGTTAAAACAAAGACTGTTATTGTTGGCAGTTGGGTTGTCAGGAAGCCAGATTTATCTTTGAGAGAGAATCTAAATTCGCACAGACACAACTGCTCGCTGCAGTGGCTGTTTGAATGAAGACTTGTTGCAGTGGCTTTTGCCTGTGCTTCTGAAAGGTAGATGATGGTGGAGTTTCAATACTGATTTGATAAGAACAGGCAAAGCCACAGGTGAGGGTAGGAAGGGTAATCAAGAGACAGCCATTTGTTTTCTGAGATACTCCAGAAGCATCAGAATGTGTGCGCTAGAAAAAATAACGCTTATGATGTGTACGTGGAAGATAACACCAGAAAATGATTTACTAAGCAAATTTGCTGGGACGCGTGAAAATGAGAATGTTTAGAACAGTCGTGAAGTAGGAGAGAAAAAGGTTTCTGCACATATGGAGAATGATATCATGCATGGTGAATATGGAACGGTTTGTGCTACCCAAAAGTTTAAAAGATTAGATTATAGGGGAGACACTTTTTCCTAAACAGGGAGGTGTGTTGTCTTCTGTTTAGATTTTGTATTAGGCTTGCTTTAACTTCGTTTGATGTTAATACTCTTGTTATCTCAGCCTGTGTTGGTGCATTCCTTTGTTTCTTCCTTGTGTTCCACTCTAGACTGGAATGTAGAGGGGAACTGGAGCTGTGGTTGGAATGGAGACAGGTGACAGCAGCCAAAGCTACAGACCCCTCCACCAGCTTGAGCTCCTGTTCAGTGAATTAAAGAAGATAAGCATACACCTCCTGGAACTTCACAGAGGGATCACTGCACAACTTACAACCCCAGTGTGACTAATGTTTTGTTGAACACCACCAAAAATGGAAACCTAGGCCACATCGATGCCCACTCCACCAACCACCAGTTTGGAGGGAAGCCGCAGAATACTCAGAGCAACCTATTACTCACAGGTTATCAGTTCCATGGACACTTTGGTTTGGCAAATATATACAGAACTAAAGAACTGGGCAAGCGGTTATTTACATTTCCACAGAGTAGCGAGTAAGAACTGCATGTCACAGACAACTTATGTCAGGTATAAACAATAGCCCGAAAACAAACAACTCGCAACCACGAAACGTCATCTCAGAAATAATTATAAAATTCTCATAGACTTGTGCGACACTGAAGCAGGAACTGTGCGTCAGACCATACAGAACAATAACACAGACTTCTTCTCACCACAAGAAATGGGTCAGGCTGACAAAGAACACAGAGCCTGAGCATATTATTTCATGTTATGAAGCCTTGCCACGATGCAGCACAATATCGGGTAGGCAGAAACTGCACATCCGACAGGGTGGCACATCATCTGGCCAAACTTTGGTTCTCTAATGGGAAAGGGGACGCTGTAGCTTCTGAAAGGTCAGCACATCCATTTGTATGTGAACTGTTCTATGTTCCCAAAGGAATTATGATAAACAAAAAATATAATTTTAATGTAGGACATGATGCTACACATTTTTGCAGTCTTACCTCCCCGCACATCTTACCAGGATCTCAACATGCACTTTAAAAGGTCATACTGTGATATCTAGTATCTCCATCCTCAAACACTTTCACCTCAATTCATGAATACCTCCGCTCTTGAGCAACTCCCCCTCTAAGCATACTCACCGCCATAGAATACCTCCACATCAAGCCTCACGCACCGTGCCCTCCACCCTCAAATAGCTTCAACTTATAAAAATGAACTTCACCAAACATCTCCTCCACTATCCATCAGGCATATCACTCATTTCCAAACCAGCATCACCACTCACTGGCCTTTTCTTCTCGACACCTTCTCCTTTTTACCTCAAGTCAATATTCTTGCATTACGCTTCTGCACATCAACTAGAGGTACACAACTGTCCTTTTGCAACATAAAACTTTGACAACTTCTTCCTTGAAGTTTCCAATCTTAATCTTGAACTAATCCCATGGTACCAAAGTCAGTTCATGTATCAAACGTTTTTGCATTTTACAAGCCATCCCATTCATTACTACTGCACAACTTTTCACATTCTCCGACTCAACATCACCAAATTATCATTTCCTCATCCAAAAAGGTCCACCACAAAGGATTTTTACTGAGTTAAAGCGCTGCAAGGGATCCTTCCTGCCCAAGCAGCTGACTAAATCACATCACTCATCTTCCCATATCTTGAAATGGCCATTCGAATGATCATCTTCATCGCTGCAATTGTACTCTGTCCTTGAGAATTGTGTACACAGTCCGGCAACGCTCATCATTCCTCTCAAGGATATTTGCATCTATAGAACACTAACCGCTCATAGTCAGTGTGATCTAGGGAAAAGCCTCATGTGTTAAGAATCTCTTGAAAACTTCACCGTCAGGCTTGTGGTGATCTCCCTCAAGAACTCTACATCCTTCAGTTTGGTAGAATAATTAGCACCATTACGTTATCCTCCTTAGATGTTCTCAAACACAGCAGGGAACCAGGTTCCATCCATTAACTTGCACTACCTTAAATTAGAACTGCTGCAACCTTTATTGACCCCACCAGATTGCAAACCTCAACCAGGTGTGTGGTCAGAACTCAGGGTAAAAGGCCTGCCCTCACCGATTCTCAAAGCACATGAGAGAAAGTTTTCTATGACTGAATAGTTTCCTGTAGTAATCACTTTACAAAAGAGTGGCATTCACCATGCAAGTATCAACAGTCATAAAAAATCTTTATTTCATATCAAATGGATGCTTTGACGATGTCAGACCACACTTGTCTGTTATCTTATCATCCCCAAACACAAATGTGAACACTGCCCTCAAGGATTCACTTATGACTGTGAGATTAACACTATTGGGCACTCACGTTAATGATAGAATCTGGTGTTTACTCCTTGGACTGGGTGCCAGTATAATCACTTTCTCGAAGTCTCGCACCTTACACAGATGTTACATGACCAAAATAGTACATCTCCCCGTTTAAGAACTGACAATTCTTACTGCAGTCTCAATACTGCCTTGTGTAGTGTTCGTAATGCTGAGACCAATGCTGAATTATGCTATTTCTGTCCTTCATTTACACAAATATATTGGAAAAATATCTCATTACACTTCCCTCCAAAAACCTTATTCATCATATGCTCGAATACGCAGACTGCAGAAGCAAACCTAAATTGAAGACCGGTGACCTGGAAGCTGAAGATATATCATTTTTAATAGTGTCAGTGACGACAGGTTTCGTAAAAGTCTTGTTCGGTGAAACCTACTTTGATTAAGATTTTCATAAGAAATTGTGAATCTTCAATATCAAGACCATCTCATCTTTAGAGGGCAATAGCACAGCATTTTACTTTAATTGCATTTGGTACACATAACCCTTCAGTGTATCCACTTCGTTCCTAAAAATATCTGCTATCTCCCTCAAAACACACTGTTTTCTGTGATCAACTATGAACTATCAACTATAAAGCTGTATGAATCATGTTATATATATATATATATATATACACACACATACATATACTATTTCAATTTGATAATTTGTGTTACTTAAATTGGATATCTGCCCATATATAAACCAAAATATCTACCTCCTCCCCCTGGATAAATAACCCTGACTTGAAGCAAGGTCAAAGACCGCTTTTCATTAAACATTTTCATCCAAAGGTACAAATCTCTTACTGGAACCAGTAATACACCACCACAAGGCATACATTTTATGCATTTGCAGCTTGCCGTCTACACAACATGAAATCTTTCTAACTACTATTATCTCCCAACTCTGAATCTTCTCGCCTCCAGTGGGAGGGGAGCATAAGCCTCACTCTGGGTTGCTGGGTCCCCCCCATCTTCAAGATGGCGGGGACTGAGAGTTGTGCTTCACCTCGCCTCCCTCACCTGAGGGGTGGGGTTAGCAAAGGTGGGCACACCTCTCCCATCTTGGTTTTCCCGCTGATTCTACCGCCCAAAGTGGGGGTCAGAACCGGTGGGGGCCAGTTGCTGGGAGCAGCAAATGGCTGGGTCAGCTCACAAATTGAGTCTTCCCCATCGTGGACCCTGCCCATCCTGGGGGAGGAGGCTTGGCACCCCTCTGCCCAGGATGTGCTTTGTTTCCAGACCCCGAGAGCAGGAGGCTCTCGACCCAGGGGTCCAGAAACATGTCTGGGGGTGGCAGCTGGCGAGCAGCCAGACAGGACACTAGAGTTAGGTCGTTTTTCAGGTGGCATCTCCAAGATGCCCTCCGAATGCATTTTTCATTAAATCCAACACTGGCATCACTGTGGGTTTAATGTGCTTAGACGTTTGATAGCAAACTTCCCAGATTTCAGTAAAGCCATTATGGTGCTGTGGAGTTCGTAATGACAAACTCCCAGACCATATACTCTTTATGGCTTTACTGCACTTACAATGTCTAAGAACAGACTTCGACACTGTAGTAGTACAGGGCTCATGCACCTGTACCTTCACCAGTGGCATAGTGCACCCAACTAGCGGGGTGGCTGACCTTTGCCATACATAGGCAGTGGGTTGTAGGCATGGCACACAGGGATGTGTGCCGTGTCGACTTCACTTTTCTCTGCACCAAAACACTCAGCCTGCAATGGCAGTGGGTGTGTGGGTTAAGGTGCAGGACCTCCAAGGGTGGTACAATAAGTGCAGCAGCCATTAGAGGCCTTCTCTGGTCACAGGGCCCTCGATACCTAGGGTACCTTTTACAAGGGACTTACATGTGGCCAGAGAGGTGCCAATGCACAAGTTACTACTTGTGTAACGATATATCTGTAAGAGACATTAGTTAGTGATAGATTCCTTACCTTAGAATATCCCCAGGTGTCAGACTGGATCCGGAAAGTTTTTCGTCAGCAGTACCCCTGCGCGTCGGTAGGTGGCGTCGTGCGGCTCCGCGTTCGTCGCTGGCGTCGTAAGCGCCGAGATGACGTCACGGACACTACTTAGGCGCCACCCATGCGCGCTGTCAGTTCTGTACACGACTTTTCGCGCCAGGAACGCAGAGCCATGCAAGAAACTGACCACTGGTGCCATGAAACTAGGGCCCTGAAAGGGATGACCTTAACCCTAGAATCAGTTTGCAGAACGGGGAGGATGGGTGGGGCGGTAAGGAATCCATCACTAACTAATGTCTCTTACAGATATATCGTTACACAAGTAGTAACTTGTGCATCTGAAAGACACGTTAGTGATAGATTCCTTACCTTAGAATAGATACCCCAGCAATACCAACCCCGGTGGTGGGTCTGCGAATAGATTACACCAGAAAGTCACGGAGAACAGAACGGCCAAAGAAGCCGTCTCTCCGGACTTGACGGTCAAGGCAGTAATGCTTGGTAAATGTGTGCAGCGAGGCCCACGTGGCTGCCTGACAAATATCCTGCAAGGGAACGCCGCGTCCCAAGGCAGTAGTGGCTGCTGTTGCCCTGGTAGAATGGGCACGCAGCCCTACAGGAGGCTCCTTCTTAGCCAAGGAGTAACATGCTTTGATGCACAAAACGACCCACTGAGAGATGGTGCGTTTGTGCACGGCCCGACTTTTTTTGGCGCCCACGTAGCCAACAAAGAGCTGGTCATCCACCCGGAACGGTTGTGTGCGCTTCAGATAGAACGAGAGCGCACGTTTTGGGTCCAGACGGTGGAGCCTCTCTTCCTCTTTTGAAGGATGCGGAGGCGGAAAGAAGGTGGGCAAAGTGATGGTCTGCCCGATGTGGAAGGGCGTGACAACCTTTGGCAAGAAAGAAGGACGGGTCCTTAAAACCACCTTGTCCGGATGAACAGAAAGTAAAGGAGGTTTGGAAGAAAGAGCCTGGAGCTCACTCACTCTTCTGGCAGAGGTGATAGCTACCAGGAAAGCCGTCTCGAGAGTGAGGAGACGCAAAGGACAGTGATGAAGGGGCTCGAAGGGAGCGCAAATCAGGTATGTCAAGACAAGGTTTAAGTCCCATTGAGGCATTATGAACGGCACGGGAGGAAATGTGTGCGTAATGCCCTTGAGGAAACGGGTAACAACCGGGGGACTTAAAAAGAGAAGGCTGATCTGGAAGCCGTAGAAAGGCGGAGATGGCCGAAAGATAACCTTTGATAGTGCCCAGAGCAGAGCCCTGCTGGGCCAAGGATAAAAGGAACAGAAGAACCTCAAAAAGAGGGGCAGAGAGGGGATCCACAGCCTTTGCTGTGCACCATGCCACGAATTTGTTCCACCTGCAGGCGTATACCGTTTTAGTGGCGGGACGCCTGGCTGCCAGAATGACATCACAGACCTCGGGAGGAAGATCGAAAGCTGTCAACTGTCGTCGCTCAATCTCCACGCATGGAGGTGGAGGCTGGACAGGTTCGGGTGGAGGACCGTCCCCTGCTGCTGCGACAGAAGATCCTCCCGAAGAGGCAGTCTGATCGGGGGATCGATCGACATGCTGAGTAGCTCGGGATACCAGTATCTTCGTGCCCAATCCGGAGCCACAAGGATGACTTGGGCCCGGTCGCACCGAATTTTCTTCAGCACTCTGGGCAGAAGTGGTATAGGCGGAAAGGCGTACAATAGACCGCAACTTCACTCGCGCCGAAAAGCGTCGCCGAGTGAGTGCCGCCTTGGAAATTCCAACGCGCAGGACTGATGACATTGCGCGTTCTCTTCGGTGGCGAATAGATCTAACCAAGGCTCTCCCCACTGCTGAAAGACCTTGCGCCACGTCCGAGTTCAGACGCCATTCGTGATCCATCAAGCACCGGCGGCTGAGTTCGTCCGCCCTTGCGTTCAGAGAACCCGCCAGATGTTGAACCACCAAGGTAATGCCGTGATGTTCCAGCCATGTCCAGAGGTGCAGAGCCTCCCGACATAGGGTCCAGGACCCCACCCCGCCCTGTTTGTTGCAATACCACATGGCGGTGGTGTTGTCCGTGAACACCTGCACTACACTTCCCCGGACAGAGGGAAGGAATGCCTTCAGTGCAAGTCGGATCGCCCGAAGCTCCAAAAGGTTGATATGGAGCCGGGACTCCGCCGGAGACCAGAGGCCTCTGATCTCCGCCTCTCCCAAGTGGCCTCCCCATCCCAGGAGGGACGCATCAGTCACCACTGTGTGCTCCAGTTGGGGAAGGGAGAGGGATCTGCCATTGACCCAATCGCGATTTGTGAGCCACCACTGCAACTGTCGTGCAGTGCCCTCCGAGATCTGGACATGATCGGACAGGTTGCCCTGATGCTGTGCCCACTGAAACTTCAGGTCCCACTGTAGAGCCCGCATATGCCATCTGGCATGTTGCACTAGCAGGATGCAGGAGGCCATCAGGCCCAGGAGCCGGAGGGTCAACCTGACCGAAACCCGGGATAGAGGCTGAAAGATCGGAATCATAGCCTGAATATCCCGGAGTCGCTGCTCGGGAGGATAAACCCGAAACCGCGTCGAATCCAGAACCGCTCCGATGAAGGGGAGCGTCTGAGAACGACTCAGGTGCGACTTCGGCACGTTGATGGAGAACCCCAGCAAATGCAGGAGGTCGGCCGTAGTCTGAAGGTGGGTGACAACTGCCTGGGGCGAGCCTGCCTTGAACAACCAGTCGTCGAGGTAGGGGAAGACTGACACCCCTGACCTGCGCAGATGAGCTGCGACCACCGCCATCACTTTTGTGAACACCCGAGGGGCGCTTGTAAGGCCGAAAGGGAGCACGGTAAACTGAATATGCTCCTGGCCTACCGTGAACCGCAGGTAACGCCGGTGGGCCGGCAGGACGGGGATGTGAAAATATGCGTCCTGCAAGTCCAACGCTACCATCCAGTCTCCAGGGTCGAGGGCAGCCAAGACCTGAGCCAGAGTCAACATCTTGAACTTCTCCTTCCGGAGGAAGCGATTGACGTTCCTGAGGTCCAAGATGGGGCGCAAACCCCCCTTGTCCTTCTTGGGGACCAGAAAGTAGTGGGAACAACAACCACTCCCTACTTCTGGCTCAGGAACACACTCGATGGCCCCCTTGGCCAAGAGGGCCGTGACTTCCTGCTGGAGAAGCGCCAAGTGTTCCCCCGACATGCGGTGGTACTGAGGTGGCATGGCTGGAGGGGTGAACTGAAAGGGAAGGGAGTAACCCCTGTGGATGATCTGCAACACCCACTCGTCCGACGTGATAGCGTGCCAGTGGGGGAGATGATGGCGGATCCGGCCACCCACTGGCGTGGGGTGCCCCACAAAGCTCGGATTAGGAAGGTTTGGAGGTAGAAGCAGCAGGGGCGGAGGTGGACTGACCCCCACGCTGATTCCCAGACCCACCCCTGCGGAAACCGCGTCCGCGCTGAGGCTGGTTCTGCACAGGCTTGCTGAAGGAACGTGCCGTGGCCACGAAAGGAACGAAAACCAGGAGTGGCTGGGCTTTTCGTGGAAAGACCTAAGGACTTGGCCGTGGCCCGCGAGTCCTTAAAACGCTCCAGCGCACTGTCGGCTTTATCGCCAAACAGGCGAGTGCCATCAAAGGGCATGTCCATGAGTGAGCTTTGGACATCTGGCGAGAACCCGGTAGATCTCAACCAGGCGTGGCGACGAAGCGCCACAGTCGTAGAAATTGCTCTACCTAGTGTCCAAACCACACCGAATGGCGAACTTAGCCGCATCTTTACCCTCGGCAACAGCTTGGGACAGCACAGCTTGGGTCTCCTCAGGACACTGAGGCAACACCTGCGCAACTGCATCCCACACCGCGTGGGAATAGCGGCCCAATAGGCATGCGGTGTTCACCGACCGCAGCCCCAAGCGGGCCGAAGAGAACAACCGCTTGCCGAACTGCTCCGGCTTCTTAGAGTCCTTATCCGGCGGAGCCGTGGGAAAGGCACTCTGGGACGTCGAAGCTTGGATGACCAGGCTCTCGGGCATAGGATGAGTGGTCAGAAAGGCAGGGTCACCCGGCGCCGGGCGATAACGCCTGGCGACGTTCTTATCCACAGGAGCCCCTGTGGCTGGCCGCGACCAAGTGACCAGTAAGATGTCAGTGAGGGCGTCATTAAATGGCAGCAGGGGCTCCGACGAAGTGGACGCCGTCTGGAGCACCTCAGTGAGGAGATTAGTCTTCAGGGCCACCGTAGGGAGATCAACGTTGAGGACCTCAGTGGCCCGACGGAGCACCATCGTGTAAGAAGCGCCCTCCTCCATGGTAGGCGGAGGAGAGGCAAACCCCGGGTCAGAGGAGATAAAGGCCGCCGGCCTCCTCTAACTCGTCCGCTCAGTCCTGCTCAGAGTCACACTGACGAGCAAGAGGGTCCTCTGACCCCTCCCAGTCGTCCTCCACCTCCGCCGTATGTGGAACAGACCGCGGCGGCAGGGCAGGGACCGGGGAAGGAACAAACGGCGCCGTGTCCCAATTCGGATCCCAGGTAGGGACAAAATTGTCCGGGAACCTGGGCAGGGGCGGAACAAATGGCATCCACAGCGGCGCCGGGGGCGGAGCCGAGGGTGGCGCTGAGGCCGGAGCCGGCAGCGTGGGACCTTTTGGCGCCGTGGCCGGAGCCAGCGGCTAAGGATCCTGCGATGCCGGAGGCGGCACCGAGGGCCCGACAGGATCCTGACACGGGACCGCGGGGCCCAAGGGCGCACCGGCGGGAACCTGAGGCCTAAACAGGCGGTCCATGGTAGCAAGAAATTCTTGCACCTGTGCGGGAGTCGCCGACGGACCCGGGTAAGGTGGGTAGGCCGCGGGACTCCCGGGCTCCAAAGGAGCCGCAGGGACAGAACCCCTGTCCCCCTCGTCCGCATCCGGGGACCGACGGGGGGACGTCGGAGAGCGACAACGCTTCTTTGACTTCTTTTTGTGTCGTCTCTCACCCGAATCCGAGGGTGAAGACTTGGAGCCCGAGGAGCAATGATGGTGGCCCCGCGAGCGTTCTCTGGAGCGGCCCTTAGACCGAGAATGGCGCTGGGACGAGTGCCGGACCTCAAGCAGCTTCCGGCGCCGCTCCCTCAAGGCCTTCGGGGCCATGGCCAGACAGTCCATACAGGACCGGGAGTCGTGGTCTCTCTCCAGGCAGTAGAGACAGACGTCGTGGGGGTCCGCCACCGGCATATTGCGGCGGCAGGCCCCACAAGACTTAAAACCAGGCATCCCTACGTGCACCAGAGTAGACTCACAGGAGACAAAGTCTCAAAAAGATAGTCAAAAGTGACTAAGGTACGTGCTCTAACCGGATCTGCGCTTACTGGCGCAGAAAAAGAAAGAACTGACGTCAGCGCGCATGGGTGGCGCCTAAGTAGTCTCCGTGACGTCATCTCGGCGCTTACGATGCCAGCGACGAACGCGGAGCCGCACGACGCCACCTACCGACGCGCAGGGGTACTGCTGACGAAAAACTTTCCGGATCCAGTCCGACGCCTGGGGATATTCTAAGGTAAGGAATCTATCACCAACATGTCTCTTTCAGATTTGAGGGTACACAGTAGGTTTAGGGAAAGAACATAGGCCCTGGGTACCTGGTTGGCAGGAACCCAGGGCACACTCAGTCAAAGAGCATCAACATCAGGCAAAAAGTGGGGGCAACCATTCAAAAAGGGGCACTTTCCTACAGCTGTTTCTTGTGGGCCCGGAGATTAAACCATCAAGAGATCAACTGGGAGGAAAATAAGCTGTGCAGGTCCTAGCTGAACCAATAAAAGTAAGGTAAATCCCCTCACTATTGCGTATCCTGTATTTTTTAGCTGGATTGCAGTTTTTCCTCAAATGTCATTCCCTACTGAAAGTGAAAAGGTTTGGGAGGAAACTGTAGAAGGGCAGTGGGATACCATCTCATAAAAGCCATAAACAGCAAGGGTCTCAGAGATCTAAAGAGTATTAGGCTTGCAAGGAGGGGGGAGGGGGGTGGGGGGGTGAGAGGACAGGAAAATAATATGGGGCACGCAGTATCAGTCTTGTTCCACTATGGCAGCACGCTATGACCCTCGCTTGCCCAGGGCAAAAGTCTGATCAGAGTCTGAGCCATTGCCAACTTTAGTTTTGCCCAAATGGAGAATGCTTTCGATGGCAGATGTTCAACTCTGCTAAAAATGTAGCCTCTTTGGACCGAGGATGGGTGGGTGAAACCTGGGTCCATAAACGGTGGAATATGTCCTGCTAAGGTTGCCAACCTAGATTGTTTTTCCTATTGATAATTCACTCATCTATCACAAAGCATCAGCAGTAGGCACATCCTTACCTTTTAAAACAAGCACTGGAAAAGCAAAAAGGTCTCACCTATAATAGCTATTGGCATTTGTCCATGATATTTAGCCATGCTCTACAGCTGCGCTGCTGCTGTACAGCATGGCTAAAAATATATATTTTTTAAAAGTCCTACAATGAGGCAAGCAATAAGGCTTTTTATTTAATTTTTTTTTAAAAAGCACATGGGGTCTGGGTTAGGGAAACTGGTGGCGGTGCGGGCACGTGAGAGACAATGGGGAAGTGCACAGACAACAGTGGGTGGGCAGGAGGGTCAGCGGAAGCATACACACAGAGGAAGGTGGGCGGGAGAGGATGGGGAAGCAGGCTGACAAATGAGGGTGAGTGGGATGGGCTGGGGCAGCAAGCTGAGAACGGAGGGTGGGAGAGAGGGGATGGAGAGGCAAGCTGACAGAGGTGGCCAGAGGGGCTGATCCAGCAAGTTGACAGCGGGGGTTGGGCGGGAGGGGATGGGGCTGAATGCTGACAACAGAGGGCAGATGAGCCGGGAGGCTGGGAGAGCAAGCTGACAATGGAGGATGAGCGGGAGGGGATGGGACAGCAAGCAGACAACGGAGGGACTGGGGAAACAAGCGGACAATGGAGGGCGGGAGGGAGGGGATTGGGAAGCACACGGACAAGAATGGGCAGGAGGGGGATGGGAAAAAACACTGATTGTAGAAGTGAGGGGGTGGCTGGCAGAGTAAGCTGACAACAGATGGGGTGGGATGGGAAAACACAGGGCAATGGAGGACGGAGGGGTTTGGGTAGCAAGCTTCCAAAAGGGTGAACGGGATAGCCTGGAGCAGCAAGTTGACAATGGAGGGAGGACGGGAAAGCATATGGAGAACGGGGGCGGGAGGGATAGAGAAGCACATGGACAATGGGAAGTGGGCAGGAGGGAATAGGGAGGCACACAGAAAATGGAAGGTGGGCAGGAGGGAATAGGGAAGCACACGGACAATGGAGGGTGGGGATAGGAAAGCACACAGACAATGGAGGGTGGGTATAGGAAAGCACACAGACAATGGAGGGTGGGGATAGGAAAGCACACAGACAATGGAGGGTGGGGATAGGAAAGCACACAGACAATGCAGGGTGGGGATAGGAAAGTACACAGACAATGGAGGGTGGGGATAGGAAAGCACACAGACAATGGAGGGTGGGGATAGGAAAGCACACAGACAATGGAGGGTGGGGATAGGAAAGCACACGGACAATGGAGGGTGGGGATAGGAAAGCACACGGACAATGGAGGGTGGGGATAGGAAAGCACACGGACAATGGAGGGTGGGGATAGGAAAGCACAGACAATGGAGGATGGGTGGAAGGGGATGGGAAAGCACATGGAGGACGGGTGGAAGGGGAAAGGGAAGCACACAGACAACAGAGGGCAGGCGGAAGGGGATCGGGTAACAAACTGACAACAGAGGGTGGGCAGGGAGGTTGAGGAAAAATTCAGCCTTGCCTCATCACTGTATTGCAAATTGATTTTTCCAATTTGTAAAGCGCTCTGCCACCCCGAGGGCCAATCACAGCACAATAAAGAAAACATAGTAGTGAATAAATGAATTTGACTTAGGCACTTGAAAACAATGATCTGGTAAATATGGATTTCAGAGCATGGATGAAGAGTAGGTGGAAAGGAGAGGGGAAATGAAAAGCCTCAGCAAGGCACACAAGACCAGTACCTTGCAGCAGGAAGGAATATCTGGGAGACATGGCAAGGTTGTTGAAAAGGGCCAACATTTTAGAGGTGCCAGGAATCCCAAAGGGGGAGAACAGAGAGTCAGTGAAGACAGGTAGGAGAGAAAGCCCACAGAGGGATGAGGTGAACTGTTGACGACAGAATGAGGTGCCTCAGGCGAGCGGCAGGAGAACCAGTGACATCAGCATGCGCACCACAGTGTACGCCACCTGAGCGCAAAAAGTGTATGAAGGATCGAATAAGGAAAGACGTGATGAGATGCATCCTGGGAGATCGATGACGCGGAGCCTGAATATGCAGTGTGGTAGCTGAAGTACATGAAAACATAGTTTGCAAAAATATAGCCTGAAGACAGACTACTAAACCTCTACAATATATAACTATCTCCCTACAAAAATGTCAACCTGCATCAGTGCCTTAAAGTGAACTATAGAAGTGCAGGTACTCACTATTTAGAATCCGTTTCCTCCTGAGATGTGCCGTACTTTCAATCCAAAAAAGGTATGCAGTTCCTAACTGGTAAAGGGGAAACAGGTCAACTAGGTGGTCATGCGTCCTTACTTAATAGTAGGAGGAAAGGGGGAATTCCTCCTTTTGGAATTTAGAGCCCTCACACACCCAGCTGGGTGTCATGCTTCATCATAGGGCGTGCTCCTAGTCAGGTCGGCACTGCAATACCCGACGGGCTACCTATGAGGGGCTCTTTGGCGGAGATCTTTTATTCCAATATGCCGTTTGGTGCCTTGGGTGTGAGGGGCTTAAAGGTGTAGATGTAAGGAGTGAGGGTCAGTGGACCGTGGGGGGTTAAAACAGGAAATGCAAGTCCAAACAAGAAAAGATTTCATCAATATGGCTTCCAACCTGGTTAAAAAATGATGTGGCGCACTTCTGATATAATGTGTCAGGATACTGCGCTCAGTCAAGTGGTCAACATGTTTTTTGCCTGGTTGTCTTACAATCTAGCGGCAATTCCTCAGGACCAAGAAAAAAAGCTTTCTACACTTAGTGGTTGTCTGGTCTATTATCCCTGATAAATGACATAAAACACCTCTGATGTGGTACCTGTACTTGTGATGACCAACCCAATTAGAGTTGGTGATTCACACCGACTCTCGGCAATTAAGACATAGAAATCCTAGTGTCGTTTGCTAAACCGCAGAACTGTCGGTAGACCTACCCACTCGCTGCTGGGCCCGGCAGCGAGTGGGTAGGTCCACCGACAGTTCTGCGGTTTGCGGATGACTTAATATTATACTTCAATAATCTCAAAGGAGACCATGAGCCAATTCCCACAATATTTCATGAGTTCCAATCACTGTCAGGGTTATCTATTAATGAGACCAAATCGTATGCGTACTTCTTTACAGACACTACTCAAGTAGACCCCTTGCGCTTCGGACGCTGGACGTTTCAAACAGCGACAGTCATATTTAGGTACCTTGGCATACACATTTATAGGGAGGCGGGAGACATACTGGATGGTAACTTGACTCGGGCTGTTACAGCTCTTAAAGCGCAAATAAAATTTTGGACATCTTTGCAGTTATCAGTGGCGGGAAAGGTAGCTATTGCTAAAATGGTAATGCTTCCCAGGTTACTCTATTATTTCACAAATTTACCAATAACGGTTCCAGCCCATGTGTTTAAAACACTAGATACTCTACTAGTGGAACTGATATGGGGGACGGGGCGCAGAAGAATAGGCTTATCGAAACTTCAGTTGGATACGAAAAACGGGGGGTTGGGGGTCCCAGACTTTAAAGCATACTGTTACGCAAGCCAATTGCAATGGCTTGCGTATTGGATTGCAGGACACAATCTACAAGAGACGGACATGCCTAAGCGCACATGGGAAAGAGGGGCGCTCCACACATTGCTGTTACCAAACAGCAGACCCCCAAAGACAGCGCCTCCATTACTACAAATTGCGCTGGTGTATTGGAAAAAGGCACTTCGCTACACCAAGGAATTGCTATCATATGCCCCCAACATTCCACTATTAGGACTCCCTACGCCAACAGGGACAGTAACACCACAGCGTGTATCTAGCTGGGTAGAGGCAGGAGTAAGCACAGTGGGGATGTTATTTATGGATAATGCACTAATGAATCCTGACACATTTGTGCGGGAGCAGGGGGTACCAAATACATTATTTCTTCTTCATGCGAATATTACTAGATATGTTCGCAACACGTGGGCTCCAGAGGGGACGGAACCCCCAACACACGAATTAGTACACATGCAATACCTAATGGGAAATGGCAGCCACCTGACCAAATGGTTATATCGGGGGATCCGTACACATGCTGCAGTTTCACTACAGGTACTCCGGGACAAATGGAATGCCGATATGGGCCGCGAGTTGACGGATAAGGAGTTGGGAATATTATTAGAATACCCGAGGAAGATGTTGCGCAACCCAAAGTTCAAATTCATACAGTTAATGATAGCGCATCGTGCTTATTTGACTCTCCACAAACTAAGCAAGATGTTCCCGGATACGGCGGACACATGCCCTCAATGTCACGCCTCAAATGCGAATTTGTTGCATATGCTATGGGCATTGCCCATGGCTGGCACATTTCTGGACAACAGTGCAAAAAATATTGAGTGCTGTCGCTCCGGGGGGAGGGGGAGATCCTCAAGAATACTGGGGCTGAATCCTAGGTGTAAGAAGGGAGGACCCAAAAATAGATTCGCAAACCTGGCACTGATTTTAGCCAAACGAACAATAACAATGCAATGGAAGGCTGCAAAAGCACCATCAGTGCTAGATTGGTATAATGAAGTGGTTAGATGGGGTAAAGCAGAAAGCACAGAGATAAAACGAGAGGAACATAGGGGGATTGCGCAAAAAGCCTATTTTGATGGAATGGAATGTGATGCTTGAGGAATTTATAGCTACGGATGTACAGATATCAAAGAATGGGTACAGCACTCCGCTCACTACCACACTTGGGATCAATCAGAGGGAGGGACCCGGGTGATGTATTCTTATATTATATTATTGTAGATAATTGCTGACTTAGTGAACGGAACTACAATTGTCATGAACCTTTATGCTGACTGGAACTAACATGTAAAAGGGAAGAACTGAGTCTGTAGGGAGGGGGGAGTGGGGTGGGACATTGTTGGTTTGTTATTAGTTATGGGTGGGGGCGGGTCGTTTTGATCATTATCATAAATATATCACACTGTATAAGTGGGAATAACAATTTTCCTGCAGACACTGTAATGTACTGAATAATTCAATGCTATACTCACTGAAATGTATCACTGGTAGACCACCAATACATGTCTTTTGTATTGATACGATGTATACCATTGGAATTGGCAGTTGTACTAAGAAAACCAATAAAATGTTTAAAAAAAATAATAACTACTAGGCAGGCGGAACTATTAAATCAACAATGGGACTCCCTAATTACAGCGGCAAACAACAAGAACAGTACATTTTTCTGGGCCGCCGTTAATGAAATAATACAATCTAACCAATTAGAGACCAAGATCAATTGCAAAATTTCAAGACAGGACTGGGAGACCCATTACTAGAATATATGCCTGGAATGCCCAGATAGCGATCCCATCTCTGAACATAACTTCACCTTGGTACAATTGTCTCTGGAAGAGGTAGAGGAGGCACTGCATCAGAGTGTCGGGGGCAAGGCACCTGGCCCTGATGGGGGTCCTATCAGCCTTTTGAAACAATCCCGACTTCTGGGCAACATTACTGCTAAATGTTTTTAATAGTCTCGCTTTTGCCCCTGTTCCCATGTCATGGTAGACTTCCATAATAGTACCTCTTTTTAAAAAGGGGGATCGCTCCCAGCCCATTAATCGATACCACCCTAAAATATTTAGGAAGGGCCTGATAACACTGCATTAAAGAGTGGGTTAAATAGAAGTCCATACTCCACCCTAATCAGTATGGTTTCAGACCAAAGGTGGGCACGGTAGAGCAGTGCCTTAACCTCAAGTTAATTATTGGGAAATATACTACAGCCAAAAATTGTACTATATATCTGGCCTTTATGGACCCAACCACAGCATTTGACAGTGTTAACCGTTCAAAGCTGTGGTCCGTTTTAATCACTTGGCCTGGATGAAGCACTAGTGGATCGAGGTGCATCGAGGTATGAAAGCAAGAATAAGAATCAACACCAAAGGGGAAGTTTAAGAAGATGTTGACATTTTGAGAGGCGTTAGACAAGGCTGCGTTTTAGCCCCACCTTTATTATTTATTTATTTGTACATTAATGACCTTCACCCTTTTTTACTTACCACCACCCTGAGGTCCCTAAGATCAAAGGTTCTTGTTTACCAGCATTGCTATATGCTGATGATGCTGTGTTGATGGCCCACACTTCAAAGGCGCTTTCTCTTTTAGTTAAAGGCTTTGTAAAGTGGCATCATTAGATCGGCAAACACATTTTAATAAATTCCTTTATTATATCTTGCGGCCCAAAAAAACATAACCGGTCATCTCTAAAAATAGGTGACTAAAGTTTATACTGCACAAGGACTTTCTTATCTTGGTATGGTTTTTAGCAATAACGGCTCTTGGAAAGCACATATAGCAAATAGTGGGAGTAAACCTGCCAGAGCCACAGGCTCTCTACTTCGCTTACCTCACCCTAGGAAGGGGAGAGCGCTAGTCCCCGCTCTTCAGATCTACAAGTCAAAATGCCTCCCCATCGATATCTATGGGGCTGAAGTTTGGGGAATTGAGAACTGCACCAAATTCAACTTGAGGAGCACAGATTTTGTAGGAAGATCCTGGGGGCATAGATTTCTAGCTCTAGCAATGTACGTCACAGTGAGCTGGGGATTCCCTATGTTGAAGATTATAGCAGTGCCCGCCCATTGCTTCTTTGGTTTGCACTTTGGAACAACACGGAGGGAGCCCTCACAAAAGATATCATAAAAGATTGCCTCTCCTGTGACAAAGGTATCAAAAATCCCATGGTTAATGTATACCAAATCTCGCCTGCACAAGATAGGCTGTAAACAATTGTTCGAGGATCCAGGGGGCCCTCTCACCATTAACAACAAGCATTGGCATAGCCAATAGGTCTCGCCTTTGGGGCATTATAAGTGTTTAGATAGAGCTATTGGCTTTGTTAACGTTTTTAATGTGTTGTAGAGCATTGTGAATGTTGTGCAGCATACTGAAAATGTATAAGTTATAATAAAAATAGTGTTATAACCATTTCTGGCACCTTATATATAACCTAAAAAATATTATATACAACAGAAGTATCCTACTAAAAACCAGAATTAACACCAAAATTGTGTTGCAGTTTATCTGTTTATGCAATGCTGTCAATTTTTCCTTGCTTGTTTTAATTTTTTTTTGTTATAGTTTTTATTGTTAGGTGTGGGATATAAACAACGGGAGGGTGGATGTTGTCAAATAGTACTTTAATTAGATAGGAGTAGTAGAGAGTTATTGTGAAAGCGCAAGGCGCTATGAACGTCCGCCACTCACAGGTAACAAACAGTGAGATTAGCCCGGGCCAAAATAGCCTCAGCTTTGGAATCTGCTGTTTGTCCCTCATTACACATCACCCTGGGATGTACAATCAGTGAAAAAAAAAAAAAAGAAATCAGCCTGCCTGGGGCGCCCCAGCATATAAGTACAGACGTGCTGGTGGATTGTAGCACCCAGCCTCCACATAGCGCTTAGAAACTAAGTAGGTCAAAGGTCTAGACTCCTATTTATGAAGTTATGTAGCTCTCCACAACTACACAAACTGACACCAGGGCTGAGCACACAAAGCCGCATGTTCAAGACACCCTACTATAATTTACCGCCCCCACAAAAAAACTGTTCACCGTTCTACAGCTATACACTTGAGAATTAACAGCAAAATAAACATGAACCTTTTTTCTGCCACCCTCGGTGCCTGAAGGTTATTGGTGGTCACTTAAGGTATGTATACCAGGGCCCACTCGGGCTTCTAAGCCGGACAGGACCAGCAGGGCCCGGCTACAGACACAGCAGGTCCGGCGGAGAGTTAATCGTTCAACGACTTCAGAGGCCCAACGATGCCACTTATCGGTAACAGCACAGCATCTTTATAGCACTTAGAATGGGCTGAAGTGCGGTTAAAGCAAATAAAGCCAGCAAATAGAATGCAAGCAACTGTGAGTTACAAACCACAAAGCCAATAGTAAGCAATGGGCAAAATGCAGTCCCAGGGAAGCTTTCACCAGAATGCCCACAAAATGTCCTAAGCAAGGCTTCCACCTAAACATCTGTGATCTGCAGGTTACCCAGTGTGCTCTGCAGGAAATGCATTAACCCTCTCTACCTCATTACTCATCAGCAAGCGCATTAACCACCAGTGCTATCTTACCATTATTATCCTCTGACATTTGCATGGCACACAACTATCTGCAGCAGGTACCTTAACCCCATAAACTATTTTAAAATGCAGCCTTTGAAACAGATCGCCCCATTCACGTTGTCACACCTTGAACCCCAATTTAAATTGGAGTATTTTTTTCCAATTCCAGTACTGTGCCTTACGTGTATACTTCAACAATGTTTGCTCGGTTTATGTTGCCAATAAAGCATTTTTGTATTGAACAGCGAGTGGACAGGCCGCGGGGGTGGGACTAGGAAGACACTGGACGTGCATTGTAAGAAGACCGTTCTGTGAGTGAGAAGGCAGGAGGGAGAAAAAGAACAGAGTGGAGGTGGGGCCTGGAGAAGGAGGCGGCGAGGTGGGTCAGACTGCTTAGTGCCGGAAGGAGGAGCAAGGAAGGGAGGAGGCAGTCACTCCGCAGAGAGGCTTGCACAGACTTGCCCTGATTATACTGCGACGAGCTGCTTTCCTGTCTCCTGCGGCTCCATCGGCCTGTCAGACGCAGGCGGCAGCAGCAGGCTTCCCGGGCTTGGCGCGAGCGAGTCTTTGTAACGGAGATTCAGACTGGCGAGTCATTCCTTGCGCCTCTCCGTTTCATTTCCTTCTAATACTCTTGCCTGCTGTTCCATTCATTTGTCATGGAGAGCTATAAGATATAAATAACGCGCCGCCGACGCAAGGGTTTTTCAAGGCGTAGCAGCATTTCGGTTACAAAAGTGTACGAGTTTTCCACTTTCCCATTGAAGAAAATGTCATCCCATAGCGCGTGTGCCAGCGGAAGAGGGAGCTAGAGTTAATGCTGCATTCAAGCTTCTCCGATCGGAGTTCTCAGATGTTGGAAAGTGGGCCAAGGACAGGAGGGCTGGCTGTGGTGTGTAACCGACTCCTCTCCAACCCCGCCGGCCTCTCTGAGGCATCTGTATGTTAGGAAATCTCGCAGGTGTGCTGTTCGTAGTATGGTTTAAGCTGCCAGCACATACCGGCCGAAGAAGAGTGTGCAGGGAAGAGCTTGCTCACGCAGCTTGGCATCCTGTCAGAGTTTCAGACCTCTTGGGATCACAAGCGCGGCCACGCGGCAGCGAAAGGAATGTGAGGTATGCAGCTGGCACCCGGCCGCGCTGCTGCTCGCTCCCGAGCTCCCTAGGCCAGGGGAGAGAGAAGGCGGGACATGCACCCGCCTTTGGCCAATTGCGTGCTGTCTTTCTTAGAAAGACGCACGCAAAGGCCAATAGCGTGGGAGCAAAAAAAAAAAAGCACACGCACAAGCGTGTGGTCCGAGTTGGAAGTGCTTACTAGAAGCCTCGCAGAGCAGCGCATGCGCGCTGGCTCAGGCGAGACCTAAAAAGCAGCTGCAGATCACTTTGTTTAAATTTGCACATGCAGAGAGGCTGAAGAGGGAGTCGGGTAAATCCAGAGTGACAGCCTATCTGGGCATAAACCCGGAAGGGCATGCCCCACCCCAAAGATACTTGTCCAGTCCCTTGGGTCACTGGGAGCGCAGTCTGTTATTTCGCTTTAGGGAAGGTACAATTAACTGCTGGTTAAGTTTCCCACTAGGTTTTCAAGCAAATCTAGATAAACGCCCCTGCCCATGTAATAGGAGGTCGGGTCAATCAACATTACATTTTTTACTGTTTTGTGATTTTTAGGTCTCGCCTGGCGTAGCAGCGCATGCGCTGCTCGCTGGGCGAGACCTAAAGTGAGAGAGGAGATTTCAGAAGGGGACTTGAAGCCCCGCCCATCATTTTCATTGGATCGCGTCAGCGTTTATGCTAAACGCTGGCTTCCCATTGAAAAGGATGCTTTTGGGCCACTGCCCTTTCTCCCTTTTGGACGGCCCATCCGGACTGGGTCGTCTGCTTCACGGCTGTCGTGAAGCAATTCCTTATCTTTATAGGGGGCCATCTGTTGCTCGGGCCATCTGTTTCTAATTAGTGCTTTCTTCTGCTATGAGCAGCCTTGAAACAAAACAAGGCTTTTTTTCACCGTGGCTTCGGTGCCCATCATGTACTCGTGGTCTCCCCTGCAGCATTAGCCCAAAAACTTATGGACGACGATTTTGGACATTAGAATAATTTAATGTCACTAAACCAGCAGAATATTCACTCACCCAAAGCAAGACAAAAGGACTCGCACAGAGTTATTTCTACTGAGCAGACCACAAGCACTTAGACTCCACATGAGCGACTTCCGCCATCTAAGAAAGCGACAGCCCTCGCTAATTTGGGCTGTGTGGCAATTATCTCGCAGCTGCACAAACGAGGCAAAGAGCAAAAGGAAAGCAGAGCGTTGAACCTGCGACGCATGAAATATCAAATGACTAACACAGCCAATTACGGTAACTAATGACACGCAAAGAAAATTCTATAAAAGAAAGAAAAGGACAACCTGATTTTCAGCTTTTTATCTCAATACCGTTTTCTTTAACGTGGGCGGCTTTCTCTGGCAAAGCAGCAGAAAACGCGAGTTGAGTGTTTCCTCGCGTTAAGTGCCGCACGACCCTCCACTGAGGATGTGAAAAAAAGGAGTATTTCTATCTCCCGGTGCTGTGTAACAACGGTAATAACCACGAATCCACCCCAGCTCGCTGCTGCTATGTATATCGACTTCAGAAGGATTAAAAGCGGAGTTTTCCCGGAAATGAATAAGGCTTCGGACTTGATGATTACACTCAGATTGTCACAATAACACAACCGATTTTTTGTAAAAAAAAAACTGTCTTCCCTTTGTAAGAAATTTAACTCAAATGCTTATTTGTGTCGAGCAAAACTTCCGGAAGTGTACCAGGATGGTTACCCATCAATGAATATAGATGTTCCCCTTACTCGTTTGTAACCCTACTAGACTCTTGGAATGTCCAAAATGGGATCTCCGTGGCTGGTTGCCACTTCTTTTTACATATAGGACTCGATTCTTGTGGCCTCTCACTGCCCCCATGTCTTGACCCTCACCTGACACCTCTCTGTGATGCATGAAGACTTTGTTCAATAGAGGTCTTCTTGTGCTACAACGAGACTCCGTTCATTTTCTGGGAGCACACAGGAGGGCATTCTCCTACCCTCTTCAACATTTCACTACAGTGTCCAAGCACAGATTTAATGAGGTCAAGCACAGCCCTCCATGTCTCCAATGAAGTCCTTTGTGAGGTTTGCAGATTTCAACACTGCCTATCTACAGACATTTCCGAGATGCCACACCCTCTCCTTCTATACGGACACCTCCCTAATTTGGCCATGTCTACCAGTTTAATTTTGATTGGCAGCTACTTTCATTGATCCAATGGAATCCTAAGGAACTAGCCCTGAACATACTTGTACATGTCAGTCTACTTTTTGCCTCATCTACGCACATTCTCCCCTTTTCCCCCCCCATCTCTCTTCCTTCGCCCTTCCTCTGCCCTGTCTTCGAGTCTCCTTTTCTCGCAGCCGTGCGCGCATTAGCCCTTGCGGCGTCGCCCCCCCCGCCCACCCACCACCACCCCCGCACACATGCAGCTGAGGGCAGCTCCCTCGGACAGGATTCCGCAGCGTGATGTAATGCTCTCGGCAAAGAAGCTACCAGCCCCCCCCCCCCCTTAACCTGCCACCCCCTGTGTGGCTGTGCAGCTGGGACAGGGGCCCCCAGCAGAGTGTTTCACGGTGGTGGGGGTTGTCTTTGAAGTGGGAGGGAAGAGGGACAGCACTGCATCTATGCACTCCCCCTCCCCCCCCACAACTCCCGAGGTTCACAAGAGTTTCAACTCAGAGGGGACACCCCCTCGCCCCGCAGCGGAGCCCTCCATGTACTCCCCGCTTCCGCATGAACCCCACCACGAGGGGCGGGGCGACTCCTCCCTGCATGGACCACGCTGCAGCAAAGCACGCGTTTCTAAGAAAAAGTGACGACATCGAATTCCAACCTGATGTCCTAAAAATTATATCAGAAAATACAAGTGTGCTCCCATGGAGACCTGCAGGGGCGTGTGAGGGGGGCTGGGAGGAGAGGGGAGAACCGAGAGTGAGATTCCCTGGCAAAAGGAGGCATGGGACGTCGAGGGAGAAGGAATGAAAAGTTACAGAGAGGAGAGATGAAGAGAAAAGTCAAAAGGGGAGAGCGGATGAGAAGACTGTAGTGAAGGGAGGAGAGAGAAGAGATAAAGACAGGAGGAGAAAGAAAGAGAAAACAAGCTTTTGCAATGCAATAGGTCTCGCATTTACGAGAGTTTAAGCTATTGGCATTGTAAATGACAATGCCTTTTATTTATGTTTTAAAAACCAAAACCTAAATAAAAGGCATTGTCATTTACAATGCCAATAGCTCAAATTCGCGTAAATGCGAGACCTAGTGCATTGCAAATGCTCGTTATTTACTGTATACCAAAAGTATTTTATTACCATTAATTAAGACGCTACACATTACTGATTTTGGAGAAGCTTATAACGTATTGCTTCAGCTGAATAATGAGGACAGTCTTTATGGTGTCTGACTGTTTCTGAAAATTGCTGTGTGGGTACGGCAATCTATGTCGGCTTTATAGTTTTAATAGCACACTGATCTAGAGACCTTTAGATTGCTTTATTTAGGAAGATAATGATGGACGCAAAAGAACTGGTCTGTTTTTGATTTATGCATTTTGTGTGGGCTGCTGCTTGTGTAGCCGAATATAGATTTGAATTGAACACCCACAGTCAATAGCCAACCCCCATCTACATGGAAGAGGAAAGGGAGGGAAAGACTTGTTCTATGTTGGATGGAATACACTGCTGCAGCTCAAGTGCACCTGTTCTGTGTGTACTAACGAAACACAGGGAAAGCTTTCACTGCAAAAACACAAATTAATGACTTACTGATCCAAGAAAAGACTACAGAATAGTAACACCTCCTTTCTTCCCACACACCAACATCACACACTCAAAGCTCGATGACTGAAACATCACAGGATGACTCAGGCTCTAACCTACCAGGAAACCCTCTGAACTGTGTTGGCGGCACTCACACAGTGCTACGAGGCATTCATGATTGTAGGCCAAGCACTAAAAGATAACAGAGGTTTGTCAATGCTCACGCTGCTAAGGTAACGAGTAGTGTCTCAGTGCACCCCTGAATGTCAGATACTGGACTGGCGAGATGCAGAAGTACGCCCATTTCCTTTATATCCCATCACTATTGCATGGGACACACTGCCCGTTGACAAGTCACACGTTCAACCATTTGGATAGCTCTGCAGACTGAAAGAAGAACTGGAAAAAAACAGTAGACATGGTTTTTCCATCAACGTTATTGCAAATAAACATTTTTAATGTAATAAGCAGCTAATCAAACAAGCAGTCGTAAAGCCAATGGGTCTCACCTATGCAAGAGCCATTAGCTTTGGCAATGTGTTTTAGCCATATTGTACATCAGTGTGGCTGCTGTTCAATATGGTTAAATGTTAGTGGGGTGGGATAGATTGGAGTAGAGTGGAATGAGGTAGACTGGAGGAGAGTGGAATGGGGTAGACTGGAGGAGAGTGGAAGGTTGGTTTAGAGTAGCACGGAGTGGGGTAGACTGGGGAAGCATGCAGTGGGATAGACTGGTTTACAGTAAAGTGGTGGTAGATTGGTTTAGGGTAGAGTGGGGTAGATTGTAGTGGGGTATATTGGGAAAGTGTGAGGTAGACTGGAGTGGGGTAGATTGGAGTATGAAGGAGTGGGGTGGGGTAGATTGTAGTTGAGTGGGGTAGCTTGTTGTGTAGTGGGGTAGACTAAAGTGGAATGGGGTGGAGTAGACTGGGTGGAATCGGGTATATAGGCGTAGATTTGGGTGGATTGAGGTAGATAAGAGTTTGGTAGCTCAGGGTAGAGTGGCGTGAGGTATATTGGGTTAGATTGGAATAGGGTACATAGGGGAAGAGTGGGGTGGAGTGGAGCAGGGTACTTGGAGTGAGGTAGATTGGGTGGATTAGAGTGAGGTAGATTGGGTGGATTAGAGTGGGGTAGATTGGGTGGATTAGAGTGGGGTAGATTGGGTGGATTAGAGTAAGGTAGATTGGAATTGACTGGAGTAGGTTAGAATGGAGTGAGGTGGAATGGAGTAGAGTGGGGTGGTTTGAAGTGGGGTAGAGTGGAGTTTGGTAGGTTTGATTGGGGCTACAGTGGAGTGCAGCAGATGAAGTGAAGTAGATTGCAGTGGAGTAGATTGGGCTAGACTCGTAGGGTAGATTGGGGTGGAGTGGGTAAGATTGGAGGGGAGTGTGGTGTGGTAGATTGGAGTGGGCTAGATTTGCGTGAAGTGGGGTTGATTGAGGTAGAGTGGAGCTGGGTAGATTGAGGTAGAGTGGAGTGGGCTAGACTGGAGTGGAGTAGATTGGATGGATTGGAGTAGGGTGGAGTGGGGTAGATTGGAGTACGGTGGAGTGGAATGGTGAAGACTGGGGTAGAGTTGGGTGGGGAAGATTGGAGCAGAGTGGGAGTGGGGTACATTTGAGTGGAGTAGATTGTGTGGATCAGAGTATGGTAGATTGGAATGGTAGACTGGAGTGAAGTGGGGTGGATTCTACTTAAGTGGAGTGGGGTAGATTGGGTTGTACGGGGATAGAATGGAGAGGCACAGAATGGAGTGGCGTGGCATATAGTGGAAGGGCATAGGGTGGAGATGTGCTGTAGAGTGTTCTAAAGAGAAGTAGTGTAAAGTAGAGTGGCATAGTGTGGCGCATGCATGATGTGATAGCACACTGCTATTACAGACAACACGTTTCCAATTGAAAATGGCCATTACATTTTCAGACATACAGTTTTACTACGCACGAATGATCATGATTTGATTTGTTTTGATCATTTTAAAATATTTGTTTCCACCACACTTCAGAATTACATAAAAACAGTTTCAACTCTACTGTTCTTATTCTGAAATATCAGCACAGTTCAATTTTGTTGTGTGCTCGAAAAGATAACATCCTACAGCCTGTCTTCTCGCATGGGTACTCAGCAGGATGGATTGTCACAAATTCCTCACTTTGAATTCAGCAAAAGAAAAGTAAACACCAAGTTGCCTCTGAATAGAAAGCCTGACATTTGACCTCGGTCGCTGAATGCGCAGTAAATGAGACAAGATAAGAACAAGATTTAAAGGCCTGTTTACAGATAGCGCGTATTGACGGGAGAGACGAAGTCAAGCCTAAAACAACAAGCAAACGACAGGGAAAGCTAGGAAAGATGCACTCTGCAGTGTGGCTAAACAAAAAGAAAAACTTAGGTCCCAAAAGTGCGAGTAGCGTAAGGACACAAGTACTTGGGCCATGCTCTAGGGGAGGGTCATATGCAAGAAGAGTGAAGTGCCGACCGCAGAACTGACCAGCAGAAAGCGAGCAATTAATAGTGGCTTTGAAGCCCACCAATGGTAAGTAAGGGGGGGGGCTCCAAGCCCACTAACAGTAAACAAAATGTCTTTGAAGAGACAGCACAAGTCATGTCTACGCGAGACCTAAAAAGCATGGGCTGTATGATGGGCTGTCGTAGACTCAAGAGCGCCCTGATGCGAACATAAAAGCTGCAAAATCCAAAAACGAAATACACCAGCAAACAAGAATTAAAAAAAGGGTTTTGAAGGGCGCAGCAGGCAGTGGGAGCAGGGCGAAATAGTACCTGAATCACATCGGGAGCAGCGGATGGGCACTGATTGAGTTGAATTAATCTGTGCTTAATCAGTGCTCCACGGTAAGCATCGGAAATGACATTTTGGCTTAAGTTGTCAATTAGGGATGGTGCAAAGAGGGACGCTGAGGCACACAAATGGTAAGTAATGGGTGGGCTCCAATCATTTTTTGTAACAAAAGAGTCGCATGCGGTCTGAGGCTCAGCCCACAAAATGACATAGCTCATGCACGTCACCAACTCGGACGGCGGCCTCCGTTATTTTGCTCATCTCACTTGACAAGAACCTCGCCTTAAAAAGGCAAAAATATGCATAGCTCCGACACATACTACTATCTGGATTACAGTGCCTTCTGTGATTGTGCTCTTTTGATGTGAGCACATACAGCGCTCCACAGCACTTCTGGCTAGGTTGGTGTTATGCAGATCTATATAAGCATGGCCTAACAAAACACAGTAATACATCCTACAGAAGAGGAAACAGATGCAAACTTCCAACAGAAGGTATCAGACATAGTATCACGCATGCATCCAACTTGGTGTAAATATTGACTCTAGGGCCAGAGGTACTAAGAACTGGTTGCGAAATAGTGGTATTTTTGCAACCAGAGTGGTAATTTGCGAACTAACCTATGTACCAATAGATCGGTTTCCAAATTACCAATTCCTTGTGGGTTGCAATTTGACATCATGAATATTAATGAGGTAGGTTGGAAATTGCGGCCTACTAGGAATGGCAGCTATCACAGGGATGGTGCCCTGCTGGGGTCAGCGGACCATGAGGTCTGTGACTGCTTTTAAATCAAAACCATGGGACCACTGCCTACTCTTAAAAAATGTTTTGGTCAATATTCGCAAATAGGAAGAGGTCCCTACAGAAACCCGTTCCCGTTTGCGAATGGCTTAACACCTCCATTGAGGAAGTGGTAAAAAAATTCATGTTTTGCAACCGGAATTCAGTCGCAAAACATTATTACATACCACTGAGATTCAGAATTTGGAAGGAACGTCCTAAAGACACCCATTCCAAATACCAAATCGGTACTGGGTTGCGAACCCAAATTACTATATGGTAACTAGTAATCACAATTTGAAGTTTGGACAGAAGAAGACATTTTTGCTGTAGCAAACAGCAAGATTCTGTGAATCTGCTGCCACAAACTGGTAAATTCTGTGAATCGGCCACTTGCGACTACAAAATGCATTGCATTGCTAACCTACTCACAAAAGTACTCGCCACAATGATACCACATAGCAACATCCAATAGCAGACACTAGACATATATATATATTTATTTTTTTTAAGTTTCTTTTTATTGAATTTCACAAAAACCAAGAAAACAGAATGGCTCATTGCATACATTGGATGATCCCGGAAAGAATGAAGTGAGAGTACAAAGCAGCGATCAATAGCCTTATACACTCTAGACCTAATATTTAACACATCCAACATGACCCAGCTATTGCAAATAGTTTAGCTACTGCGATACCAAACATCAGGTGCCACTTCTATCCAAAATACGCACTACACAGAATCTTTCCAATCACAATGATGATTTGCCTTCCTGAAATAGAACACCACTGTCATACACTTCCCCAATGACCATATACGCACAACACAGTAGGAAAGCCATGTAGTCTGCAAACCGATGCTAACTCCACAGTACTCTCCCGTACCATACAAACAAACCTTCAAACTAATCCAGATAGAGTAAACATAAACCTACCAGACCATCACTAGCACAATAACACATCATAGCTATTTATCTAGCAAGTGATACGGTCTGAAAAATGTGCATAGGCTGGATAACGACAACAGAAGGCCCAACTCAACAAATAACAGCAAAGTCCTTAGGCAAACTGATTCATATACATAACACGTTGCAAGTACTCAGCACAATAAAACCCATTTCACTTACACATTTACCAACATGAACTACTACTATATTAGACACTTCACAAATCTCTAATAACCAAACACAACAAAAGAAAACTACGCAACAGATGGAAATCAGAGGTTCAGACGAAAAGGGTGCCCACTCCAAGAAAGATCTTTGTTGGTATACCCATTCTAGAATGTGTTGTACAAATGCTCACAAAATGGGTGCCATGTTGTCACATCTATAACAACCCTGATTTCTCAGTCTACTACAGTGTCACCTTTTATAAATGGTCTACTTTTTGACGTTACTGCTTACTTAAGCAGGTTATCTGGAACGGATCACTTAGATTCAAGTGTTCTCCTCCCCAGTGTATAAACTATTCACACTCTTTAAAGAGACATCTGTTGATTTAGCATTGCCCATTGCCTGCAACAGGGTGAAGTTTTCGACTCGTCCATACTCTCTTAAATCCAGTGGTTGCTACGAGTGATCAACTCATCCCGATTAAAGTTTCCTCCATGCCAAACTCAAACCTGAAGGCCAAGTCATGTAATGCAGCCACAAACTGATCCATGTTTTCAAACGGTCGTTATGGCCTGTTATTGAACTCTGTCTCATAACAATATTTAGTTCCTTGCCCTAGTTCTTTAATAGCTTCCATGCACACATATTCAAAATGTTTCCCTGCCAGTCACGGTGTAGAGAGTTCTCTAACAAATGCATTCATGATTTAGCTCAAGTCCCTTCCATTTAGACTGCCAAGTAATTCTCAAAAACCTCAATAACACACACAGAGTAGGAGTCTTCCCTGGCCAAACTAATATTTGTGCTACAAGTGAGGGTTGCATTCCAGTGAAACCATTGATCCCACATTTACAAGAATCCTTCTTATGACAGTTGACAGCCACCCAGGTCTGTTAAAAACACAACTGGATGCCCAATGATGACACATTACAAACAATAAAACCTGATTCTTTGGTAGTGTAACAGAAGTCCTGCTTGTTGCTAATTAACTCCACAGACATGAAGCAGCCAGCAGCTATCAAAACAAAAGCTAGTTTGCCTGTGATATCTACATCACTCCATAATTCGATGCCAGATGTTCAGAAATATACCTATTAGATATGATAGATAGCAGAGTAGACATTCATCTGGTTAGATCACTCACAAGCCTTATTATGTCACTTCTTGCACGCAAGTCCCTCTGCTTCTGTATCTCATTGCCAAAGTATACATGGTGATTACTGAATAATCTGGCATAAGACTACACACAGTCAAGCCCTGGGTCGTTTACTGACAGCACAACTAATACAACTAGTGTACACCACCGGACCAAAGTCCACTCTAAACAAGGACACCTGCACACAGTGAATTCAACTGCTGGCGTTCATGCAGGCTCAGTCCGAGTGACATTACCATGCCACCTTACAACAGAATAATGCCATTATCTACCCTACAGCTAAAACAAGGAGGGTAGAGTCAAGTCCATTATGGGGATGCTGTGAGGTGAAAAGCGACCTACCTAGTGTTGCCAGCTCTTTCACAGATTTTGAGGAGTTGCCAGTCAATTATGTGTCTGCTGTTACACCTTAAAAAAGTTAATGCACTCTGTTATAGCTATGGTGCACTTCACAAACCAGTTTGGCTGAAAATCCTGTCAGCTATGACTTGCAGACCAAGTACTGTGGCGCAGGGCAGCAATGATTGCTGAAGAGCAGGTAGATGGATTTAATGATCCAAACTCTAGGTACTCAACAACATCTACGGACAGTCAAGCTGGAATATTAGCAGCTCAAGACTAGTAAACAGAATAGATGTTGGACTTGTCCTGATTATGTCACTGTTTTCATGTTTTAGGCTAATAGATCTCACATAAGAATTTGGTTGTGGCTTTCCTTGTGCTTTCTCTTTATTTATGACATGTAATAATTTTGGCTATTTGTATAGTGAAAGTACATTTCGATTTGTCAAGCAAACCAGTCAATGTACCGGTATAGTACACATTTTGTGCGTTAGCGGTCATCTTAGAGTGCCAGGTTGGATGCACTCACTGTAACAGACTTCCTACGCAAATGAGTTATGGTTTGTAGAATGGCCAACAAACAACTGATTACATGGCAGCAGAGCTGCAATAAATAAACCTTTCCAGCCGATAAACTATACATTCGAAGTGGTTTGCATTGAGAGCGCTTTACATTCAAACAAGCCGAGATTCATCACATAGCGGTAGCAGTCCTCATGGGTCAACACAATTTGCAGGGCAGGACAGAATTTCAAGCCTCTCCTCTATGCCCTTCATTCTTACTCCTCACCATTACCCTTTCAACATCCATCCTCCTTTCAAGGGCTGGTCACGGTCTAGCAGCTCCTCAAAGTCTTGACAGCCCAACATCACAAAGCTATTGCATCTGTAATACACTCTGACCACAAGTAACTTTAGAATTAACAGGCAACGACCTAATGCTGCAGTGGAATTGGTGGTGTGCCAATAAAGGAGTCTGCCAGTGTCTACTACTCTCTGCACAGTTTAATTAAGCGACAGCACTCCAAGCCTTTAGCTAAGCAGGGATCTGACCATATTAACTATATATTGTTCACTGTACCTAAACTACAAGGTTGGTCTACAGTTAATTGATCCAATCCAGTAACACAAATTCATTATCCTTAAAGTTCTTCCTCTGACAGAGTGGGAAAGGAGGTATTTGGAACAGAGACATTGAAGTTCTTCTGAGTCTAACAGCTGGCCACACATGAGCCGCATCAGATCAAAAAAATATAAGGGATTTTCTCTCTTTGCTAGTGCACACCTTTGCCAAGCATGTTCAACTACATCTTCCCTCTTAAATGCTGAAAGTCCAATACGCTGCTGTCAGTCATCCGTGCGAGTAGGAAACCACAACTTAAATTACTACAAATTGAAAATTCTTTAAAAAATTGCCTCTTGCATATGATGCTGCAATGATCACTGGATTCACCAGAGATTTGTGTTTTAGCATGTTGTACGCTGTATTTGGAAATGGTGTTTTAATAAGGCTGCCATGAATAGACTAAAAACTCCTTAGTGGCACATGATTGCTTTAGGGAACAATGGAGCTTAGAGGGTGGCTGGGTCAAGATACTCGTTTGCAAGTACTACCTTCAGGGTGATCTGGTAATTCCATGCCACCTAGCCCCAGCCTTCAGTTAACAAACCTGTGCAACCTGAAAGTTGTAGTATTGGTTCCCCGAAAACAATGAATTTTTGTAATGAAAATAGAGTACTGGGAAAGTGATGTCCGGGTTCCATGGATCCATCTGATCATCCTATCTAAACCATGCTTCATCGTCTGAAGCAGGGGCACCAAGCATTGCTCTGAGCCAGGCTGCTCAGTGGGGAGGGCCAGTGGAACATACTGGGGTCAAAGATGAAGGAAACCGGACATACGATTTTCGAGGCACCAGGACTTGGGCTGCACTCTCAGCAAACTCTCCCCAAGTATATTCACAAAGTAACCGAAAGTTAGTAAACCGGGGCGGTCACCATGCCTCAGCTAAACAGTGAACGAAGCTCATTGCAATGCAGGAGAGCAGGCAAGGCCTGGAAGGGAGGTCTACTTGTTCTTATTACCTTCCCTTTTTCACGAGTAGTGACCAGGCTCCTTGTGTAACTACTAGGACAAATTGCCCACAATATTTAGACATCCAAATAGGTAAATTTAAGAAATCAACTAACAACTGAGGAACTAAAATAAAACTGAACATTTATTTGTATTTAATTTCATTTTAGAGTCATACATTTTAATGAACAAAGAAGTTTGCATCAAAGTATGAAGAAAGTTTATATTGTAGCACAGAAAAGATTCACAGTGAAAATAGTGGTTCATCAGTGAGAGTCAAGACAAACAGGTAAGAACTTTCAAGCAAAATTACCATACATACAACCAGAGGCCAGTGTAATTTGTGAGATTTCCAGAATCTCTCAATCACAGTCTTCGAGTACTATGGCTCTGTGCAGCTAAAAGGTTGGGCCTTGGTCAATGTCAGGCAGCAGAGTAATAATGATGGTATGCTGACGTGCCACAAACAGGACCTTCACTTCACGTCCAAACAAATGCCCACTATACCCTCAACTCCCAAATGTGCGTGAAAAAGCCATTGTCTTTCTGACATTTTAATATACATTGGGGTTCTTATAAATTTTCTTTATGATTGTGTTAGTATGTGGGAGGTCCACGGTACAGTTTATAATTCTCTCTGCTGCGTGTACAGGAGTTTAGGAATCGAGCTTAGAATGTACTTGCTTTAATAGGGACTCATTCATCTACTAAGATATTTTCCCAAATATCTCTGTATGTTTTGAAAAGTTCTTCAAGTCTCTCTGGGTTAGGAAATCAAGCCAAGGAGGATAGAAGTTAACCCCTGCTGCAACAGAGTCTAGGAATTACTCAAGATAATTCAGAGACCACATTCTTGAGAAGTTTTTAATTTTAGTGAAATCCTTCAGGCTTAGGGACCTGGCTGGTTTTAAAAAAGTGTTGCCGAGCATTAGACTCAGTTACTAAAGCTGCACACCATCCAGGGGCAGAAAGGTGCTGATTGAGTGATTGGTGCAAAGGAAATTTGGGCAATATAGAAGAAATTAGCCACTACTAGCCTTGCTATTTAATCAGCTACAAGAACAGCAGCAACTGGTCACATGATGCCATGCAAGCAGAGTTAATTAAATGAGTGACTTAGCTTGGTAAAACGTTAGTGCAACAAATACACTTTGTTGTTACTATGAGGGAATGCTCTTCTGTGGAAATAACAGGGCGGGTAATACTTTTCTAATAACGAAAGGCAGAAACAAACTGCCACAAGTTCTTACCTCAGTCAGTGCATGCAGATGTCCTTCGTGGACGCAGACACCCATAAACCTGAAACAAACAAAAAAAAACACATGGATATTATAACAAGCGTAACTGTGCCAAAGTAATAGGTCAGTTTTAAACAGTGTAAATGCAGCTGAAGGATTACAATCCCAGACCTGGACAAAACAGTCCCATTGTGCACCATCCCACACAGCGGTGTTGGCCCAAATGCCCAGGGAGGACTACAGTAAAGTGTCCCCAAAGCAGACTGGACCCCTACAACAAGACTTTCAATTCAGTAAAGAACCTGATCTCTTAGGCATTTTGAGGCACCTTTTATGTTACGTTATTGCAACAACTTGTTAAGCGCAAGAATACCCTAGGGTGTCTTGGCGCTAAGACTCAGAGAGAGCATGACTGGAAAAAAGGACTAATTCTGAAAAAGCCACATTTTGAGCTCCTTTCTGAAGGAGATCAACGAAGGTAACGCTTTAATATGCAGAGGAAGAGTGTTCCACAGTTTAGCCGTTCCATAAGTCAGGCTTCGTCCACCCCAGTTAGTCTTCTGAAATCTGGGAGTAATCCTATTTAGCTCCAGTGGAGCGTAAAAGTCTAGTAGGTTGGTACCAATTAAAAAGCGTTCTAAGAAAGACAGGACCTACATTATTTAAGTCTTTATAAGCCAAGCATAAGGCCTTAAACTTAATAAGGCTCCCTACAGGAAGCCAGTGCAGTTTTCGTATTTCTTTAGAACCCGCCTGAAATTTGGGCAGACCCAGCAAGACTCTAGCGGATGCATTTTGGGTCATCTGCAATTTTTTTAAATGTTGGCTTTGAATGTGCAAATACAATCCGTTGCAATAATCTAATTTCGATAGTACCAAAGCAGTCATAACAGTTTTCCTAGTATTGACTGGCAGATAAGGAGAATTTTCTTAATTATAAAGAAAGAAGTGGAACGTGTTGCATTTATTTGATTTACATATGGCAATTTATCAATTTGCACACCCAGATTCTTAGCACCACCTCCCCTCTTTCTGGAACAATATAAGCACTGCTCATAATCTTATTCCTATTCTTCAGACTCTCAAATCCTCCGGCTAAACATCATTCATCATCTCATTCTTAGTCTCTACAGATTACAGGCTCCCGTGGTCTCCTGCCCAGGCACCATGCATCTCACTCAATCTTTCTAGATTCCATGCGCTCATGTCCTACTAAACATAATTCATCATCTCATTCTTAGTCTGTACAGATTTCAGGCTCTTGGGGCCTCCTGGGTAGGCGCAATTTATCATCTCATTATTAACCTCTCCAGATTCCAGGCTTCCATAGCCTCCTGCTAAGCACCATCCATCACCTCATTCTTAATCCTGCCAGATGTCAGGGACTCATGTCTTCGTGGCCAATCACCAGTCATCTTTTGTCAATCAGTCAAAGAAATGTTTATTTAGACCACTTGGTCCTTAAACATCATATACAACCATAATTACATCAATTAATACCACTAGTTAAAAATATCAGTGAATTAAGACATTATATACAAACTTAAAATAGACCCCATTTACATTTCTGCATTAAAAAACGATATGCCAGTTAAAACTTTAACAGCAATCATAAACCTCCCTATGGCACATGCTCTATCCAAAAAGCTCATTTCCGTTGAGTTCCATAGCTTGTACACGATTTCTAATCCCATATTTTAAAAAGATTGGGCGTAAAACGTTTTCTGTGCGGTCAGTACTTTAAAACAATTCAATAAAATGTGCAATATATCACATTTAGTGCTTAAACCACATGCACAATTTCCCTAGTAATCAATCATAGCTCTTTTTACCTTTTGATTGGTATAGCAGGGGTTAATTCAGATTCTCATATCACTATAGACTTTTACCAAGGTTTTCCTAACCTCATTGGCCCATTTTAATTCATTTTTCTGTATTTCATTTTTACACCACAAGGAGACCATTTCCGTCTCTATTCTTATAGCCTGGATCATGGAAGATTTAGGTAGCGACAGTAGGTTTCTTTAGTCATTTACCCTCTTCAACTTCCCATCTGTTTTTACCACCTAGATATAACAGTTCACCTCCATATTGGAATTACGGTGGAATCATGGCTACACCTCTGGGCCAGGTTATTAGTCCTTGTCTATGGCTACGGTTCCCAGGTCATGGAAGCAGGCTAGGGTAATGCCTCTATTAAAGAAGCCTACCCTCGATCCAGCTAAACCGGAGAACTTTCGCCCTATCTCCCTGCTGCCTTGGACCTCTAAGATCTTCGATGCCTATGTTAACTCCATCTTGTCAGGCTATCTGGAGGAGAATAATATACTTGACTCCTTCCAGTGCGGTTTCCGCCCGGGCCTCAGCACAGAGTCCGCCCTCCTAGCGGTGACTGAACATCTGAGAGCAGCACTGGATGAGGGACGTACTGCGGCACTGATCCTACTGGATCTCAGTGCCGCATTTGATACGGTCTCTCACCAGATTTTGATACGGAGGCTAAAGGAGGCTGGCATCGTGGGCCTCGCCCTGGATTAGTTTACCTCCTTTCTTTCAGATAGGTCCTTCCAGGTGTCGGCCCCCCCTTTCACATCCAGGGTGCATTCCATCAAACAGGGAGTGCCGCAGGGCTCTGCGTTAAGTCCAACGCTTTTCAACCTGTATGTTCAGCCCCTAGCCGCGGAAGCCAAGAGGAGAGGGCTGACTATTGTATCATATGCTGATGACAAACAATTAGTAGTCGCCCTCTCCAATGACTGAATGATGCTGCTAAGTTTCGGAGCGGTCTTGCGGACGTTGCAGGGTGGATGACTGCCAACTGTCTCCAGCTCAATGCCAGCAAGTCTGAGGTCTTGCTGGTAGGGAAAGATCTTGAGCTATGGAGTGAACAGTGGTGGCCTACCACCCTGGGCCCTGCACTCGCCCCCAAACAGGTGGTGAAAAACCTTGGTGTCTGGGTCGACTCGGCGCTTAGCTTTCAAACCCAAACTAAGAAGGTGGCGGCAACATGCTTTGGTATTCTGCGCGGGCTCAAACCTTTGCTGGTTTTTTTTTACCCTTCCATCCGACAGATGATTGTCCAGGCATCTGTGCTGTCGAGACTGGACTATGCCAGCTCGCTCTACCTGGGGGCCAACAAGATGGAGATTTCGAGACTGCAGAGAGTCCAAAATGTAGCCGCCAGAACTCTTCTTGGCATGCCTAGACGCTGCCCCACCTCCGGTGCCATTCGTCCGCTACATTGGCTACCGGGGGAGAGACGGGTGGAGTTCAAGTCTCTCTGCTTCGCGTTTAGGATCCTGAATTCCCCTGCCCCTGGCATCTTAGCGGGCCTGCTTTCCGCCTACATTCCCACTCGTCATCTCCGCTCAGTAGGTCAACACCTGGTAGTTGTCCCCCGGGTCAGGAGGGCTCGCGCCGGTGGGCGCTCCTTTCGCACACTGGGAGCTAAGCTTTGGAATGGCCTCCCTGTACATATCCGGAGTATGGATAACTATCTGGAATTTCGGACAGCACTGAAGACACATCTCTTCCCTTCTCTTTAGGTTTTTTTTGTAGTCCATGCCCTTCTGTCTGCCTCTTTGGCTCTTAATGGCCCACCCGTCTTCTTTCCTTCTCTCGTCATGTTGGGTTCCTTGCTGTCAGCTGCTATTACTGCTCTTAGCGTCGGGACGCCCCTTTGCTGGGGCAGCTGCGCGCTCTACAAGACATCCTAACATAACATAACAAAGGCTTTCAGAACAGGCCTATCTGACATATCCCCATAATCCTTATATAATTTCCTTAGGCCACTAACAGAGGTAAGGGCCCTTATCCTCAGTGATTCCAGATGGACATCCCATTTTAGTGCCTTCTCGTACCAGACCTCTAGATACTTCTATTCCTTTACTGTCTTCGGTTTAGTGGGGCCCAGATACCAGCTGAACTTTGTTGTTTTATTACCAAAGCACCATACTTTTGTTTTTTCCATATTCACTACTAATTTTTTATACTTGCAATATTCCATAAACCTGTCCAGCTTTCTTTGTAGGCCTGTCTGATCCACAATTACAAGATAATCTGCATAGAGTAGACAAGCAACATTTTTGCCATCAATTTTGGAACGTACTCTCTTGCCCCCCCCCCCCCAAAACTGATGGCAAGTCAGCTATAAATGAGAAAAGTAGGGGAGCCAGGACACACATCTGTCTTAATCCATTTTCAATTAACATTTTCTGCCTCCGGGTTTCCTCCGTGTCCATAACTTGTACCCAGTTATAGCTATGTAGCTCCTGGATTATAGTGAGGAGATCCTTTGGGATGTTCCACCTCGTCAGTGTCTCCCATAAACTTTGTCGGTCCACCAAATCAAAGGCCGCCCGAAGTCGATGAAACAGCAGTACAATCCGCCCCTCATCTCCACCGACTTCCGCGCAATGGACCAGAGGGAGAAGCAATGATCAATGGTAGGGTGCCCTTCCTTAAAACCTCCCTGCTTTGGGGGCACAACGTGATTTACTTCTGCCCATTCTTTTAGCTTTCCCAATAACATTTTTGAAAACCCTTTTTCTCCTACATCTAGCAAGTTTATGAACCTATAATTCTTAGGGGCTTTCATATCTCCCCGTTTTTGGATGAGTCAGATAATAGCCCCTCTCCAGCTTTCTGGTATCTGTCCTATGTCTAGTATGTCCTTAAACATTTGAGAAAAGAATTCTGCCCACCAGTCTGGCAGGGCCTTTATAATTACAGCTGGGAGATTATCCGGTCCCGCTGCCCTAGACAAAAGTTAAATCTGCTATGATGCATCTGATCTTAATTGCCGTAAAAAAGGATCCAATATCCTCATTTTTATCGGTCCAAGGGGTGACCCTCTTCACTACAGGTTCCCTCCTTCCTAATATATTTCTTCCAGATACTCCTCCCAGGCCTCTTCTGTCACTATTCATGACCCCCTGTAGCTTACCAGAGCCGTCTTGGACTAAATTCCAGAACTTTAAAAAAAAAAATTGTTTCTATTTCTTCCAGAAGATTTCCCCAACATTTCTCTTTACACATTCTTTTTTGGACTCTAATTAGCTTTTTATATATTTTTTTTATCTTCTAGAGGCTATTATAATTCACTGAATCATATCTTAACTTAAGGCTTCTTTCCCCTTTTCTAATCTGTGATTTTAGTTTGACATTCTTTATTAAATCAATTGTTTCCTTTATTCGGAGTTCTCTGGTTCCTATTATCGCCTATTTTATTCCCTTTTTTTCTCAACCCTTTAACACTAAACAACCTGTCTGATAGTATTTTCATACCTCCCTTTATTCTTACTAGGGGCGCTGCTTAACCTTTGGTTCGGTTTGAATCTAGTTAATTTTTCCATGCACTCTTCCGACATTCTTGTAGTGAGAAGCCTAGGGTAGTCCATTTGGCCTGGAAGCACTTTTTCTCTTGGTCTCTTTTCACCCTCTACTAACTCAAGTTTTAAGGAGAAATTATCACTTCCCTCGGATTGTGCCACCACAAAGTTCCTTACTAAATCAAAGCTCCAGGCGTGCATAAAGATGTATTCTTTCAGGCTCTCAAGGCTTTCTGGAAAGGCACCAGTTATCACCTCTTTTTTAATCACTCAGGAAGTCAGGTTCTCATGTACTCTTCCTGAAAAATTTATGTATGTACATTTTAATACCGCCTCCCATCGGTTTCTAAAATAATTTATTTTTGCATCCTGTAGCACATGATGGCCATACTTCTGGAGTTATGTATACACCCTGCATTATCTCCAACATACACTTTTTAGCACAACACATACTGTCCATCTGGAATATGCAGACATATTCAAACACTTAATTTCTTCGGTGTCAAGAAAAACAGATATGGTACATTAACCATTCTCTTGCCCTGTCTGGGGCAATGTAAGTGCATCAGTTCATTCCTGCTTTGTTAAAACTGTTTTACAACATTTTATAGGAGAGAACATTTCCACCACTTTAATTAATGGATTTACCCCCAACAGCACCTATGAACTTGTTCCCCAAACAAGCATCTATAAGTTTCAAATGAAATTTCAATAATTTTACCGCAACAGCGAGAATGGGAAAAAATTCAGGAGGATGAAAAAAGCAAATTCATATGAGCAATTCTGTGCGAGCACAATTCAATTATTTCTCAACCATTGCCCAATTGCTAGCCATCCGTTAAATGAACTTGGTAATAGTACTACATGGAAATTTAACACGTCAGTCCACCTCAAGACATTATCCATCTCAAAGACATGGACTTCCTTATGCCACCGGCCAGCTGTTCCCAAAAAATACATACATGCCATGTAGGCAGCACAAAAAATACTGCAGTCAAGCAGTTCCCTCGCATTGTACCTTCAGACGCATCACATTCAACCACTTTAAAACTAACTAATGCCAGACCCTACTAACTCAGTCTTTTGTGGTAACATATGTTGCCAGGCCTCCAATAGACATGCCCAACGTCCTCCAGAATGAACATCCTGAATAATGCCATCTGGTTTTGTACAAAGAATGCAAGAAATCTACTGTTCATTTTACCATGAAGCAAAACCAGTGACTACAAGATGGCACATTGGTCAGGGTGGGGGGGCGGGGTTGGGTCTGTGGGATCTTACCATTGCATTTGAAAATACCCTCATCTATTAGTCCCAGGTTTAAAACACACTTTAGCGGAAAATCTATGCATCTGGCAGGGTCTTCATCGCATTCCTAGAAGGTTGCAATTGTTTACAATTTGATCGACCAACTTGAGGATGGATTCTCCAGGATTTTTTCATACACATTCTTCTGGAACACTACTTACTGCAGGATACATACCTCAATTTTCGAAACAAGCTGTGGACTTTGCACCAGGCGAGCCACTCTGCCTTTGTCTTTTTTTCTTGCAATACGACTGCCACAGAATACCAGCAGAAGAACATTGCTTTGTAGATCAACATCTCCAATGTGGTCCCACCTTCTCAGTGAAAAGTGACAGCCCTCTTACGCTCAGCACTTTTTAAAGCTAGTAACAAGCTGCATTTTGGAAAACATCAGGAATCCCCACATTTACTAACAAAATCCTTACACCAGGAGCAACAACCGAATTTGCTCTATGATTTCCAAGTCAGCAATAGTAGATTTAAAAAAATCTCAACAGAAAGGAGGTTGTTTCTTGATACCTCTCAAGACGAAGACTCCGTGTTTATGGCCATAACCCCTGACCTCATCTGCCTACCCATTTTACATTGAGTCATCAGATCTGTACACAACCGTCTTGGCAATCCCATTTGCCTTCATCGTAGACTATAGAAAAGCCCAACAATAATAACTGTTCTATATACAGCCTCCCAAAGCACTTCTGCAGTTTCTAAATCAGGGGTCTCCAACCTTTTCTATAGTGAGCAACTTTTGATCAGTGAAAATGATTGGGAGCTACTGTAGGCTAAACAACTTGCACATTGTTACCAGAAGACAAAGAGCATATCATGCTGAACGATTCGGTGGTGGTCCCATCCTCCAAGGACCACCACAAGCAAAGTTATGGGCAAAAATACAATGCCAGCCAAAGGCCCCGCAAAGCATTATGGGGCGAGATTCTAGAGTGCAGTGAATATTATAGTATCGGCTCTCCCACTGAGCCAGGAGAGCCACTGCTGCTTGAGGAATGGTTTCCTCCAAGTCTGGTGGGTCTGATGGAGGTGCCCATCCCACCGGGCACCTCAACAGTGATTCTTGGTGGAGGGCAGCTCGGGGAGAACACCCCGGCTGTCCTCGCCGGCTCCCTGCCCCAGCAGAACCCATGCGTGCTGCCTCAGTCAGGAGCCGGCAACAGCGGGCAGACGGCAGCCCTCTGAGGTCGCCTCCTGATACCCTCAGACACCAGCACGGAGGAAACACACGGGGCGGGGATGGAGCCCAGAGGACGCAAGGAGTCCAGACGCAAGGAGGAGGGCAGCCCGACGCCAGAACAGGCCCCGAGCTGCCCTCCACCAAGGATCACTGTTGAGGTGCCCGGTGGGATGGGCACCTCCATCAGACCCACCAGAATTAGAGGAAACCATTCCTCAAGCCGCAGGGGCTCTCCCCGGCTCAGCAGGAGAGCCGATACTATAATATTCACTGCATTCTAGAATCTCGTCCCAGAATGCTTTGCGAGCCTTTGGTTGAGATTGTATTTTTGCCCATAACTTTGTTTGGGGTGGTCCTAGGAGGATGGGACCACCACCTTATCGTTGAGCATGATGTGCTCTTTGTGTTCAAGGCATCTGCTTGGTCCTCTCCCTAGGTTAGGGGGGACGCCAAAATCATCACCTCTCTCACTGCTTACTATATTTCCAATTTCACCTCTGTGAGATAGCTATATGTTCTTTAGAATGTAAAGGTAGAGTTGCTGATTGCTTTACCAAAGGTGTGTGAGGTTTCTGTTTTATTAATTCGGGCGGAGCGGAGCAACAGAGCGGAATTTTTACAGAGTTTATTTTCAACTCCGCGGAATTCTGCGTAGTGTTACTCCGCCCACCCTTAGTTATCTGGCTATAAGTTTTAACCTGCTGGTCCTAAAAGACTGCACTGCTCGAGTCTGGATCGAGTGGCCTCTATCCCATGGTTGAGTAGTATCAAATGCAGCTTTACTAAACTTGGGTGGCCTGAAATTTATAGCAATCCAGACTTAATCGGCAAATGCATTAAAAACAAAAGTGTGTCAATGCATAAAAGTGAAGTAAAATTATATATCCCATTGCAAACCACTGTTCGTATTGAGCCCCATCTTTCTTGGAATATGTCAAACCACCACCGGTTTTTGTTTCAGACTTAACCTTAGCCACCATTTATTGACTATTTCTCGTGGGAGTGCTTTTGAGTCTGTTTTTATTCCCTGTAAATGTGATGGCATCTCACCTCAGGACATGTTGAACTTTGTAATGTTCTGTTCTTTTTATTAAAAAAACTGTGCTAATCTTATTCTACCACTGTTAGCTGGAAACAATTTAACTCAAGTTCGTATGACTTTGTTTTATCTAATGTTACTATCTGATGTTTTAATATGACAAATTTTTTATCTGGTGCCTATGCAAGTAAGGAAAAGTTTATCACCTATATGAAATTTTATGTTTTTTGATTGTATCTTTTATGGTTTGTTTTATAAACCAAATAAAGTATTTTGACGATGATTAATTATTAAACTTAATTCGATTTTATAATAAATTCATAAAAGCACAGTAAAATATATAATTTCAACAAAAAAAATGGATAGATCAAACCAGTAATAAGAATATTTGCACTTTAAAAACATAATACATAGTTTTATCTAAGCCATAAATCGTTTGTTAGTTGTCCCTCCCATAGATTTTGACAGGTTGAGCCGAACCCAACGATGATTACATTTAGTAATTTAGGTGATACCCCATTTTTAGGTCTCGCCTGACAGTGTGCATGCGCGGTTGCTGCGAGGGGTGTTTTATACAGTCAAGGCCTGGAGCCCGCCCATTACTTACTATTTGGTGGCTACATTTTCACTCCTCTTGACGGCCTCCTAATTGGCACCATATTGCTCACATCACTTCCTTTTATCTCTCCGGCTCACGGACCAAATACTTCTTGATTTCGTTTGATCAGTGGCCTTGCACTGCCTCGTCTTGCTTGCCCGTCCCCCGACCTCCTATTCTCCCTTGTAGCTGCTGCTTGCTCAGTCTGTCTATCGTTGCTTCCCCCGTTCCAGCTCGTTTAATCTGTTGCCTGATTTTGACTGAAAAAACGTCCTTATGTCAGACTGAGGTGCACAGATGGAGCAGTGAGATGAAAAATACTTGTTCGGAGTGGTAGAAATTTCCACATTTCTTGGAGGGGTGGATTGGCTTTTTTTGCTTTCCCCTTCATTGCTGCTTCCTCTCACTCCCGTCTTTGCTTGCCTGTCCCTCCCCCCCAAAGCCCTCTCGCTTCACTGCTACTAGGGTTGCTATCACTATTTAGGCAAATCCAGAGTTTTGCACTTTACTTATCGCCGCTAACATACCGAAAATACATTTCTCCACACGACCTCTCGTTTTCTTGAAGCTAATTTGCAACAAACCTTCAGAAAGCACTGCTAAAACTTATATTAAATTTAATGTAAGAGCCGCGTGACAGGAAACTTGGAAAGAACGCTGCCAACATGGACATGCGGTCAGCCTCTAAAGGCGAAAGAATGAAGTTCTCTGAATAAATTGCTCAGAAGCTGTAGTAAACGCAGTGAATTTTACACAGTTCTACTGTAATGAACGCGTGTGCCCTTGAGCACCGAATCAATTTCTGTCATTTAGGAGGAAGGAGATGAAGATGGCAAAATTGTACAATTTAGGAAATCTTTTTTCAAACCATTTTTTTATCACTCGCACTGAATTTATAAACATATGAAGCAGCCCGCACTTGTGTACACTATGAAAGCCCCACAGAACATTAACCCGGCGCTATCTAAAGAGATGACTTAACTAATTGTGTTGTTACATGTTTACCATGAGTGAAAAGAAAACATCCAATAGTATCGGGATCAGTGCACGTGTTTCTGTCTAGCATATGTTCTGCCTCCAGTTTCTTGCAATCGACCCCCTTTTACCTTCTTACATCTTTGTCTCCCCCTTCATTTTCACCGATTTTCTTTAAATTAGGTTCTGCGTCTGGCTTTACTATTCTTTTTCGTTTTGTTGTCTGTCTTGCCTATTCTCTACCACCCTCCCTCCTGTTATCTGACTTGCCTACCCCACCCACCAGAAGAATATACAAGCATTGGCAAAGCAAACATGTCGCGCCTATGCGAGAGCTATTGGCTTTGGCAATGTGTTTTAGCCACTATGTACACCAGTGTGACTACTGTTCAACATGACTAAAAGTTAGTGGCATGGAGAGGGGTGAGGTAGAGTGGAGGTAGAGTGGAGGTAGAGTGGAGGTAGAGTGGAGGTAGAGTGGAGGTAGAGTGGAGGTAGAGTGGAGGTAGAGTGGAGGTAGAGTGGAGTGGGGAAGTTGGGTAGATTTGTGTGGTAGATTGGCGTGGGGTGGATTCAATTGGCACGGATTGGGGTGGGGTGGAGTGGAATGGGGTAGATTGGGGTGGCGTGGGGTATATTGGAGTGGGACAGAGCGGGTGGATTATGGTAGGGTAGATTGGAGTGAAGTGGGATAGACTGGAATGAGATAGATAGGAGTGGGGTAGATTAGAATGGAGTTGGATAGAGTGGTGTGGGGTAGAGTGGAATGTAGTGTGGTAGATTTGAGGAGAGTGGGTTAGATTGGGTGGATTGGAGTGGGTAGATTGGAGTGGTGTAGACTGAAGTGGGGTGGAGTGGAGTTTGATAGATTGGAGTGGAGTGAGATAGATTGGGAAAGAGTGGGGTAGATTAAAGTAGAGTAAAGTGGGGTACATTAGGGTGGAGTGGGGAAGATTGGAGCGGGGTAGACTGAAGAGAGCAGTGGGCGATGCTCCTCTGCCTTAACGGAGGAGCCGCCGCTGCCAGCTATCTCTGAAGAGGGAGCTTGAATTTGACCTGTCTTTTAATGCACAGCAAATGTGACCAGATAAAAACAAGATTTAAAGGCCTGTTTACAGAAAGCGAGTTTGTACTGAATACAGCAGACAAGATTTGGGCAACAGGAGGGACGAACTTAAGCTGGACAGCCTAAATAAAATAAAGCCAGCAAATAGAAAGCCAGAAAATGTGAGTTACAAACCACAAAGCCAATGGGTAAGATACGGACCGAATGCATTCCTAGGTCAGATTTCTGAATGTCCCCAAGATGGCTGTGACCTGAAAAGTGTTATTACGGGGCCAGCGCTAGGTCAGAGCCCCTTTTCTCAAACTTTCCATTTAGCAATGCTACAAAGCCACGCTGCTGTAAAACATGGCTAAAAGCCACTGGCAAAGCCAACAGCCCTTGCACAGACAAGACCTATTGGTATGAGATCAATGCTTGTTCTGTAAGCAATTTGAACTCTACAGAGCAAGATAAACTTCATTGAGCTGACCATTAGAATACTAATGTAAGGTGACCAATTTGGGTAGTTGTGGACTGGTCGCTGGTTTCCTGTGCTGCAGCAATTATAATCCCTTTAGGAATTCCTCATTAGGAGATCAGGAGTATCCAGACATATGCTACTATTATAGTCTAGAACACCCGAGGTAATTCTAGAGATCCAGCACAGAAAGAAGGGACTGAGACAGAAGCACTTGTCCTTTAATTTTTTTTAATTTTTTTTTAGAGTTTTTAGAACAGCACTTTCTCAGGTAAATGACAAGTAATGAGAGGCGTCATAAGTCTGTTGCACCAGCCAGAGGGAAACAAAAGTTCAAACCTGATGTGATGGAATTTCCTTGGCTAGGAGTGGCTTGCACTGAATTTCATCCCATCGTCAGATACTACAACTTGCACTGGTTTACAGAATGTCATTCAAGTAGTAACACAAATATCACAAAGCCCCCCCCCATTCCTTCAGCCTAATCAATCCCGAATGAACCAAGGGGACCACTTGCACAGTTATGCACTACCCCTACCCTCCCAATTACTTTAACAGTCTGCAGCTGCTCAAATCTTGCCTCCCAGCTGCATGGACCACAGACCACCTGCCAAACATCAAACCCTGCTGCTTAGGTGTTCCAGAAAACTCAAATAGTCTACAGTAAAGCACATCCAAATGCGAAAGAGGCGAGAAACTGCACTTTCGCTCCTAGAAATGGGATTTTCTATCCCAAATACAGCTTAAAGATAAATAAATTAATACAGCACACACAAGTTCAAGCCGGACTGCAAAAAACTAAGACGGCTTAAGAACTCCACTACAAATCAATGTCTGAAAAGCAATGCAGAAAGAAACTTGTTTCTATGGTTAATTCTTGAGGACAGAGGTTTGACCAGCTAGCCAAATGACACTGGGTGTACAACAGTATGATTGTTACAAAGGGCTAGTTTGGCAAAGAGGACATGAACATTTCTAGGTTTATTCTGGCCAGCTGTGTAATCTCTTTGTTTTTCAAAGAGGTGTCATGTACTCTCTACTTCCAGTGCCAAGATTAATTTATTTTTATTAAGGTGGTATCAAGCTAAACAAACAACCTCTGTCCATTTAATAACCAATCTACTATAAAGAAATGCAGTCTGCTTACTTTGGGATCAAGGATGCGCACAGGAATATATAGTTATTACCCTACTTGATCTCGATTTCCTAACCCTGAGACTGACCAAGTCCTTTTTTAAACCATACAGTGATATCTGTGAAAATAACTTGGTAGATAAATTGATCCATTTTATAACAAGCACATTCCAAGCTTGATTTGTAAACTCATCTATATGCAGCAGAGAAATAATTACAACATGTGCGTGCACCTGAACTTCCAGGGCACTCTCGCAAGGAGGTCCCACTAACACATACCAATACATGTATCCAACACAAACAATCATCTTTTTACAAAGAGGGGATTGTCAAACCTCATTCATAAAAAACACTGCAGTTTTTCCTCTTAGAGGTGTCTATACTGCTATTCTGCAGCTTCTTGGGTCTCCACAACAGGACTGCGGATTCATTTACCATAAATAAAGCCTGGGAAAAGGTAGATGCTTGCACCTCAGGCCATATAACTAGTAATGAACGTCCCAGGCTACAAGAATCAAAACCCAGAACAAAGGCAAGACCGATTCAAGTATTAGTCTCTTACCACACACGCCTGAAATCCAGACTCTCTTCAAAATCCAGACCCAACCTTGTATAATTCTTAAACATTTAAAAATATGTATATAATCATGTAGTAGAGCAGTCGATGTAAATCTGCCTAGTGAAATGTATGAAGTAGCTGCCAGTGATTCCATGTTTTTGGGGGTTTATTAATCACTTCCAGATTAATGTAGGGTGAGAGGGGTCAGAACCCTCTTTTAACAGCCTTTTTCAAAACCCCAGGTCTAATTTTAGAATAAAGATTAAATGGAACTGTTATCGTTTTAAAATTCATTAATTTACACGAGGGACCCCATGCACGCTCCACTCCCTTCAGTTACCATAACCAATTTAGAACTTTTTTTTTTTTTTTTTTTTTAATAACCTACCTGTTTTAATTTTCACTTTTGTAATCAATGTCCTTTAAAAGCCCTGCCTTTAACATCTAATTTATGTTTAACTGTTACCCTGAACCCTAATACTTGCCTATACCCATCCAGTTTTTGTTTCCCTAAATCAATTGCTTCATTAGATTATTGTATCCTCTGGTAATTGACCCAGGAAATAGATGTCACCAAAGAGGTGCCTCTGTAGACAGCAACAAGCGAATTCTGCATATACTCCACCATGACTGGTCTGTGCCAATTTTGGTATGAAGAATCAGGATATAAAGGACCTAAAAATATGCAGAATCTGTTGTGGAATTTGCCAATAGATCACAAGACAGCCCTATAGATGTGTTGCATAGATATGTTGAGTTAAACAAAGACGGACTAACCCTCTGTGTGGATGTGGTACAATCACTAGGCTGGTTGGTACATGGACCCACTAGGTTAGTTTAAAAGACCCCTCACACACCAACCTAGGCACTACCGCTACTGTGGATATTTTGCGCACAATGCCGCACATGACCTCCAACCACGGTGGCCCCTACTTGCTCACCAGTAGTTAAAGGTTGATGACTTGCGACAAACCATGTTTTGCTCACCACCCTGAGCAACTGAACCGCTTGGATCTCACTGGAAGCTCCTCAGCTTTATAGCATCTGTAAGACCGGGGCGATCATTATAGGCTGCTTGTCACTTTTCACATGCAGCATGTCCCACCTCGTCTAGATAATGCATACAATCACAGGGTCGGTCATTGTGCTAGACCATAGTACCGACGTAAGATTGCATTTTATGTTGCTTAACAATAATGTATATACATGTTTTGTGCTCCCACAGGTTGTCTCAGTGTCCGTAAGTACGTAGACACTCAGTCCACACACCTTAGCGCGTGTGTAGGTACTTTCTCATTTTTCTCACGTGGCACTACTCACTTTGCCACTCACTTTTTCACCACTCGGTCCTGAAGAAAGCCCCTCATAATCCCTATTGCGGGCTGAAACATGTAGACCATCCACATAGTCAACTAGGGATAATAACCTCTGATTCTAGTTGCACTACACTCTTTTTTAACCATATCCTGAGCCGCCACTAATAAAGTTTACAGGCAAGGATTCTCAGAGATATTTTTAGTTCACATCACATACTCACACCAAACCAGCTCCGCTGTAACCAGGTGTCGTAGCACAACCGGGCGGCATTTGGCCACCCGGTTGGGACCCCAATTTTTTGTTTAAATCTGTTTTTATTGTTATTAATTTTGTTTTAACTCTTCATGAAAGACAAATTACATTGTGGAAGACCGACCATATACCGAACCATCCAACAATCGAAGAGACATTTCAGTTGGAGCAAATATTAAACATAAGTTATGTCGATGACATAATGGGTTCAGAAACCAGTTGAGGCTCCGCAGTTAGTCCGTTCCATTCGAAGCAAAGGTCACCGTTCAATAGTGGTTTGGTTCCGTTAGTATGTTGTACAGAGTCTTTTAAGATCAATCAGCATAATCAATTAAACAGATGTTATAGGTAAGAACAAACAAAACTCAGAACCAGTAAAAGCAGCAGCATAGAACAACATTTGTGTGAGCATCCCTCACCCTGCCCCCCCTCCCCCCTCCCTCTCCTGCATCATCCCTCCGGCCCATGGCAGCATCTCAACAGCAATCTCCACCCATTGGCTACGGCGATGTCCGTGTCCAATGTCAGATGGTGCATGTGTGCACACATTGCGTGCCAGGAATCTACAGACAGGCTACCCGTCACTCACTACAGGGGCGTCTCCCTCGTTCTCTGATGGTCCCCCAAGGCTATCCCCCTCCGCTTGCTTTAAGGCCTGGAGCAGTCCCTCCCACTGCGTCGCTATAGGTACTTTCCAACGTTTCCTCCCGCAGGATGGCAATTCCCTCTGCTTTGGCCCATGCTAGGAACGAGTATCTCCATGCCCGTATATGCGGCGGGTCCTGCGCCTTCCACCTCTTAGTTATAAGCCGCTTAGCTACCACCATACCCAGGTCGAGGAACCGAGATGAAACTTTTGAGGCCGGGGTTCTGTGGAAGTGATGTAATAAGTAAGCGGGCCATTCAAAGGGTATGTTGCAGCCTGTGCACGTGTGTAGTAGCTCACTTACTGCTCGCCAATATGCCTGTAACTTGTGACAGCCCCACAACATGTGTACCAGTCCAGCCCCTGGTTCGGTGCAGCGAGGACACACCGCATCCGTGCGGTGGAAGTACCTATTGATCGTCTCGGGTGTGAGATATGCTCTGTGGATTATGAACAGTTGTATTTGTCTGAACCTCATATTTCTGGGTATACGTGTTGGGCTCTCTATCTTACCCCATTCCCTGTCCCCCAGCCGTCGCTTTAGGTCTGCTTCCCATTTGCGGCGTAGTGGATCCAGACTTATCGCTGCATGTGTACGGAGGGACGCCGCAAACCAGCGGATCAAGTGTCTGCCCCGCCCCATGACGTGGAGGTACTGTATAGTGAGATGTTGGCTCGGTTCCACGTTCATGTCGCCCCATCTAGAGGTTAATGTCTCGATCAGTGAGCGGTGCCTCAGGAATTGCCCCGGTGGCAGTCCCGTTTCCTCAACCAGGGATTCACATGGTATGAGCATGCCGTCTCGGTACAAGTCTCCCAAGGTCTGGATATCGGCCTCGTGCCATTCCGTAAGTGCAAGGGATGTAAGCACCCCAGACCCGCTGGGGGAGCCCTCTAGTGGTATGGCCGGTGCATATGGGACGAGTTTTCTGGTGAGGTATAGACAGCGACGGTAGCATTTGTACGCCACCGCCAGGAGGAGTGGTGCTGGGGTCGCAGCTCTAGTGGCTGGGTGAAAAAGTTTGGTGATATGGGCCAGAGATCTGGGAGGCAGTGTGGTCGCAGTGTCCTCCCGACCTCTGTCTGCGAGCCAGCGGGCGATCCACTGTAGTTGTGCCGCCAAATAGTAGTGTTCGAAACAAGGCGCTGCAAGGCCCCTTGATCGGTAGGCAGGTACAGTTTCGCCAATGCCATCCTGTGTCGTGCGTTGCCCCACAGGAAGTCCCTAAGTATCTTGGTGAGTGTGGAAAAGAAGGATGCCGGAACATACAATGGTAGGTTGGCAAAGTAGTATAGGAGACGGGGAAGGATCACCATCTTGGATAGTGCAACCCTGCCGGTGACCGTTAGCGGAAGCGTTTTCCAGAATTGCACCTGTGACTTGATGGCTGTCAAGGCCCGTCCCAGGTTACCGTCAGAGGTCCTTCGGCTCGCGATATATCTGGATCCCTAAGTAGCGGAAGGTGTCAGCCCTCCACTGCACCCTGGTACCATCTAGTATGTAATCCGGGTTTTGGGTCTCCCCCCCGAATGCGTAAAGACAGGTCTTGTTCACGTTTACTCGGAGTCTCGAAAGGGCAGCGAAGTCACGCAATGTATGTGCCAGCTGGGCTGGTATATTTCCTACATCTCTCACAAAACGACACCTGGTGTACCGCATCTCCCAAAGGTATTCCATCTCCCAGCGTCGCCCGCAATGTCGCCGCCAGTGGTTCGATTGCTAGCGGGAACAGGAGGGGTGATAGCGGGCACCCCTGCCTGGTGCCCCTGCGTATTGGTATGGTGTCCGAGATGTACGGCCCCACTCGCACCCGGACTATGGGGTTTTTGTATAATAGGTCAACCATTTGGAGAAAGCCCAGACCCAGCTCATATCGCATCAGCACTGCTGCAAGATAGCTCCACTCTAAGCAATCAAAGGCCTTCTCAAGGTCCAACACCAGGCAACCTGCTCTGGGCCACACCTGCACGCTATCTGACGCCACCCTAAAGAACCTTCGCAAGTTCAGTGATGTGCTGCGTTTGGGTACAAATCCATTTTGGTCGTCGTGAACCAGCTCGGGGACCACCGGTGCCAAGCGCTCCGCCAACACCTTAGCATATATCTTGTAATCCACGTTGAGAAGTGCCAGGGGTCTGAACGAACCCAGGTTTGCAGGGTCCCTGTCTGGTTTGAGCAGGGACACCAGGTAGGCCTCACACATCGACGAGGGTAATGTCCCTTCGTCCAGGGCTGTGTTATAAAGGGTGTGCAGACGCGGCACAAGAGTCTCCCGGTAGGCCCTATAGTATTCGGCAGGTAGGCCGTCCGGTCCCGGTGTTTTTCCCGATGCCATAGACCCAATTGCCTCCCCAATTTCCTCTAGCGTGAGGGGACCATTGAGTGTCTCCTGGTGTGTCTCTGAGGCTGTGGGCAACTGGATAGGCTCTAGAAAACTCTCCAGATCAGGGCCGGAGCAGCGCCCCCTGGATTGATACAGTTTCGTGTAGTGGTCTGACATCACCTTGTGTATCTCACGCTGTGTATATACCAGTGTCCCCTCCGGCGTGCGTATGGTTCCGATAGGGGTGTGGTTATGCTCCTGCTTAAGTAGCCAGGCCAGCAGACGGCCCGCTTTGTCCACCTTAGCGTGGGTACGAGCCGTGTGGGCTGTATAGTTGTGACACCGCAATCTCTCCATGAGTTCTGCATGCTGCGTCCTGAGGCCCTCCAGCTGGCCCGAATGTCTGCCTCCGCCCTCTCGCTCATATTGGAGCAGCTGCGCTTCTAGGCGTGTGAGCGATAGCATAAGCTGTTTACGTATGTTCCAGGTGGCACCAAGACAGTGCCCCCTAACAGCGATTTTGTGGGCATCCCATTCCACCAGTGTCGTACTTGCCGTCTCCTCATTGAGTTCGAAGTACTCAAGAACAGCCGTCCCCAGTGATGAGCGGAATTCGGGGTCTTCCAGTGCGGGCGGCTGGAGACGCCAAGTGGGTATGGGAGGACGATCGGCTTCCCAGGTGAGCTGGAGTCTCATAGGGTTGTGGTCAGAGTGCGTCCGTCCTAAGTACTCGGACACCTCAACTAGTGGTATTAGGGATTGGGAGCCCACAACCCTATCCAGCCGCACATGTAGGTCGTGTACTGCCGAGTAATAGGAATAGATGCGTTCATTGGGGTGGAGGACCCGCCACATGTCTAACAATGCCCAATGTGAGAGCCAGTCCGTGAGAGCTTGCGCATTTGACATCGCAGACGTCTTCCGAAGGGGTGGGAAGGATCTGTCCGTGTGTATATCAAGCACTGAATTAAAGTCTCCGCCCAGTAACCAGGGAAGCCCAGCATGAGAAGTCAGCACTGTGGACAATTGTGCTAAGAACGAGGGTTGGTCTATGTTCGGGCGTAAAGTGAGCCCAACAATATTGATTGGCCGTTAAGTGTCCCTCGCACTAAGGTGTATCTACCTTCAGGGTCTATCACCGTGTCCTCACAAATGAACGAGGTGCCTGCTCTCACCCAGATTAGGGTGCCCCTCGCATGCGCGGAGTATACCGTGCCATACACTTGTCCCCTCCAACGCCTACGCAGTTTGTCTAATTCCAGCTGTGTCATGTGCGTTTCCTGCAGTAGGGCAATTCCCACCGAGTGCCTCTGGAGGTATGCGAATATGGAATAGCGTCGCGTGGGTGTGTGCATACCGCGTATGTTCCATGTAATTATGTTAGCCCGTGCCATTTCTGGTGAGTTTGATCGACAAGGGCGCCAAGGGCGGAACGCACCACGGGGAGCGGGGATCAGGGACAGGGATAAGTGCGTCACGTTGCTGCAACAAGAACAATGAATGAACTACTAACATCATAACATCTGGGGCGGACATTCCGCAACGTCCGTCCAAACCTCTGTAACAATTGGGTAGTACAAACTAGGTCAGTGTGTTGCCTGTTGGGGTGTGTGTACTAGTATCGATTTACTATAGTCGTTCCCCCCCATTACCTATATGTGCAGTATGCCATCCGATTAATCGCCTGCATAAACGTACGAGACCGGCAGCGTGTAGCTCTAAATGTCAACTCAGGTGTTTGTATTTCCTCTGGCAGCGTGCGTAAGGTGGCCAGGTGCGGGCCCAGTGTTACTGTATCGTCTCTGTGTGAGGTGTGTTTGGTGTGTTACCCCATCATCCCACCTCGTTATACAGTAGTGTGCAAAACCACAAACGTTAATCATGAATGTTCTACTTGCGTGAGCCGTTTGTGTCAGAGTCCATCACATCAGTACTGTTTCAAATAATGCCATCAGCAGTTTGCGGGGTTATCTCTGGCATGCCAAGGTCCTCGGATATTGCAGTCGATGGCGACGAGGAGCCACTGGCCATCAGCGCACTTCGTGTGTAGGGGTCCGGTCGCTCTTTAGGGTGTGGAGAGCCGAGGGTCATGACTGCTTCCAGGACGCTTTGTCTCTCCCGTCGTATGTTCTCCGGATTCAGGACTACAGTTCCCACTGTCGCGCCTCTTGCTGTCCCACGTCGTCTGCGCCGCCTTGTCCTCCGACCTGCTAGGTTGTCTCCGTCTGGATTCGAAGGCCTCACACCCGGCCACAGTCCTGACTCTTCCAGCCAGTCCCATGCCTCCGCAGGAGAGTCAAAGAAGCGGGTCCCTTCTTTCGTGACCACTCGCAGTCGGGCCGGGAACAGCAACGAGTATGGCAGTTCTAGTATTCTGAGCTGGCGTTTCACTGCTACATAGTTACTTCTGCGACGTTGCACAAGGGCGGTGTAGTCTGGGAAGAGCATAACTGGACTTCCGTTCACCTTGAGACCTTCCATTTTTCGTGTTTCACGGAGCACCGCGTCTCTGTCCCTGTAGTTGAGCATCTTGAAGATAAGCGGACGTGGCCTGGCTCCTGGCTGGGGCCTCTGGGCCGGCACGCGGTGGGCTCTTTCTATTGCGAATTGTGCTGACAATGTTCCCTGGGGCAGGAGATCGCGTAGCCAGTGCTCCATGTATTGCTCCGGATTCCTACCTTCCTCGCCCTCCGGCAGACCCACCACGCGTATGTTGTTGCGGCGGGAGCATCCCTCCGCATCCTCTGCTCTGTCTTCTAGGGCGTGAACGCGGTCGATCAGATCTTGGAGTGCAGCTGTGTGACTTTGCGTGACAGGCTGTAGTTCTTTCAGTGTTTGGCCTTGTGTATTGACTTTGTCGGCCAACTTGCGATGGTCCGCATGAAGGAGCGTGAAATCCGAGGTAACCCCATCTATCCGGGTTTCCAGAGAGGTCCTGGTGTGTTCTAGCGCAGCGCCAATTCTCTCCACCGCTGCGAGTACTGAGTCCATCTTGGCCGCTAGGGCCGTGGTCGTTGGCTCCATCTCTCCTCCAGTACCCACGCCTATGGGTTCCAGGCCTCCCGCGCGGAGGGGTCCCTGTTGTATCTTAGCTCGCATCCGGCCCATCACAAGTTGCTGCGCCGTGGGCATGCGGGGCTTGTCAACGAAAGAGCGACGCACTGGAAATGATGCGTCACTCAGGAGACACGACCCGGCTGGGCTGCCTGCGATAGCCTCCCTGTTTGACGCCTTCTGTGGGTAAGGCCGCTCGCACCGGTCTGTGGGGGTTAGCTATTACCTCCGCCTTGATAGCCTGCCAGTGGGGTAAACCACCCGGATCTCCGGTTATGGCTGGGCGTCTGATTACGTCGGCGTGAGTGCGGTGTGATGTGAGCCTGTAGGGCCACTCAGTTGTAAGACGGATTAGTCGGTACTGATGTCCCCAGAGGTTGTCATCCGTGCAGGTCTTTACCCGCAAGTTACAGTGCCGTTCGTGTTTAAGCGTGAGGTCTGCAGCTTCTGCTCACATTGGGCGCTTCCTCTGTTTCCCTCTTCAGCAGTCAGCAGCGGCTACCACAGCGCAGTCGCCGAGTGAGGGTCAGTGTTCCTCAGGCCGTGATTGACTCCCACAGGCAGACCTCCACCCGCGTCACCTCCCTTTATTGTCCACTTCAGTGGTGTGATGTACGCCAGTCCCCCAGGTCCTCTCTGGGAGTTTTATTCACTATGTCGTGCTCCCAGCCCCGTCTAGGGCCTCCACAATAAGGGTTGTGTGCTTGCCAATACGTCTCCCGCAGCAGCCTCACCGCTTCTTGGCCGATACCAGCCGTGCGTGGTTTCACCTCACTGTCCCTCAGTTTTCCACTCTACGGCAGTTGCCGTCTCGGGGGGCAAAGCGGCTCAAGCAGGGCTTTTCGTCTGTCGCGACGCCCCAGTTATCTGGGCTCCCTCAGTAACAGCGGGGAGGGCCGCTCTCCGCCTCTGCGCCAGCCGCCACACAGCATGAATGGACGTTCCCCGTCGCTGGTAGTTCATGCACAGCCTCGCAGTCACTAAACCCCTGACCTCCTTACCTCGGAGACCGCAGTCCCGAAGGGCGAGACAACACCGATGCCCCCAAGGGAGGTTCCCGTGTGGGTCCCGTCTCCCCGGACAGCGGGGTCATTCGCGCCGGAGCGTGGGATCCACAGCTGCTACCCACAATCAGCGCCACCTCCGCTTCTCTCCGCAGCCCACAGAATCGGCCACCACAGCGCAGCTGGTGGATCAGGGTCAACCCGCGTCGCCTCCCAGCGTTGTCGGCCTTGGCGGTGCGACGTACGCCTGCCCCCTAGGCCTCAGCTGGCGGGTTGCGTTCTCTGTGGTTGGACAACACTAGGCCCAGCATCCAGAGGGCGATCGTTGCTTCCTCCGACTCACACCGGTACCGGTCCAGCACTTCCCAGGTCCCTCACCGCAAGGGTTGTGCACCTGCCAGTATTTCCCCCGCAGCCGCAACTCCACCAGTGTATAATCCGTCCTCCCCCTCTTCGCCGTTCCCGTTGCCGGGCTGCACACTTCGGATCACCGCAGCATAGGGCAGCTCCAGCCCCCGCCACAGGCCGCCTTTCAGTTCCGTGCCTCAGCAGCCCATCTTACAGGGACCCGGTGCTCCGAACTGCCAACACCCCCGCGCCACAGCCCCGGCGTCACAGTTGGGGTCCCGACTCACCAGGGTTTGGGCCTCCGGGGTTGATTATCGGCGATGGTCCCGCAAAGTGGTGCGAGTTTCTACCGATCCAGGGGCTGACGAGTACACCAGCACCTCACCCCGGTCGTTCTCCTTCGCCGGGTGGGTAGCCGCACAGGCCTGGGTGGCTTGGTGGTCCCGGATTGCTTTTCCCCAGCGACTACCGTCTCCGGAGGCAGAACGTTGCGATCCAGTAATTCTCCACTTTGAGCGATATCGTTGCTGGCTGGCCTCCCGTAACAGCAACGGGGAGGGCCGCTTCCCGCCTCCGCTCACCGTCGGCTCTGCGGTCAGTGGGCTTCCGTCTTACCCACCGCGGCAACTGCGGCCCCGGGCAGCGGGGGGGGGCGGGGGGGTGGGGGCCAGGCGGCACGTTTCCAGGCCCTCTGTCCGCGGCGATGTTCCTGCTGCTCAGCTCCGCTTGTGCACACTTCAGAGATCAGCTCTCCGCCTCCGGGGCCGCCGCTTGATCGCGGGCGGCCATCTTCTGACGCGGAATGCCCGCGCGCGGCTTCGCAGCAAACCCGCCCTGTCCTTCCTCACCACCGCTGCCACAGTCTTGATGGTCAAAATGACTCAGCTCCGGGCTCATTGGACACAGCAGATCTTTAGCCGTTTGGTCCTACTTCTGCTTGGCGTGGATGGCGTACCTTTAGGATAATTTCGACGGATTTATGGGGGATAGCAGCACGAGCGCTAGGGATTCACATCCTCCATGTTGGCTGGCTAGCCACGCCCCCCCGGTTGGGACCCCAATGATGAAGCATGACACCAACTAGGTTGGTGTGTGAGGGGTCTTTTAAACTAACCTAGTGGGTCCATGTACCAACCAGCCTAGTGATTGTACCACATCCACACAGAGGGTTCGTCCTTCTTTGTTTAACTTATCATTATACCGGGGATACGGACGCACCCCATATTTCCCTTGCTCTCCCATTGTTTTGTTGCATAGATATGTTGCACACAAAAGAGAGGATATACCCAAGTGCGTCCAGCCAACGCAGCCCATTGAGAGAACATGAAACCGCTCATTGAGTACACTACAGCAGGCAGCACACTTAAGCTCAAACACTTGTGAAGCCACGGGATTACTACAAACTATTAAATTGATATGTAGATTGCTTTTGCACAACCGTGTTGTTATGCACAATGGCAGTAACTTTGATTTTCAAGGAATTATCTCTTGTAAATGGTAGCAATAAAGTTGTAGTCAATGAGGTGAACATTTGCTATTAATAGACAACATTTTTCAGAGAAACATTGAAAAATCACTATTCTATAAGCAGAAGTGTTTGACACAACTTTGATTCCAATAGGGCAAGATCCACTCTTTGCTGCTATAGTCCTCTGAATTTACTCAAGGTTCCCAAATTATGCATTAAATTCTAAGAGGTGTAAACTGGCATGAGCAATTCCCTAAGAGGGTAATTGCGGTCTAATCACTTAATTTCTAGACTTAAAATTCAGAGGACGTCAAAGAATCTTTTATTGCCATTCTTTCCAGCTAGGCATGTTTCAGCAGACCAGATAAGCACAGCTTCTTCTGTGCTATTTTATATTAGCAATTCTTACCCCTTGGAGGGGGGTCCCATAGCGCTTTAGGGTAGATAGAGTAAGCTGCTACTCCATTAGTCGGGCAAGGTTGGAAGAAGGTGCAAGCTGAAATGTAAATTATGCATGGAGTGTCTGGGAGTCGTGAGTGAGGCCCAGAGATGTACTCCAGGCTTGATGCCGATGCATGTTGCAGTGTCTTATCCATGACTATTTTGTGAAAGCAGTGTGAGGGATAGTTGCATGCTGACTATACAAACTAGGGACTCACAATCCTTGGACGTGTTGAATCAAGATTATCGAACACCCACGTTTTTGTTGTTTTTGTGTATTCTAGACAGATGCTGATGAGATATTCTTTTTGGCAACTTGATCCATAACATGCACATCTGTGCAGAGAAGGAATTACCTCCTAGTTTTGACTATAAAGAGACTGGACTTTCCCCCATGGATTGCCCGGTATGCAATGCAGAGTGCCTGGTAGGAGATTCGTCTTGCAACTGGAAACTAAAGTAGGACTTTGAGGGGATGGGTTGTATTATCCGGTCAGCCAAGATATAGGAGTGGTTTAGCTTTTACTTTCTGGATTCTTTATAACTGTACTATTAGTATTTTTTGATAGTTCGATATAACAACCATTCATGTCATATGAATCCTGTGCCCAAGACCAAGGTAAAGTCAGATAAATTGCAGTATTCAGTGCAAAGAAAGTATCTCTGGTTGATATGATAAGTTGGATTTCAAATGTGAGAGACTGGACTCCATGATGTTTTTCACCTTTGATGTGCTTGGCGGCAGTCCTAGTCCTTGGCAGCCATGCTAAAAGAGGGTCGTAATGATGCCATGTCGCACAGATGCTCCTAGAGTAAGGGGTATTGCACTGATGGAGGTGGGTCTAGCAATCATTTATAAGAATTAAATAACATTTAAACCTACACCAGCTCTCGTGCATTATCGCTGCATCAGTAACTTATCTTTATTTTGTTTTTTCATTTAATATTTAATCCTGAAAAACAACCTTACTTTTCAGTGCATGCATTTGTTTGCACCTTAATTGTGTAAATGTTCCAATTCACAATCTGAACAGCAAAACCACAATTACATTTTTGTGCAATTATTTTGCATGTCCAATTCTCAAACTATTTTTTGGGAATCTCTTCAGGCAACAATCTCTTTCTCAAACAAATCTCATTTGTTTTAATAAACAAAAACGTTCATGCAAGAGCCCTTTTCTTTTTGCAGATAGAGGAGTTTGTTGTTATAATGCAACAAACACAGAAGACAAACGGTCTTCCTTAATTGTTTTGCTTGTAACATTAATTGAATCGTAATCCAATGGAATTTTATTCTCTAGAAATTTTAGATATACTCATTGGTTACTAATTACTAACGCGGTGTGGTTCAATCTCTGGAAGCTTAGGAGTTCATCTGGAACATGACCGTACACCGGTATTTCATATTCAAACTATTTTGGTTACTTGTTCCACTTATCGTCTATTTCTCCACGTCATGTTAGGAACCTGCTTCCTTTCAGCCTTCAGTTATAAATAGGGCTCCCGGTTTTATGGTATTTATTTTTTGGACATTTCCGTCTGTATTTATCCATATTTATTTTTTGCTAATTTTACCTGTATTTATCCATATTTATTTTGGGTTTTGTGGAAAAATTAAACTGAAATTAGTATATTTCCACATTTATTTAACCGGTAAATATGCACTCATGCTTGAATGCCTACTAGGTTTCAATGTTGTAAACCCCACAAAAGATAAATCAATGCACTTATAAGAAAATATGCATATTTCAGTATCAACCCTGTGCATATCTACTGCTGTTAAGACCTCTTACTAAAATTCTTTTCTTTTTAGGCCCCTTACCTACCAATCCACACAGCAATTGGCCTGGCAGTCATGGCAGACAGTATTTAGAATTACTCAAAAGCAACCCAATTTCCGTTTTTATCCACATTTAAAAATAAATACAGACAAGAAAATAAATGTTTTCTGTCTGTATTAATCTGTAAAAATCAGTAAAAACGGAAAACAGGGAGCCTTAGTTATAATGTGCTTTTTCTATTTAAAGTACGACCCACCTCTTCCCTTGCTTCCTTTTGTTCCCCTTGCATCTCCTTCAGTCCTCTAAAGGCAACGTAACCCTTTGGCTACTGCCTTCAATGTTGTGCAGAAGCCAATACTGGTGTGGTGCACTTCTTGCATATGGAACGGGGTATGTTTTTTTAAAATGGATAAGATTTTATGAATAATTTGCTTGTTCCACAAATAGGTTCACATAAAATAGCAGGAAATGTATATGTGAATGAAGTGCACAAAAGTGTAATGGTGGTGGTGCTGTTCGCCAAAGTGTCTAGGAGCATTTATGTATTGAAGATGCAAATCCCACCATTGTGACAAACATACCACTCTCCTAAGTAAATATATGGGAATTCCCATCCTAACATTTAAGACAAAGGTAGAATGATCTAAAGAAAAAATAAAGAGATAGATTATTCAAATGCTTGGCCTTTCTGCTCATATTTGCAGTCTGCATTAAGCAAGAGGCTCCTTTTCTTGTTAGCCTTAAACATATCCTGCCAATATTTTCCCATCACACTTAAAATACACGCTGTGAAGGCCTTAAAGTTATTCTTCAGTATTGGTTTTGGCTCCCACTACAACAATTACAACCATCAATATTTGCCCTGACGAAGTGTAATCATCTTTTTTGGTTTCTTCTTAAGTTAGCAGCAACTTCCCCTCCATTTCCTCCCTGATCCAGCACTGAATCTGATCTCAGATAGAATACGAGTGAAGATATCTTGATTAATCAAGTTTGGCGAACTCTGAAACGATCACTTCAAATGGAATCAGCTTTGTGATTGGCACTGAGAATAAATGTGCTTCACCTGTGTAGTCCATGCAACAGAGAGACTATTAGTGAAGCAGAAGTCTTTGTCAACTCTAGCTATGGAACAACCTGCTGTGTTCCTTCTGAGACATCTACAAACCATGATGGACACCAAGTACATTTTGAATAGACATGGGAGTTTGAAGACCCTCACACATCATCATGGACATCGGGTACCTTCCACTAGATGCAAGAGTCTGAGGATCCTCACACACCATCATGGACACCCAGTAACTTTGCCCTTCCACACCATCAAGGACAGTGTGTAAGCTCACTATCTGTGTTTTAAGAGTTGAGTACCCTCACAGCATTATTGCCATTAGGGTGCCTTGTGTTTAAATATGGTGATTGAGCACCCTCACAACCTCAAGGACATCGGCTATCTTTTGACAAGACATTGGAGTTTTAGGGACATACTAAAACCATCAAGGACACAGAGCACCATTTGACTGGACATGGGAGTTTCGGCACCCTTGCAAATCACTATGGACACTGGATACCTTGGCAGTTTTGGTATGGGAGCACGAGTAACCTCACAACATGAAAGACAATGTGTATCTTCTCTACCTGGATTATGAAGCTGAACAGCCTCGCAGAGCATCATGGGCATCTGGTTACCTTGTGTCTGGATATGGTGCTAGATTACCCACCAACACCTTCATGGACATCAGGTACCTTTTGACTAGATATCGATGTTTGAGCACCTACTGCAACCACAACGAATATTAAGTGCCTTTAGTATCCATGCAAGATACTGCAGGATACTTCAGCATGCAAGGTTTAAGCGCTGGGGCCACATAATGCCAATGCACAGGTGTGTAGCAGGGACGCCAATTTAGTGCCACAGACTCAACTATGGGAGACATCAGCTTTCTACGCCCCAAGGGCCAGGGTAACAAACCAACAATAGCAAAGAAAAACACAGGTTGTGCGGATGCTCTTTCAGTGTCATCCCATCAGTGAGACCTTCTAATACTTCAACGCCATAGTCGCAGGTACAAAGCATATTGTTAAACCACCTTGGCAGAGGCATCACCAAGTCCTTTGCTCTTTGGTTATTATAATTCAAGCAACCTTTCGCGCCATCAGACACAATGCGTCTGCTTCTAACCATAGGGTTAGAGCATTCTCTTACACCGTTATGGACACCCTCTGGATATGGGAGTTTGAACCCTGACCTGGAAGATCTAAGTCTGGTGGTGTCCAAGTTATTCCTAGTTCAATGCAACTTTCAGCCCCACACCTGTCAGCGAATAACACCCCGAAGTTGCCAACAGGTGCTCGCGAAGTGGCACCCAGCCATGGATGACTCGGTACTAAGAGAAGGGGCCGCGCAGGTAAGGGCAGGGAACCACGAGAAACTAAACATTACGGCACAGGCCACTCTTTGTTCCATTAAAACTCTGCACGTATTATCAGAGCAGTAAAAACAAATAACTCGCGTTGCCATAGCCTTCCAGATGCAATCACTCTACAGAGAAAAAAATGAACCTTCGAGACAAACCAAGATCTGTTCCTTAGCTCGTAAATCACCACTGAACCCAAGCTCAACAACATCATGAGCTCACAAGAGAAGCATTTACTGTCCAAAAATACATCTTGAAAAAACAAACCCTGCTGCAGTACAGTAGGGCCAGGCTCCTGATGTGAAGGAGCAAAGTAAACCGGAAGTGAAGGCAGGGTGGATGAGCTGCCAATCATCGCGACTCTTGTCTCAATCAAAAGCGTATGCTGTCAGTGTACATGTCAGCTACACCACAGTGACGAACCATAAAGGGGTGATCCCAGTCTGTGACAGACCTTTCTGTAACCGCGCCGCTGAGCTTTTGCCTGGAATCTCTTCCCAGCTTCAGCCTGGAGTCCAGGGGGGCCCCCTTCCACATGTAGGCACAGAGGCTGCTTAGAGCTGGCGTGGCGGAGGGCCAAGAGGTCTATATAGTAGGAATGCTACTAATAACAGTAATAGAAATAACAGTAATAGCAACAACATAGGGAATTCTTTTTTCTATTATTCACCTAGAGGAGGATCTCCACCTTTTATATCCGGGGTTGTTAAGGTCACTTCGGTACGAGATCAAACAGTGAAATGGGAGATACCTCCATATCCAAGGCAGGGGAGAGGATGTGGCGTTACTGCCAGAGCAGCCGACTATGTAATTGGGAACCAGGTTCGAGTCTTTGCGTCAGCACAACATCTTGTGATTCTGAGCAAATTACTTCATCATCTTTTTTAAAAAACAAGCATTGGCAAAGCTAATAGGTCTCGCCTATGAAATGGCTTTGCCAATATGTTTTAGCCATACTGTACACCAGCGTGGCTGAAGTTCAGCATGGCTAAAAGTTAGTGGGGTAAAGTAGAGTGGAGTGTCGCAAAGTGCAGTTGAAAGGAGAGAGTAGAGGGTCATAGAGTGGAAGGGCTTATAGTGGAGTAGAGTGTTGGAGTGGGGTGGAAGAGTGTCCTAGAGTGGCATAGAGGGTGTTGCTTTGAGTGGAGTAGGGTGTTGTAGAGTAGAGTGGCGTAGAGCAGAGTAGATTGTCGCGGAGTGGTGTAGGAGTGGAATGGCAAAGTGTGGAGTAGAGTGTTGAGAGTCAAGTGGCATAGAGTACAGTAGTGGTAGTGGATCAGAGCCGTGTGGAGTAGTGTGTCGTAGAATAGATTAAAGAGGCATGGAGGGGCATAGAGGGAGTTGCGTAGAGCGTCGAAGAGTGGAGTAGTGTTGTAGAGTGGAGTGGAGTAGTGTGTCAGAGTGAAGTAGAGTTTAATGGAGTAGAGCGCCCAGGTGGAGTATCGTAGAGCGGAGTGTCAGAGTGGAGTAGTGTCCTAGAGTGATGTGGCGTAATGTACAGTGGTGCAGAGTAGATTGGTGTAGAGTGCATTGATTTGGAGTAAAGTGGTGTAGAGTGAACTGGCATGGAATGCAGTGGCGTGGAGGAGAGTGGTGAAGAGTAGAATGCAGTGGCGTACAGTAGATTGTTTCAGAGTAGATCGAAGAGGTGTGGAGGGGTGCAAGGTAGAGTAGTAGCACTGAGTCCATTGGTATAGAGTGCAGAGTAGAGTGGCGTGAGTGATGGGGTGCAGAGTAGACTGGAGTGGTGTAGAATGCAGTGGCAAAGAGTGCAGTGGTGCATAGTAGAGCGGGGTAGAGTGCACTGGCATAGAGTGGTGCAGAGTAGAGAGGCGAAGAGTGAAGTAGAGTAATGTGCAGTGTTAGAGTACAGGGGTGCACAGTAGATTAGAGTGGCATAGAGTGCACTGGCATAGGGTAGAGTGGTGCCGTGGCACAGAGCAGAGTGGCGTATGGTTCAGTGGCGGAGAGTGCAGTGTTGCAGAGCAGAGTGTTGTTTAGTGCAGTTGTGTAGAGTAGATTGGCATAGAGGGCATTGGTGAGGAGTGCAGTAAAGTGCATAGAGTGGTGTGGAGTAGAGTGCAGTAGAGTAGAGTGTAATATTCCAGAGTAGAGTGGCGCAGAATGAAGTGGCGTAAGTGGAGTGGTGCAGGGTATAATGCAGTGGCTTAGAATGGCAGAATAGATCAGTGTTGCAGAGTAGCATGTCTCAGACTGCAGTGGTGCAGAGTAGAGTGGCGTAGTGTGCACTGGTGTGGAGGTGCAGCGGTATAGAATGGTGCAGAGTAGAGTGGCGTAGAGTGCACTGGTGTGAAGGTGCAGTGGTATAGAGTGGTGTAGAGAGCAGTAGTGTAGAGTACAGCAGTGCAGAGTAGAATAGAGTGGCTTCGGTGCAGTGGTGTATAGTGCAGTGGCATAAAGATTTGCAGAGTATAGTGGCACAGAGTGTAATGGAGCACAGTAGTTGGTGTAGAGTGCATTGGTTTTTAGTAAGGCATTGTAGAGCGGGGTGGCGCGGACCAGAGCAGGGTGGCGCGGACCAGAGCAGGGTGGCGCGGAGTGGCACACAGTGGCGCAGAGTGGAGTGAAGTCGCGCACGGTAGAGTACAGTGGCAGAGTGCAGAGTAGGGCAGAGTAGGGCAGAATGGCAGAGCGGATCGACATGAAGTGTACTGACGTAGAGTTGAGTGGTACAGAGTAGAGTGCATTGGCTTAGATTGCTGTGGCACAGGGTGCACTGTTGCAGAGTAGAGCGTCACAGAATGGAGTGGTGAAAAGTGCAGTGGTGCAAAGTAGAGTAGTGTGGGGAAGAGTAGAGTGATGTAGAGGTCTAGAGTGAAGAGTGAAGTGGTGTAGAATGTAGTGGTGCAGAGTAGAGAGCAGTGACGTAGTGTGGAGTGAAGTTGTGTAGTGTGCAGTGGAGTGGCTTAGAGTGGAATATGCAGAAGGTGGTGGCACACTTCCACTACAGACACATCTTCAATAGAAATCACAATTATATTTGTACAGACATACAGTTTCATTGATAAAAGTATACAGCGCACAAATGATAATGTGTGGAAAGGTCATTTGTCATTACCTACAGTAGTGATTTGGTTTGATCGTTTTAAAATATATTTATTTGTTTCCACCATACGTCAGAATTTCCCAAAAATGTGCTTCATTTGGGCTTTTCTAATTCTGAAATATCTACACAGTTCATTGACAGACATTTAAATTTTGTTGCGTGCTATTAAAAATATCGTACAGCCTTCCGCGAGCACTCACCGGAGACAACGTGATTGTCACATAAATCCTCTCATTTTGAAGTCAGAGAAAGAAAAGTAAACACCAAGCTCCCTGGAAGATAAGGGCCTCGGTCTTTGAATACACAGTAAATGTGACATATGATTTGTTTACAGAAATCGAGCACTGGTGGACGATACAGTAAATAGGGTTTGGGGAAGGGCAAGGGAAGGGACAAACTCTAGCTGGACAGCCTAAAACAAGTACAGCCAGCAAATAAGCAAATGTGAGTTACAAACCACAAAGCCAATGGTAAACAACGGGCGGGATGCACTCAGGAAACCTTTCCAAATGTCCCTAAGATGTTGGATAACCAGACAGCTATCCAGTCTGGTGGGCTTCAACCTAATGAACCTGTCTATGCGTATTGTAACTGGTGCTAATGTAAAGTGCTCCAATGCCCTTAGGTCGAATTCTTACTATATAAAAACTGTAAAAAGAACTTGGTGATTCCATCAGTCAAGAGATCACCCAAAGTCACTGCAGACGTTCTTCAAACTGTGGGATTTATACAGCATAACAAATAGTAAAATACAAACCCCGTAGCTCAGCACTTCATACATGATGCAAAATGAGAGAAAAAGAACTCGGGAGCTTAAGTACATGAGCATGGCAGACCTACAAAAAAAACACACAAGTCTTAGCGATGTGGGCTTCATGTAGCACCCAAGTGAGCTTTGTACCTGGCAGCAACATGACGGCACATCATCAATGCCAGAATGGATCAGGGATAGGAGGGCAGTTGTCACCGCAGTCCCACAAACATCTGGACTGAGGCCACATAATACCAATGCACAATTCAGTGCAAGGGACCCAACTCTGGCGGACGCCGCCACTCAAGACACCAAGGCCCAGGGTAGCAAGCCAGAGAAGCAGGACAATGGACAAAATTGGAGTTTGGATCGTTTGGCCAAATATTCTCCACCACCTAGCGATGTATCTGATAAATCCAAAGACATGCATGGACTTAAGCAAGAACCTAACCCTGGTACCTCCAGACATAATAGGCTTAGGTCCTCTCCCAACTGGCATGAAGACTATCATATGTAGGTGTTTTGTTTGCATCTGTTTTCTTCTCCTATTTTTAGGGGGAAGATGTGTTGTAATCTTATAAATTATATCACTTCTGTTTATCACCATTATTTCCCTGGTTACCATTTTCCCTTACCTCTTTTCTTGGTACCTTCTGCCCCCTCTCCTTATCCTCTTTTGGAACGTTCCTACAGTTGGCATTGAAGCTCACATTAGAATGTTCAGTGTGAGGATTGATGAAATGCAATCTGACTGCGGATCAAGGAGACTTGTAATAAAGGCCTTACTTTAATAAAAAAAAAAAAATTAAAAAAAAAGCCAGAGAAGCCAGAGAAAAACAGAGCGGTATGGGTGATCTTTCAGTGCCACCACCCCTTATAATACTCGGACGACACGGGCACAGAAACAAAGCATACGGTTAAACCACCTTGGAGGAGGCACCGCCAAGTCCCCGGATATCTTTGAGCACATATGATGGTCATCATTGCACCGGTTTAAAACACACTTGGAAAGGACCGGACTTTAAACTATGTGACCAATGGAAATGCTTGCAAGCATAAGACTAATAATACACTTCCCACAATTGTTTTTGCATGAACTCAAGGGCGCCAAGCCGTGAGCACTAGTAGAATCAGACACTGGACATGGGATAGCCCGGCGACGGTTCATTCATGAAACGCTTTGGCATCAGTGACTGTAGTCAAGGTGACCCCTACATGCAGTGTCTGGATTTCTGAATTGCAGCCGTATGGTTTGTCGACCGCCAGACTTGCTGTTGATCAGGTGTGTTCCTCACCTTGTGCACTGCACTCTCCTCACATTGTTATTATAGCACCTCTCATGCCTTACTACAGTGAATATGTTTTCACAAATGGAAGCTTCTCTTAATGCCGTGGTTTAAGGCGCTGCTATGTATTTACACACGTCTAAAGTCTGCCAGCAGAAGAGTATTATTATTGGTTTCAAACTCCTGTACAAGACAGGCATGTTTTCGAATGCGGACATCCTCCGATTGTTGTAATGTTTGCTAATTAAATCCATATGAAGCACGGTTACTTTTAAAGTTGGAAGAGTTCAGGCAGAGAGATATGAATAATTAGTGAGGCCTGGAGAAAAACAAAATGAGGAAAGATCTGGACTGCAACAGATCACAGAGAGGTGGGTTCAATCAGCCAAGAGACAAAGACACAAGACAAAAACCAAGCTCTTTTACACCCGATACAGAAAGATGCTACAGAGCACAAGGAGCAGATACAAGGAAAACACACATATTAGCTTGCATTAGAGGAAAATGCAGGCTGTGGCCAGCCAGGTGCACGAAGGAAAGCTAAAACACTACACCAAGGGCACCTTAAAGGAACAAATCACCTTCATCAAAGAACTCTTGTGCAGAAAGCAAAAATAGCGAGTTTCTCTTCCTTGGGAGAAAGTCATGCCCTGCAAGAACAAATACCGTACATATACGAAGAACAATGGCTGCACTGTTGCTACCTGAGAACATTTCTTGCCGTGCTTGGACCACAGATGTCCAATTGTGCTCGCTTTTAAAGGCGCACACACATCCAAGCGGGGGATTTCTTATTTTAAACGTTAAAGATGGCAAGTACAGACAGACGCCAGTGGGATAAATATTGGATCACAACAGAGTTCTTATTGAATTTTTCAGGAGACTCACCAACACAATAACATCTCACAATGCCCCCCACAAAAGAAAAGAACAACATTACAGCATCTCATGTAAGCGTACCAATGAAACAAAAAGAGAAGTCCCACTCCACTGCATAACTCCCATCTCCACAAACATCATTTAGGACCAATTCATAGATCAGCACTTAAACAGCAACCACCTGGGTTGTCAGGTGTGCCCTTCTTATCAAGTGGACTGGCAGAGGAGTCTCCACCCCAAAGTCTTGCAGGCCTGTCAGCGCCACTCTACACAGTCCACTCCAAACCTTTCTTAGAAGTCTATGCATGCGCAGTGGCGCCACAAGCGTCCTACTTCCTGCTCACAGGCTGCAGTGTGTGGATTACCTCCACCTTCCATCATGTGTGGCGTATCTCAGGGTTGCATTTGTGCTCCTTTGTTGTTTACTTTAAACAGGCAACTCTTGAACGTTTAACAAGCCCAACTCTTCACCAAAACACGGGAGACACAATGATACCTCAAAGTGTTGGTGGCCAGCAACATCAACCAGCTGCAGGCTAGCTCAACACTATCCAAGCCTGATAGCAACATTTTATCGGGGACTTAACCCGCCACTGAGTAGGAAAGACTCAAATGGTTGTGCTATACAACTGCAGAAAGGGCCTGGCTCAGACAAACCTTTGTGGAGGTTCTTTTCTCATCACCTCCAACGCCACATCCCATTACTTCCATATAAAAACCTCCATCTTGTCCAAGTAGCTTGTGACAAAGAAGCCTCAAACTGAAGAGTAAACTCCTGTTGAATTCTCATGTTATCCACGCAAATCCATAAGTAAAAACTGCATTCACATGTGCGGCTTCAGAGCATAGGTATAGAACGGTAGGCGTAACTGGCACAACAGGAAGGTTTTGATGTAATGGTAGATGCCACAAACTGAATGTCTTTGTAAACGACATGATCTTCCGTTCCTCCTCGAACTGGAGGGGTCATTTGTTGCCAACAAAGCAACAGGAAGCTCACAGGTACCATGCACAATAATTTATTTCCACTTTTTAATTTAAATTGTTATAAAGAGCAAGCTTTGTCAAAATTTCTGGAGCACTGAACAAGTAAATTACAACAGATGAAAACAATTACTTTACAGTTAGCAAATTCAATAATTTAACAAAAGATTTTGAGTCAATGTCCTACCACCTGAACTTTTTTGCCTATACTCAAGAGCCTGAATTTTAGAAACCGTTGCTCATGATGGCTGGTGTCTCTCAAACGACGGTCAAAAGCATATGGCACTTTTGGATCAAAATACTTTAAGTGCAATGTCAAAACCTGTAGTTTATCCTTTGGGCCAGAGGTAGCCAATGGAGAAGTGGTACATTTGCCTCTTTTTAATGTAGCCACAATACAACTCGCTGAACAAGGTTTTAATCGTATGACAATGTATGATTTAACAAGCTGGGTTAATCAGTATGTGAAGCTTTAGCACTGTCCCATCTACAGAGGACAATGGCGCTCACAAAAGAGTCGAAGAGGAGTAGACAGACCATGCTGTGCTTTGTCACAAACTGTTGGAAGGGGCTCTCAAGAACACTAAAGTAATAGCCTTCCTAGAAAGGTTGCTTTCAAACTACACCATAAAATTTCTGGCAACTGGATTGCGGTGGGAAGTGCTCCAAGTACATCTGGTCAACTATATGGTGGAGAAAATGGAGACTTCCTGCCGACCACTTTAGTCCAAGGGAGAGATAGTTTATATTTATTAAAAATACACGTCAAAGAAAGCCATGGATTCAGGTCTCTCCCCCCTCCCCCGCCCTGATCTCTCTGGCTGCATACTACAAAGTCAGCATACCTGCGAAATTTGATACCTTCAGATGACCTTTGGTAGTGGTTACATATAGACTTTGAAGAAGAGAGGAACAGGGAGGTGAACTTTACAGAGCACCACGCAATAGTGTTATTATCGGAGAGAGAACTGCTTCAGAGTTGACTTACTGGTTCTTGCTCTGCCGCCACCCTCCACAAAACTCCAAGAGCTCCATCAACTATTAGTGGTCCAATAGATTGAAGGCAGCTGACCAGTCCTATAAGGTAACCTGGAGGGATCAAATATCAGGAAAACTGGTGCAAGGCACACAGATTCATCAAAAAGAAAAATAAGGATGCTCCTTATGGAATTTGACAGAAGCACTATGGGAGTGGGAAGAGTGCGTCGAAAGAACCTCTTAAAGAATTGCTTTAATTTTAACATCTATTGAATTTGCAACTACCTAAAACAATCAGGGTGCTTAAAGAATCAAAAGCTGCCCACACGTGGCATCAAGGAGCCAGAACATACCCTTCTAATAATCCAAAAATGCAGCCTGCATTGCCAACCCTGGGGAATCTATCACAGCAACCACTACAGGAGATAAATGGGAAAAAAAATACCCGCCAAGCTTGGCCTGGCCTGATCCGGTACTGCACAAGGAAGACAGCGTACTGAGTCAGTGGATCAGGGATTTGACCAGAAATAGGAAACAGATGGCCCACATTGACCATGTAGTACAGTAGGAGCAGAGCTCCCAAAACTATGACATTACAGCCTAGGATAAAGATTAGCGCCTTACCTCAGGATGTTGGGGTGCGAGAGTCGGTTCATGAGCTGCACCTCCTTCAGCATGTTGGCTCGGTTGCTGCTCAGTGTGTTCATCTTTAGGGCCATGACCTGGTCGGACGTTTTGTGCCGCACCTAAATCAAGAGATAAGAGGGTAGTAAAGTCTTCATGGACTCAATGTGGCACCTGTGATAGTCCCAGCATTAAACAGACAACCAAAGAGCACTGTAAGGAGTTCACGGGTCAGTTAAAGTACTGCTCTGGGTGTCTTGTTTCTCCAAAAATAGGCGAATAGTGGAATTCATGTGGTGGTCATGCATGCGGTGGGGAAAGCCAACCAAGGCTCTCATTTATCCAAGAGAGACATTTTACAGACTGGCAGAAAAATTCACCCTTGAAGCCTCCGAACAGATAGCTGCGCTCTTTGTACTCGGAAGGAGGCTCCATTTCTAAAGGTGCTTCTATGCTGTGAAAATATTACCTCCTTGTGACTGTCCCGGAAGTTCATTTGAACAAAGTTCAAACAAAACGCCACCGTCCTCCTAATCTGGGCAAACAGGGCTGGCTCACCTGAAACCAGGGCAGCAAAGCAGCAATACAGCGGAGGAGTCCTGAAGTGCATGAGCCATCAACACTACAGCGCTTGAAAACACAAGAGGCCTGTACTAACCCGCTGGGTGCCGCTTAAAGTAGTGTTTGCAGAGGCTGGTAAGCGGTGCATCACTCTGTACCTCCTTAAAGTGCTCCTACTGAGCTGCCTTCTCTTTGTTTAGCTCACTTGAGGGAGCATTCAAAAGTGATCTAGAGTAACTTGTGGTTTATGATCCTTCCCCCTCCAAAGAAAAAATTGAAATTTCATTGGACCTCCGTTCTGTGCAGTGTGTGCAGGAGACTTAACTTTGAAAGGTGTTCTACAGTATTATGTCAAAGCACCCAAACAACAGTCTGTAGTGGGGTGTTGGATTTGTTTCAGTATCGAAACAGGTAATCAAACAAGCACGGACAAAGCCAATAGGACTGGCACTGGCAGCCAGCCATTTGGCCTCGTCAAAGCTTATTTTGTTTTGTCATGGTTTTTGTAAAATTGTTTTTTTGAGGAGTAGGCAGGCCCTCGGCAATCTAAAAACTAAACATTGGCTAAAAGCAGAAACATCTTTTGTCTTCCGAAACCACTCCATGACATAGCAGTCCCTGAGAGTGAAAGATACTATGTGTGGATGGGCTCATTGTGAAATAGTGAAGTTCGCCACTCACGTTTTGCAGCTGTGCTTTTTTAAACATAGTTTACGAGGGACAGAGTCACAGTCTAAGAGGAAGAGAGTTCCTATGTTTAGGTCCTAGGAAGGCAAAAGAATGCACCCTTGTTTTGGTAGTTTAAACCAGAGGATCACAGCTAGATTTTGACTCCCCGAACGCAGAGGTCAGCCCAGGAGGGAAGGATGGATAAACCCCCTTAGAAATTGGGGGTCGGACTTTGTCATTGCTTTGAACATACTACTGAGAGCTTTAAACTTGATTTGCTCATCAATCGGGAGGCAATGAAGTGCCCGAAAGATGCGACGAGATCGATTCAAATTTCAAAATGTGGCAGAGCAAGCGAGCTGCTGCATTCTGTACAGTTTGAAGTCTTTTCACAGCAGACTCAGTAGCTCCTAAATATAGGACATTGCCATAATCAAGGCATTAAATAATTAAAGCCTGAAAAACAGTCCTCTGAGAAGCAACTGGCAGTAACCAGAGAATCTCCCCTAAGCATCTTAGTGAGCCAAACCAGCCTGCAGCTACTTTGTTAATTTGAAAATCCATATTCAATTTGTTGCCAAGCCAAAAGCCTAAATCTTTTATTTTGAGTCGAAGGAGGGAAAGCACCAAAATCTGTGGGCCACCATTGCGGGCCCCAACAATTGTGCTGATTACCCACAAATAGCACTTCTGTCTTACCATTTATTTTAAGAGTTTCTTTCCATCCAATGTGCGACCTCCATCAAACATGCTCAAATTAGATGGTATAGTAGCGTCCAATGAGTGCAGAGAGACAGAGTTGTGTATCATCAGCATAAGAAGACAGATTAAGGCCATAAGCTTTTACTATGTCCGCCAGAGGGACAAAGCCTGATCAAAGCATTTTAAGATAAAATGCTCACTCCTGCATATGTTGTAAACTTCAAAGGCCAAGGATTCAATGGACAGGAGAAACAAACAGAACAGCTTGCTCAAACAGAATAAAAATGCAGATCATAGTATACCGGATGGAACGGTGGTAAGAAGGTAAACCGCAAAAACTGAGAGGCCTAAAGGAACCCTCAACATCAGTTACCTCTATCCAGTGTAGTAGTAAAGTCCAACTGAGCTCTGGGCCATAAGTCTAGCCTAACAAAGGACCTTCGTTTCGCCTTGACGAGCCTTGCCCAGAAATGTACGAATGCCTTTCTCCTAACCGCTAGCAAGTAAACCTATGATTTTTAGATCCATAAATTACTCTGGTGCAAGGAGACTAAATTCTGTAGAAATTATTTCAGACTTGTACTTTATTTTAGATACCATAGCTTTTACACTACTGCAACCTCTTTTGATCCTTTACACACCATAGCGTGTGGACTACTATGGATGGTTACCCTAAAATATTTTTTAAACTGCTACAGCTTCTTATCTTAAGTCCCATAACATTCACATGCCTCCTGCCTTTTAGTATTCTAAATGTACTAGTGAATCCAAGGCCATACAGCCCCTTTCCATCCATAGAAGCCATAATAACCAAACCACTAAGTGCTCTTCTGAAAGTCCAGACACCAGGCATCATGACTTCTCATCTGTTGCAGCTTCCTGTAATCCGGAACACGCCACAGCATTCCAGCAGCAAACGCCCCTTCCTATACGCCATGCTACTGCTGCCTCATTGTAATCCACTGACCCATCTGGGCCGCCTCGGACAGCCATAGAAGGAGTTTCTTCCTCCTACGCCTCATCTTAGTATTCAAACTTTCACAAGCCCTCAATCACAAAACACCATCGCACATCGTCTTTTCTCCCAACCCAGACCAGTAGTGAGCACTTGCCAAACATGCACATCTCTAGACGCCTACTGCAAAGGAGATACAATAGCAATCATTCCCCTAGATACTCTTAAGTGTACCTTAAGCAGCATAGCTTCTAAACTACCACAACCACTTCCAATGCCCACAACTACTGCAGTGTCTTACTCTCCCACAGATACCACTTTAGCAAAACAAACAGACCGGTTCAACCAAGCCCCTAGAAGCCATAACAAAGTTAGTGTCTTCTTCAGATACTACCGACAGTGAAACGCACAATAGCATCTCCTCTTTTGCAGCTTCCTACAGACATCTGTCTCAGAAGATTCACATAGCTCAGGCCTCTGCTCCTCCTCTGAGGGCGGCAGAAATCAAACTACTGTTCATAATTCCTCAAGATTTGTACTCTTATGTGAATGTTTCATTCAGTTTGTAATGTGATAGAAACTCCTTTGGATAAGCTCATTCAAAATGAAAACCTTGGGGCCAGCTCAAGTACAGAGCGGACTGACTTTATGGGGCAATAATGCTACCAGAATTCAGAAGCTGGTGAGGTACGTAATAATGCTGTATCAAGCTACAGTATTTGTGCTTACAATACCTCCCTTTTCAATTATTTTTTAGTATTATTTAATTGGTAGAATCAATTCTTTTAATTTCCAAAATCAACAATAACTATCACAAACTCTGAATAAACTCATGCACAGATTTTACTAAATGGATGAATTCCAAACTGGGAGTGCAACTTTCAAGTATACTGCTCGAAAGTGGACGTTTCTTATTATGCCAATGGTGAGGACAGTAAAGGTCACTCCTGGAGGAGGTGTGGTGCAATTATGGCTTAAGGCCCAAAGCAACAAGTGGGTACGCTCATGTGTGTCACTACTAGAATAGAAAAAAAGATGTGGAGCCCCCCCACTTTTTTGAGGGAACACAACTGTACTTAGTTCAGAGTTAAATCAGTTGGAAAATGTGTTTAAGAAAATGTTTTGTCAAAATTGGATACGAGAACCAGCGTAGAGGACAAGGAACGGAGGCACTGAAAATAAAGAACCTTAGACAACTAGTACGGACAAGGGAATAAAGGGGGCAGGAACACTCCGGAACAAGGAAAGAGGAACTTCTAATCAGCGACAATGGGTCAGGAAACACCAGCAAAAAACACCACATTGAGACTGCAACCAGAACAGAAAATGCAAGCCAGTAACCAAGCTGTTCCTATTAGGAGATAAGGAAACAATAACCCAGGGAGGCACCAGCATCCCTTTTCTCGCACAGATCGATAGGTTGTTAATTTCTTACTGACACACTGAACGGATGACATAGGAATGACACAAGATCTTTCATCTTAAGATTCAGATTATATTAGCAGATACTCAATAAAGTGACTGACATGGCCTTATTGATTTGAAAGCTATATTAATTTGAACATTACTTTAATAATTGAAGCTTATGACTCAATTTGTCTTCTCAGATCATTTTTTTTAAATGTGTAATTAAAAATGTTACCATTAGCAATGCTACCTTTGATGTGAGGTATAGATTAAATAAAAGACAAATATAAAGATGTTGACAGAATATAGCTTTTAGGCGACACTTACTTTACACCATATCTAACACAATGGGTGTCAGAGCATGCCTTTAGATTTAATCAAAGTTTAAATTTACCTACACAAAATTCAAGCCATTAAGGTGTTCTTAGCCGCAACACTTTAAAAAAAAAAAAAAAAGTTTACAGAAATATTAAAATGGGACACACAAAAACATTTATGACTATTATGATTTCACAGAGAATAAAAATAACTATTTAAAATTGGCAAGAGGTCCAGCAATTCCATTTAACTTGTCAAAAGGTGTCTTCTGAATTGGACTCAGTAATAAAATTGTGTTAAGCCAAATTAGTCAGGAGGATTTTGATAAGAGTCATTTACAATAAATTAATCAGAATCACACACAGTTAAGCATATATGACAAAACTTTTAATAGTACTTTTTTTATTTAGTCTGTTGAAAGCCAAATGAAAATTGTTATTTTATGTACTGATGTACAATAGTTTTGTGATTTAAATCTAAACCAAATAATCATGCAAGACTAAATAATGACTATTCTAAAAAAAAAAAAAAAAAAAATCAAATCACGTTGGCTCAACTGTTAACTCAATGTATTACTCACCGAGGAACAAAACAGGGCAGATTCCCAAATGCTCCTTTAGTTTGACAATTTCGGAGGTATTCCTTCTATTACCACCACTAAACCACAGTGCTTTTAAACTTAACGTTCAGCCTTGCACTTTACTTTAAATTACAGTCACCTGTGACATAACTCATCAAGTGACATGAATTTTTGAATAAGGTTAATGTAATCATAAAGTCAGATATCACTTGCACAACAACTGCACGTTCACAATGACATCATAATAAAAATATAACTCTTGATTTTGAGTTAATTGTAATAGGAACTGCATTTCAATAGCTCTTTGTACCTCACTGCGGGAAACCGAAGTGCAATACCGGATGGGTTGCACGGTACGCAGTGGAGAAGTGTAGGGGTGAAACAGTGTTGTGCTTGCAGTGAGGTCTATGCGAGAAGTATTGGTGTAATGCGCGAGTGACCAGAGTGGTGCTCTTATCCAGTCTTGGGTTGCAGCACTTAGCATGATGGAGGAAGACTAGTAAAAGATGGCACACAGAATAGTTTACATTAGTCGGCTGCTGTGCATCTCTGCAAGTACAAATGGAATTTTACAGGTGGTGACAATCGAACAGTGATATTAATGTCTTGCCCTGAATACTGCAATTAAGGCAGTCATTCTATAAATCTTATAGGGTGCTTGGAGCAGGACCTGTGAGGATGGGCTATGTCAAAATCATCCAGGGTGCAGTCGTTATGTAGCAGATCTCTCTCTGCAACTTAGGCATGTCCTCAATGGTGTTGAGAGGTTGGGTTTAGGTGGGTTTATGGTTGCGGCTTAAAAGATTGTGTGCGCTTACATGTTCTGTTGCTGGCTGCCCACCTGGATTGTTCCAATTGGTCCAAAACGTAGGTTCAAAGCATGCTCTGGGTCTATTCTTGTTACAACCAGCTATGAAAGCATGTTGCGTCAGGAATCAAAACAATAGAGTGTCATCCATGGCCTGAACTGATTATAACGATCCTTATCTTTGTTTAAATGGTCCAAAATCTGGGATAGAAGTCCACTACAATCGGTTTAGTTATAGGTAGCTGTGATAGAAAGTGTAAATATCTGGATCCAAGATATTATGAGAGTTGCCCTTGGCACGGACCGATTACAGATTTCCGTGGTAGTGGTGAATCATGGTAGTTCTGTGACTTGAGGAGCACCCTTGTTTGGTATTCTGATCAGACTGACTGTTGTTCAGCTTAGCGATTCTGGATATTTACTCATTATATACAACCCCACATTTGACACGTGAATGTGCGCAGACCTGAAATCTAACCAAGGTACTTGAAGCACCTTTCTAGAAATACATAGCTGGGAGGATCTAGGTGCATTTGTTATGGTTACTGAGCGTAATCTGTTCTTCTCAGTTCCATATTTTGTTGAAACACTAAAGTGGTGCCTGTTGTGCAGTTTCCCAAATTTCTCGTGTCTGGATCAGTTATTACTGGAAAACCCAGCATCAAACTCTACACACTTTACCCAGAGTGGTCCTTGCTGAGGGAGTTATTCTCCTCAACCCTTCTGGTAGACTGCGTGGAACTAGGGCTGCTGCACCTTTTTCCATTAAGAGTGTCCCTTCTTAGAGTTTTTCAGGGATGCTCACAGTCTCAGAGTCAGGACGGAGCCCTGGCCCCAGGGATTTTGCCTTGAAGTACACAAATCAGTAATTCAAGCATTCCATCCTTCAATCTCAGCCACTGAGAACTCCTCAGCCAGCATCCCAATCCACTTTTATTTTGCACACTCAGGCAGTTTGGACCCACCCAAATGCAATTAGTCTTGACCCTGCTCCAATGAGAACAGCCCCCGCTGGATCTGCCAGGCCAGATCCTCCATGAACTGGAATAGAAGCAATCCAACTCACGTTATGTGATTCTCTCACTCCCCCCTCCCCCCAGTGGTTCTCTTCAGTGGGGTGCAACTTGGTTCACAGTGAGCACATCTGGGCATACCATCGCACCAAGGGTATCACGCTCAAGTATACAAAAAAGTGACAGTTGGAATGCATGAATTGGTAATTACTTAGAGTTACATCCCAGTCCATTATTATACTTCACACCATAAAACCTCAGTTTGGACCCAGCCATATGCAAATCAGTCTTGACCCTACTCCAATAGGAATAGTGCAGCTGAAATGTCACGCCCCTCCGTGCGCACTGCACAACTGGAACCAAGCTACTCCTGTCTTAAGAACTCTAACCAGCGCAAAACTGTTTTTGGGTTGCTTGTGCTCTGGTTCAAGGAGGGCCTGGCATTGCAGTTAGAACGGACTGATCCTATCAGTGCAGGGTCAAGACTGATTTGCACATGAAGGGGTCTAGTTTGAGTATACAAACCTTCAAGTATAAAAATCGTTATTTAAATGCAGATTATACATCTGTCCTCAAAGTACGAGAAGACATTTCACTAAATCTGTGCACAGCCTCAGCACCACAACAGGATCCAAATGAGTGTTATTTGCATGGAGGATAGGCCCTCGTGGCTCTAGTGCAGGCAGTGTCGACATCTATACGAGAGAGTTTGTCGAAGGACAGTGCTTCTTCAGTGCTACATGGAGGTTCCAGCCGCATCAGAAAGCAGAGGCACTAAAGAGCTGTTGTAGGTGCCCCATGCATGCCAACCTATGGAAAGAGGCAGCTGGGGCGATTTCCCCCAATGACTAGCTTTGAAGTCACTTTAGGCAGGAGAAAATAAAATGTAAGCAATGTTAGGTTCTGACTTGAATTAGGTGTGCTGGCATGGAAGGTAGCCCACAGAGGATGGAAGGCCTGAGCAACCTCAGACCTTTGCAGAGCTTTATAAAGTGGTCCCAGTGGGTGCTACACAGACAGGACATTTTTTAAACATGGAGCAGCATTTACCTTCGTGGTCACATTAGCTCCTTAGACATATCTAGAAAGCTGCCAGCTTAAGCTGCATACTGCTACTTAAGGAGGCCAGTGCCTGCCAAAATACACATCTAGTTTCGCTTATCGCTGGAGGAACCCAACAGAAACTGGACAGAGGCCAGGTGAAACGAAAACTCCGCTGGTGAATAAAGTGACATCCTGAGAGGAAATCACTGGCCAAAAAAAAGTGCAATGCATCTAGGCGTACAAGGGGTGGAAGGCGAGATCAAGGCCCAAAGATGAGGCACAACAAAGAAAAACTAAAGCAAGTGCTGTTAATCCACCATATCAAAGTTAGACTTTTTTTCTTTAACACATTCACAGGCCCACAAGCATCTGCAAATAGATATACAGACATGCACACTTAGCCAACATATAGCAGTACACCACACATACTACAAAGACAGCCCGCACAATCGACACATAAGCAAGAGGTAGTGAAACTAGGGCAGACATGGTGCTCCCCAAGAAATCGCCAATCAAATACGTAAAAAGCCCATCAAATGCCAGGTATACATAATATTCCAAAAACAATCTTTCACCACATCGGATAGCCTATGCACTCCACCAGTAAGTACCCATCAAAGCTCTGCAACATACATTTTCTGTATGGATATCAGCTCTATATGACAGATTAAGTAAGCCCTTTAGCCAGACTTCGAAACCCATCATTAATTAGAAATGTATTGGCAGTCTGAGGCAGTATCACAGTCTACTGAAGGTGTAAACTTATCAATAGCGGTGTGCTGCTTAACTTCTACTTGGAAATCTGTTATGGCAATGTCACAGCTAGTGCCCAAGTGCATAGTCCGGTGACGTAAAATAAATAGATGAAGATCTCCAGCATGTTAGACTCTTCCGCCTGCTGCACCTTCCCCTCCCCAGGGCCCGGGCGGACGCAGGTGAGGCAACAGTAGGTTGGCTGCACGTGCAAGTACTCTGGAGCTGCTGCACCCTCAAGGAATAGTCACTTTCCAAGATAGAAGGGGCAAAACGTTATTCATTTAAAGTTTTGCTAAGAACTGCACACCACGTAGGCTAGTTTCACAGTGAGACGGAGTGCATACAAGGAAGGAAGGAAGAACAAGCCAGACGAACACATCCACCAACCATGGCTGAGAGTGTTGACAGATGGCCGCATCCCAGTAAACGGATTAAAGATGGTATTATCGGTAAGCACAACAGATAACGCTTACACACGACAGTGGCAAGGTTAAACAATCACATGCTGAGCAAGACCTTCAAATGGCTCCCTAACACCACCAGAAGAACAGTCACCCACGCCTTCATCACCAGCAGGCTGGATTACGGGATCTCTCTATGCCGAAATCAACACACCCCTAACCAGAAGACTGTAAACCATCCAAAGACACATCACAGCACACCTCAGAGTGTGCCACTGGCTCCTGATACACAAGCGAGTGCAATTCAAACTACTCACCCACACATTCAAAGAACTCCACAACACAGGCCCTGTCTACACGAAGAGCCACATCACCCTCAATCAACAACATGGGGCCTTCAATCAGCTCAAGTCCTATTTGCGCACACATCCCACACATACACAGGAACAGAACCAGAGGGGTAGAGCCTCCTCTTCCATCGTTCCTGAAGTGTGGGTCGACCTATCTACACACCAGAGCATCCTCCTTCTTGAGTTCCACATGACGCGGAAGACCAGACTCCTCAAATAAACTCCCCACCACGTCCTCGGGGCTAGGCTCTCACTCCTGCACAGTGCCAGGATATCCTTGTGGGTGACAGTGCACCTTTAAAAATACATACATTATAACTTAACACATTAGAAAACATTTACACAATCTGAAGATTAAATCCAAGTAGCCAAAACTCTGCACAGTGCAGCAAAAAAAGGGTACACGTGACAATTTCACCTCTCCCTATTGCCCTTTAACTTTCCCTGCTGAGTTCAAAGGTCACCAGTGACTGCTTGGCAGAATACAGCACCTGCTCGCATGTTTCAACTATCCGAAGTTTGAGGGTGCTGTGGAGACAGGACTCTAGCTGGGAGAGTTGAAAAGTAAGAACTGGTTGAAGTCGACAATTGGAGAAGCAATTGGCAAGGTCAGACAAGGGATGAAACCGATGCAAACGCTCGCCACAATTTGAAAGTCTAGAAATTCAGGTCACTCACCTCAACAAAGTTAATATTTTGCTACTTGAAGCGTGCCGGTTTGTTTATGGAAGCATGCCAGGATTTATGAGATGATCAGAGTACGTGTAGGAATGATTGCCCCCTATTAAATAACAAGAGCAAGGAAGCAGGGGGGTGAGAACCATGGATGGGAGGGAGCTTGGAACTGAGGGACTGTGCTCCGTCTCCACACACCATCTATGGTCAGGTCAAACACTGCGATGCTCCTCATGGCCATCTAGGTCCTGCCTCCCTTGGTCCCAGCATTGTGTGCAACCAGATCCTGGAGGATCGCAAACAAAGTAGGTGCCAAAGGCATTTGCGGAATTAGCAAACAGCCCGTGGTCTTTAGGGTATCCACCTTTCAGGTCTTTGCTACAGACAGATGTAGCTCACTGCTGGCAGACTGATTAGTTCCTATACAAATCATATACTTAGATTAGTATTTAGGTCAACCCCTTGCTCATGATTGGACAGCTTTGTTGTCCATCTCTGGATTCTGCTTTAGATTCATTGGCTTTGCTATCTACTCTGTTTGCCCTGCCAGGAGCATTTTGGTCTCTGTGTTCTAATTGGATGAGGCAAACCCTTCCACTGCTGCTTGAAGGGGGCTGTTCCTCTTTCATGTATCTGCACTCCCTGGGAGTGCATGAGTTTCCTTGCTCTCTCTGGCTCCTTTTCGGTTTTATTTCTTTATTTCATGAAGGCCCAGCAGATTCCAAGTGCTTCCAGACCCAAGAGCACTTTGTTCTTACTCCCCCGTTTTCAGTCTTTTATTCTATTTTGCAAGAGTCCGGCAGCAGCTTACACCTTTATTTATTTATTTTTGCGGGTATGCACTTTGTTTTATCGTTTTTACTTTTAATTTATTTACTGTGCTAAGATGGCCATCTGCGATGTGAATAAAAATGGGCGCAATGTGTTCTAATACAAGCATCGCGATGCATGCACTTTCATTATCATTCACACTTTGGTAAGTGCCACTACACATACGTACACTTTGGCAACCATGTTGGAATGGGTTTTCTTTAAACAAAAAACCATTGGAAGATTGCTAGCCGGAACACCTCTGCCTATTAGAGCCGAGACCTTTTGGCTTTGCCAATACTGGTCATAAATATTGGGTGCTTTAAAGAGCTTCCCACAACCACAAAAAACATGCAGTGCCTGCACTGGAGTGAAATATAATAAAGCAAATGAGGTTTAGAGATTCTTTCTGTGAGCCATAGGCAGTGAGAGTGGTGCTCCAGTCAGTGCACCAGACTCACTCCCTATCAATTGCATCTGTACAACTCCCCCCACTGAGGCGGTTAATTAGGCGCTGGCATAGGACGAACATGGCAGTCCCAGCAGCCCTGTCGCAGGACAGACCACAGACCAGCTGTATTGATGGGTGGGAAGGAGGCCATGATGTAAGCACTGGGGATGGAGTTTGGGTGCTTGTGCCACAACAGCTGCATGAACTAGATGGTGGAGATTAAAGCCTGTATCCAGCGTCATGTCCCCGCACCTCAGTGGCTCAATCACCACTGAAGTTCCAGTAATTGCATCCATGCCCAGTCAGAGCCAAAAGCACCAAGAGAAAACTAGTCACCAACATAGCTACAAGCAGCTGAGGTACAACAGCAGCAACACACGTTGGCAGGAACGGACTGGGACAGAAAATAGGCCCGGGCACTAACATAAAAATGGTCCCACATTAGCGAATCTGATGGCTTAAAAAAGTGCCAACATTTGCTGGCATACTTGCCGTAATCGGGGTACAGAAGACCCCGATTACGAACCAGGACTAGACTTATTGGACCCTTACTTTGGGGTGACTTCCTGAGATACCACGTTTCTGTTACAACCACGGAAGACAATACAATACCTTCCACTAGTAATATTGAGCCCTGATGAAGTTCCTTGGGTCAAAGGAACGAAACGCGTTGGCTGAGGACCATTTTTATTCTGGTTACCAATAAAGCAAAATAATGGACTAAAACATATGATTTTGACTCCATATCTGGTGCACCTTCCATTTCTAAAAGACCCTACCTGGCCACATAGTACAAGGTCTTGTGTCCAGGTCTATTCACGACAACCTACTGGCTGCGACACAAACTCCTCTGGCTGGGTGGTAGACAATGGATTTTAACGAAAGGCACATGCCAGTTGAATACTACTGCACTAGGTGTATAAAGACATAATTAAGACGAAGCGCTAATAAAACACCAAATATGGCAGTCTCCTATAACAACAAAGCATAAAACTACTTACCAAACCCAACATCAACAATGTCCATATTGTGAACGGAATACAATGGCTAGAGGCCGAGCTATGGTTATCACAGGCAGACGTAAAGTTTGATGGATAGGGTAAATACAAACGGTTGCATTTGATTATACGGCCAAATTTGGATAGCGCTTCATACCCCTGAGGAGTTCACAGAGCACTCAGATGTGCCTCAGTACCTTGGTGGATTTTCAGCGTTTATGGCTGAATGGGCGTTGGATGTAGAATGTCCCATGTTGGAAATTTTGGTTGAGATGCATGTGGTTGAGACCTGCTCCAAACACTGTGCAGCATGCATCGTAGTGCTAAAGTATGTAATGATGCAGCGTGAAGTGAGACAGTCTTGGTGTGGTCACTACCTGATGTCATTTGTATATATCATACCGTCGGTGATTTCATCACAATGTTGGTTTGATCCAGGTCTTTAATCCTTTCCGGATTAGGAGACTGTTGTCAATCGTCCCTACTCGAGAAGGTATAGAGTTCCACAGTTTGGCAGACTAGACAGTTAAGGAGGTACCTCCAGTTAGTTACTTTTTTAATACAATTATAGTAAGTAGTAGGGAAAGCCTTGAGTGCAACGGTCTAGCTTTACGGTGCGTATAGAGCTTTTATTGAAGGAAGACTGGTCCAGTTCCATGGATCACACCACATGCTATGCACATTGATTTAAATGTGATTTGTCTGCCCAATGGGAACATTTCTTCATGTGGATGCACCATTTGGCAACCTGATTTACTTGTGGTATAAGAGATAAGCTGGATTCTATGATCACTACCCTCCCCCAAAGTTCTGGTCTTGGGTTACATATGCTGGGGAAGGTGCCGCTTCCTGAGGCCAAATAGTAGAGAGGTGAGAATATGTCCAGTTGCCACATTCCAGAATGATCGGTTTGTCATTGGCATATAGCAGCGGAGGATAAAGGATAAAAATGTCTAGAACTGAACTAAGGGCTAAGCTAGATGTTGAACAAGAGGGGGGGGCTATGAGTGATCCTTGAGGTACATAAGCTGTGACTTTGAAAGGTTCAGAGGAGAAGGGAGGGAGTGAAATGGTGAGCATCCTGTCCCTAAGGTTTGAAGTGCTCAATTTCTAGACAGATCCTTGAACTTTTAAGTTACGATATCCCTGTAGGAAAGTAGGGCAGTAAATGGTGTCAAAGGCTGAAGGTGGAGGGAAGCTACTCCCTTAGAGCCCATGGTTGTTTTGCTACCATTCCATGCTGAAATGAATGACATCTTAGTGCCATGTTCTGCAACAAATCCATTCTGATAATCTGACAGAAAGCAGATTTCTTCTATGAATACCACTATTTGCTTGAATGTAAATTCCTCAACAGTTTGCCTGAACAGAAACATTGTCTATTGGCCAGTAGTTATTTCTGTCAGCCAGATCAACTCCACATCATTTTACAGTTGGTTTGATGTTGTGTTTTGCAGTTGCAGGGATGAGAAACAAGAGTGGGTCAGGTGATCAAGACGGATAGGGAAGTAACCGAAATAACCATGATACCAATGACTCACTAATGACTGAGAAAAGCTTCAATGTGGATAACTTTCTTTTTTATCCAAAAAGGCCATGGCTAAAAAAATTCAATCTGATAAGTAATTGCTTTTGTTGTAACAGTTAAAGAACACTTGTTCAGAGAGAGATCAAGATCACTCTTGACCATCATTTAATATCGAATTAGGAACAGAATAGCAGCTCTCCTGGGGCACGTTGACGGTATAATGATGTCCATGTAGGGAAAAAGCTTTAAGCAACGATGCTATGTTGTTTATATGTTAGGTATTAGTTGAAGGAACATGGGATAACACTTCAGACAGCAGCAGCTTCTTTACCTTTTGATGGTTGGTAGGTAAACCGCCACTGGATGAAGACTGCCAAGAGGTCTCAGCACTACAACCTCTAGAGCAGGAAGAGCCTCTCGTTGGGTCCATTTTAATTTAGGGTGTAGCAAGTATTTGTTGGTTCAAAGAATGAAGCCTCCTTATTAGGTGATATATCATTCTCATTTTAACAGATCAAGGGAACTAATGCACATAAACAGCCGATTAACCAATGAGTAGTGTTATTCTCTTCTACAGACCACAATAAAGACCTGGAAGGGTGGAGAACAACTAGGCCAACATTGGGAACCAGTTTTCATTACTGCTTTATAGAAAAACAGTTTAGAAATCCTAGACGAACAGGAGGGTTTGGTATACAGCTCGCATTGGAAAGTACGGGTCTTAATAACTAAAGTGATAGGGTTGCTAAGAATCGAGGGCTGGAAGAGATTTATCATTTACAGGATTAATAGAATATGAGATCAGGAAGATTGCGGACTGAGGCAGCCGCGGCACACAGGCACCGAGAGCAGCTCCCGTTCTCTGCACTCCGCATTGGAGGAGGAGGATGCTGGCAGGAGGGGAAGAGAGAGAAATGAGCATAGCGGCGAGAAAACAGGAAACAAGATAATTGGACTTACTAGTTTGATACACGAGCGAATGCTTGCTTTGGCGATGAGGGTTGCTAGGCGGCTCTGGCTTTCGTCCCGACTCGCCTGCTGGCTTGCCGGCTCACGCCTCGCCAGAATCCACTGGACTGGTCTGGCAATTGCCCCGGCTCTTTCCTTGGGCGGGGGGATGGCTCCACGGAAAACCGCAGCGAGGAGGCTGCGTAGCTCGAGCTTCGGCAACCACGGGAGAAACAGCTTTGCCTGCAAGAACAGAGGATCTAGCACCAGGAGCACTGAGGGGGAACTGTAGTGAAAGGAGGCCCCTCGCCTGTCGGTAAGCCAGCGATGAAGCTGCTGCAGTCTGGTAAGGCTGCAGATTTGTTTCTATCTAGCAGTTTTACAGAGCTGGATGCGGGGTACAAAATCATTGACACGCTTCTGGGATTGATCCGGGCAGCCCGAACAGGCACGGTGGATAGCCAACAGGAGCCCTCTCGGAGGGTTCTGAGCGAGCTGGGGTGGCTGGACGCATGCGGAAGGATGTAACAACTAGTGATACAATGTTTCCAGCTGACGCGCTGTCAGAGGGTGGGAACAATGTTGCAGAAAAGGCTAGCAGTAACTAACGGACCCCAGCCTGAGGCTAGAGCCTTAATAGAGGAACCAGCACCAGGTTTTATCATGACAGATGGATCTGCCCTTCTCGGACCTTCTGAATCAGAGCTAACAGCCCAGGGTTGCCAGGAAGGCGATAATGCTGGTGCGGTCATGCCCATTATCAACCCTGATCTCCTAGCCAAAACAGCTGCACAGGAATTGCCTCAGGCCAATGAAGGAAGACACGATGGGCTCATGGCACACAAGGCCAACATTTGCTCAACATCAGCTACGGTGGCAAGGTCTGAAATAACCCCCTCTCTGGGCTCGGTAAAACCAGTGGCGGGCACACTTTCGGGGTTAAGCTCACCCCCTGGGAAAAAGAAAGGGAAACTCAAGCCGGGCAAATCTTGGAAAGAAGGCACTGATCTGTACCGAAGCAACCGATTCAATAGCTCTAGCACACGTACAAAGGTTACTCCGGATGGCAGCCCCTTCTATTGAAGAGGGAAGTAAAATCTTTGACCTCACGGTTATCGAGCTCAGGCATGGGATCTGGGCTGGATCTTAAGGCTTCAGCCGGCTCTAGTATTGACTCACTTGGCTTACCTTCCGGCCTCAGGCCAGACCCATCCGCCCCGTCCACCTGCCAGGTACAAACTCCAGACTCGCCGGGTTCTTCAGCAAGATCTGAACTTGCCAGCGGAGGGGAGGATCTTGCTGGGAATCAACTGTTCAAGGATACTTTGAGCACTAAAGAGCCATAACTCTCCCTAATCCTGCAACCTCTACAGGATCAAAGACTGGAGGAACAAGATCACTACGCGCAGGCTAGGGCAGATAACCTCAGTATCCAGCAGTCTCTAATCGAGGTGACAAGTAAGGTGGGGGTACTAACGAGAGATATAGCAGAGCTGCAACAACTGGTTGCGGATACGGAAGAGACTACTACTTTAACAACCAGAATTGTACAAACCTATGATGATCAGATATCAGCTATGCAAACTAAAATAGAGGATTTGGAAAACCGGCAACGCCGTAATAACTTAAGGCTATTCGGGGTCCCTGAAGGTAATGAGGGCTCTGACCCTCGTGCCTATGTGGTTGAGGTATTCCAAAAGGCCTTCCCTGACCTGGTGGATTGGGATTGTCAAATTCAGCGAGCACATAGACCATCTGTATTTCTGCATAAGCCGAACCCTTGCTATCCTAGGCCTTTGCTGATCTTTGGCAACTTCTTATTAAGACAGGCAATATCTATTAAAGCTCGTCCCGGTACCCCAGTAGCGGTCGATTCTCTCTCCATTTTTGTTAGATCAGACTTGTGCAGAGCCACCACGGACAGACGCTGGAAGTTGAGACAGCTTATCGATCCATTAAAGGCAGAAGGCGCCCAGGTTTTCTTGCAAGAACCAGCCTGATTAAAGGTTATAAAAGGTGGACATTCACAATTCTTTCTCAAGGACCAGGAGGTCAAGCAGGCGATAAGCCAATGGCAACTGGAGGGGGCTTCTAAAAGGACCTAGGAGCCTAAGACAATAAGCGCTTTTTGCTCTGAAACATGGCTTATTGATACATGTTTTCTCCTTTTCTCACACTGATCTTTGTTTTTCTATTATTAATTTTTTCCTCTCTTCCCTGCTGTGCATCCTTGGGGTGGGTGGACGGGGGGTTGCTCTGGATGCACTGCGGGCTGATAGCTGTCAATCTAACGGCAGCTCACAAGGAGGATGATTCCTTCTTTGCGATACTGTAGGGGTGGTGTGGGTGGGGTGGGGGGCAAGATGGGACTGGGTCGCAGAGGAAAATGTCAAAAAGGGTACACATAAGTGGGTAAGGAGGCTGGCAGGGAGCAGGTCTAGGGAACATAAAGACGGGTTGAGGATAGATAGTGGGTTCACTCTCAAAGTACATGGTAGCGGCACAGGGCACCAACCCCTCTGGCTCTCATTAGATGTATGGCCTGGAATGTTTCAGGTCTAAATAACGGAGCTAAGCGCTAATTAGTCCGAGAGGAGTTGAAAGCGTATAGACCTCACATCGTCCTTCTTACAGAGACACACTTAGCCTATAATGATCGAGGCCTTTTTAAACATCTTGGGTATCAAATAATTATTTGCACATCCCAGAGTGCTTCTATAAGGGGAACTGCTATACTGGTGGGTAAGACATTTGATCACAGAGTCCTTAAGACCTTGGCCGCCCAGCGTGGAAGTTGGGCACTGGCACAGCTGGAGATTAAGGGTATGAAGTATGTGTTCTGTTCAATATATGGCCCCAATGTTGATGACCCTGCTGTTTTTTACTTTGTCAGCTTAGAGCTACTAGACTGGCAGGGGAAGTGACTAATTATGGGGGATTTCAACTGCGTGGTAAATTATGCAATCGACTCTACAAATTGAGCAGCCATTCCCAGAATGGGGAAAGTGAGAGCTTCAATCCTTGAACTGGGGCGGCTGCACTCATTAAAGGACGCTTGGCGGTCACTTTACCCAGCTGCTCCTGGGCATACTTACTACTCTGCTCCACATAGACAGCATTCCAGAATCGACATGGCTTGGGTCTCTGACAATATACTGTCATCTGTTAGCATGGAAGTATGCCCTAGGATTGCTTCTGACCACAACCCCATCTTACTATCCTTTAAGGCTGAAACCGGGCTTAAAACACCTCGGTCTTTCTCATTCCCGAGCTACTTACTCACCGATATTGATTACTTAGCCTTTATCCATAAAAGACTAGCAGATTTCCTTGAAGATAATGTGGGGACGGCTTCCCCTTGTATAGTGAGGGACGCGATGAAGGCGCATATTGGGGGGGCGAAAATAGTTTATAGGACTACTCTCGCTAATCTAGGATTTTAGATTACAGAGAATATAATGCCTAACACGCAGAGGGGGATAGGGCAGGGAGACCCCTTTCCAAGCTTGTTCAGATTGAGTCCCCAGAAACCCCTTCATAGCGATACATACCCGACTGGAGACATAGTTAATACCAAGGAGGCGATCAATCTCCTGATCCGGTCCGATTATGCTGCAATGTACGATACGTAGGAAGCTGCAGATGCCTACTGCAATACAGGCCTTCCTGGACAATTGCCACCTCTCGAGAACACAAGCAGTTCAATGCGCTGAAATAGAGGCTCCACTATCCTCAGAGGAGATATCACTGGCTCTTAAATGGCACGATGCAAAATCCCTGGAGCAGATGATTGGCCAGTGGAATTTCACACCACATGCGCTCCAATCCAGAGATTACAGCACATCTATGAGCTTGGGGTGCCCCCTACCCCATAATCAAGGAGAGAAGCTGTACTGGTCCTCCTACCCAAACCTGACAAGTATACTCTACTGGTTGGATCACCTACTATTGTTACTAAATACGGACTACAATATTCTCAGGAAGGTCTTGACTAACCGAATGGTGCCAATAGTGCAAAGGCTAATGGTCTCGGATCAGAATGGCTTCATCCCTGGGAGAAACACCTTCCTTAATATGCACCGCTTCTTCATGGCAACGGACTGGGCACCGGTATCTGGCACCTTGGGTTTGGCCTACACTTTAAGGAAGTCCACCACAGACTGGGGATGGGTCCAAGGTTCTTCTCCTGGATATTGCAATTATAGAATTTAGTCGGACGGCCAGGGGGAAATCGGGCATACAAATAAAAAAAGGACACGAGGCAGGGTTGCCCCTAATCACCAATTCTTTTTGCCCTCGCCATGGAGCTCTGGCTTGCGCCATGCACGCTAACAGCCCAGACTGGAGGGTACTGGTAGATGGTTGGTGGCACCTAATCTCCCTCTACACCGACAATGGCTTGATTTACCTCAGAGAGGAGGAACGTAATATACAACGCTTAATTGACCTCCTCCCACACTTTAGTAGGGCCTCAGTCCTCAGAGTAAATTGGGATAAGTCCTGCTTATACCCCTTGACAGCGTTCAGCACACAACGATCAGCTCTGCCCCACACTCCCCTTCCTTTGAGTTAGGACACCGCCAAATATTTGGGGATCTGTGTATCACGCCGAGAAGGATTTGATAGATGGCAATATAGAACGGGTACTGTTGGCCATAAGAACTTCTCTCCCGTTTTGGACAGGTCTACCACTCGCCCCTATGGGTCGTATGGCTGTCTCTAAGATGCTCATACTCCAACAGCTACTATGTTTCTTTTCTGCCATCCCTGTCATACTTTCTAAAGGGTTTTTCAGAGGGCTTCGTAAATTACTGATAGCACTAATATGGGGTCCCGGGAGACGCAGAGTGGCAGTCACTAAATTGTATGCTTCGCTCATAGAGGGTGGCTTGGGAGCCCTGAACTACGAACATTACTACGCAGCTGCTCAGATGCAGTGGGCAACAAGATGGTTAAGTGGGGATGGTACGCTGGAACTGGGACACTGGTTTGTATGATCTCCCCCGACAGATGTTTTAGGGTGGCTGTGGGGTTCTAGCATAGTGGTCCCCAAAGGAGAGCATAAGGATTGCTGAGGCGTGATGAGGTACCTAGATAATCTTACGCAATAGATGTTACATGCCTAACTCCAACTCTAGGCGTTACCTTGCTGTACGGCTCTCCGCTCAACGTATGATGAGGGCAAAGGCGGGCCTTTGTACATTTGGGGGAGGGTGGATGATCTTTACTGATAAGATGCTTTGTCCCTTTGAGCATTTGATGTAAAATTATGGTATACCGCCCGGATCCTTCCTCCTCTATGCTGTTCTTACCCGTCAAGTTTATTTGATCTGGAACAGGACCAATGATGAACATGCAACATGCCTTCCTCTGCAGACAGTTCTTACACACTGGCAGAGAAGACATGCAGTCGCTTGCCCATTATAATGCCATATGTTCTGATAAGAGACTAATTACGGCATTAAAGACACTAAGAGACTACGCTTTGGCGAGTTTTTTTCGAACGGGCAGTGACAGTTGTGTTTCGGCGTAGTTAAACATATCTCAACCAATTCCAGACACAAGTATGTCCAATTTAACTATTTGCACCATTCTTGTGTAACCACCGAACAGATAGGCCATATGCTCCCAGGTGACGATGATTCCTGCCTATGCTGCTCACCTGAGGCAGCCGATTTCCTCCATATGGCATGTGACTGTCAGACGATCAGTGCCTATTGGGATGGGATGCTGCCGCATATATCAACCGTAATAGGGAGACAAATCGGGAAGTCACACATTGTTTGCTGGTCTCACAAAACACACCAAAGCGCACAAAAAACTAAATCTCAGAATAAATGTATTGATTTGGCCCCTGTTCTTGCTAAATGGCGAGTAGCAATGTCCTGGAAATCAGCCCTCCCCTATCGTTCTGGCTCAGGGACTAGAAAACTGGAATACTCGCAGTATTAGATACACTACAGCAAGGTAGCACAATTATAGGGAAGGCCGCTCCACTTCCTGATTGGGAGGGGGATCACTCTGCAGTGGAGGCCACGTCAGACGAGAAACTACCCTGAGCATGGTGGGATCACATACACTGATAACATTGTGACGTTATCCGCTCGATTTATGCTCCCATCCCACCACTCCCCCAGAGTGCCTGCCTTTTATATAAGTTAATTGGCTGAAATTTATACCACTCCCCCATGTGCTCCTCCCCTCCCTCCCATTAGTGAACCCCAACAGGACTGAGGACTGCAGTCCACAGTAAGCTGCCCAACGGCTTGTAATTGAGTTGTTTTTTCTTGATATGTTTTTCTCCACATTCGTATGTCTGTTTCTATATTCCGGATCCTACAGAGGTGTACTAGGAAATTCCTCACAGTTGTAACCTTGTGTGTGTGGCACCCTCTAACCCTGTTCACAGATGAATGTTCATTGGAACAATAAGATGTTTGGATGTCGAAATTGGCTGTCCCTAATAGCATTTCGCAAAATAACTAATCTTAAAATCAATAAAGACATGTGAAAAAAAGTAATTGTGGCCCATCACCTACTGGATAATTGTTACACAGACTGGAAGCAAATTGTGGGGATTACCTACGCAGCCGAGAGACCAGTTGTGTATTAGCAACGTAGGACAGAAAATGGGAGGTGATGGATCTAATAAGATTAGACAGAGGGTGTACTAAACATTAAACAAATTATCCAAAAGAAACAAATCCTGTCAAACCCTACTTTGGACAAGTTACTTGGATGGAAAGGATGCGAGCAAAATGGACTGGGACCGGCCGTCTAGTAAGGATCTGAATGACATCAAGTTGTGCCTGTAATGCCCATCATCACCAGTATTCGAACCAGGATGGAATTAACCTCTGTTCCGAACTTGGAGAGATCCAAGAGATCATTGTTCATCACCTACCAAGTCTGTGCCTACTTTCACAGAGTGATAAAACACTTTTCTCTGGATAATAGTGGGAATTCTTGGCTGTATAGAAAGGTGGGAAGTAATAAACAGACTCATCATAGAAAGTTTTGTCTTCTCTAATGAACTTTAAAAAACTATTGGGGTGTTTCTCCACACAGCAAGATATTTTCCAGAACATAATGTACCACTCCTAGTAATTTGTAAACTGGAGCAGTCAAGCATGATCAGAGCATAAACACTTATCTTTTTAGAGAAGTACTAAAATGAGAAATAAAATGGAACTCCATAGAATCATACTCTGCATCAGTGTTCCAGTACAAGTGAAAGGAGCACCTTGGTTATTGGGAACTTTGCCATCAGTGGAGATTAGGAGACCCATGATCAAGATATTTGTAGTAAAGCCCTGGCCACCTACGTACGGCTCACTTGAAGAGGCCACAATGTTGAAATTTGAGGGGGGAGAGATTCAGGTGTGTTCTCTTTAGGAGCCTGTTCAAAAGATTAAAGAAACGATGAGACAAGAGGGTGGCCACTGATAAGGTAGGTACTTGGAGTACTAGGAGCTCCACTGGTCCAGGGAACAGCAACTAATCAGAAAGGAAAAGACTGCAAAAATCAGGTAGTTCTGTAGAAAGAAATTGGAGTACTGGTAACCCCAGATTACTTGCCGGATAGAGGTTCCCAAGATTCATATAGGGACCACAAAACAGAGTTGTACATTCAGAGCCTTGAGACCCTCACGGGTGAGAAGTGCGCTCTATAAATCCCCGATTGATTGATGGTCTTATGTGAACACAAAGAACCAGAACCACATTAGCAAAGCCTATCTACAGTCCCTACTAATTTCCTGTTTGTAGTCATAGAAAAGAGAACACTGTCCTGGAGAGGAAAAAAAAAAAAAAGTGGCAATACTTAAGACTGTGGAGTACAACTGATCCCTCTCCCTCTTGTTTGGCCAGTGTTTTTGCTATCCTAATGAGAAGATGGAGTTCTGTAGCTTTGTATACTGCAATGAAACCTTGAAGGCAGAGGTTCAAATGCACTGTTCCTTTTGTGCGATTTATGTTTGTATAAAGACGGAGGAGAGCACAGGAGCCCTTTAAAACAATTTAGAAACAGCTTGATGTGCCTATGTAACAGACGCAACAGTACCAGATTCGGGTCATGGATAACTGATGAGCTGTTTATCTGGTATCAAGGCGGCAGAGGGGTTGGGATGTTTTGATCCTTTAACAAGACCCTGGGATCAAAGAACCCAAACTCTAGTAGACTAAATCCAATGCTAGGGAAAACTTCAGATGACACAAAAAGCAGGGATGTGGAATTCTTATAGCCCGATGCCCAGGACATATTGTTTGGGGTCAAGGGCAACAAGTTTATGTGCATTCTGTCCTTGGAACAAGTAGGCCCAACCCCCTGCAGCTCAAACCCTTTGGCTGCCAGTTTGCAGTACCACATTATGGATCATGGAAGGGCACTGTCTGCAGTTAAGGTAATATTTTTGTCCATGTTAATGCTGTTCAAACTTGTATTTATGGTTCATCAACTGAAAGCCTTTATTATTAGGGTGAGCGCTCCAAGTAAATCTTGTAAGTTCTGACTGCACTACTGACAGTGGTTCCAGTATAAAAATGTGTACACATGTTTTCAAAGTTTAGCAATATGAGGCTATGTATAATGCTCACAGAATGCTCTCCGATTTGATGTAAATTTGCAGAAGTTTGAAAGCAAGATTGAGGATTCTTTGCTTTCAAAATAAAATGTTCATAAAAAAATGAAAGCAGGAAAAAAGAATTTCACTAAACTACTGTAAAATTTCAGGTACCATTTCTTTGCAGCATCATTTAGTAACATGTGTTGATGCATGATAGTATTTCCCAAAATATTCATAATGGAAAATCAGTGTAATTAGTTTCAATAAGATTATGGGAAACAAAAATAAACAAGCATTGGCAAATCCAGTAGGTCTGAAGTTGGTGGTCAGTTTTTTAGTTGTCAACATGTGACGATTTGGCATGGTTTTTGTAAAACCTTATTGGTGTGGGAGCTGCCAGGCTCTCACCATTATAACAAACATTGGCAAAAGCAAAAATTGTTTTTGGTCTCAAAAGCACACACTGCCACAGTAGTTACTGGCACTCAACAAAACTACTTTGTGTGCCGATATGCTCCTCGTGAAAGTACAGAATGCTGTCACTCACAGTGAAGCCGGCCGATACAGAGACGGAATCTTAATATACACAAAAGGTCACGGTCAACACCAGACCAAATTAGAGGCCCAATTATTACAGAAAGTCTCAAAAGTGCACCCATGGTATACGTCCTTGCATTAAATGCAGCTATAAGGCTTTCGTGAATTCCCAAGAATTTACAGAAGTTGGACAAGAAATAGTACTCCTAGAAAATATTTGTGAACTGCATTTTAGCATAAGCAAATATGCATGTGTAGATTTGCTCATGCGAAAATCTTGAGTGTTTGCAAGTTCACTTACCCTCCAACCACTTTTTTCCAACTCTGGAAGAAGGTTTATGTCTGCCATTGTCAGGAGTAAATTTCCAACATCTCTCAGTATGGGAAAAGATTAGAGAAGAGTTGTTGAAAACCCTTAAAACATGTAAGTTAGTAGGTTTGCACAGATTCAAAAGGGCATTCTAACACTGGAACTATTGCTTACCACTACCTTCAGCCCCAGTATGTAGATCTGCAGAAACGTGGCAACATAAGGGGATTGCAAGTATTCAAACACTACTATGTATGAGCTCTAGCATAATCAGAGAGGGTATATCGGAGCTCTTATATAATGAGATTGCTGCCATGATTTGTCGGCGCACTGCATGGCACCAATGGGACAAGTGGATTTTGTTACAGGACAAGTAGATTTATGAAGCAACCTGCCCCATGGACAAGTATATATTTTATTAAATTCCCCACCCCTGAAAAAGTATTTCTTGCCACCCAAGCATAAAACAGAAAGGAGCATAAACTTACTAGCCTCTGAATCGTGTTAAAATAAACTTAGACCATGCAGATAAAAATAAAATAAAAAGAACTGATCATAAAATCTATTGCCAGACAAAAGGGCAAGGGATGTTGGGCACAGCGGTGCAGGAGGGGGAAGAGAAGTAGTGGGAGAAAATTACAGGAATCTACAACAGCACACATCAGTTCTTTGATCATTATTTCGGGATTAAATATTATAATGAGTTAGTACACTTTAACAGATAAAGTTTTTATGGCATAAGCGCCATGCTGATCCTGCAACTAGGATAGTTGGTGTAAAAACACACAGAAATGAAGAAAAAGCAACGCAAAAATCAAATTTAAAGTCAGAACCATTGTTCACATTGGCTGAGTCTACTGCTGGAGCAATACTGTAAAAGAGTGACAACTGCTTCTTACTTTATTTCTGCAATTGAGCAGGGAATGATGTGGGGCAATCATGGGGTGGTCACCATTTGTTGGAGCCCAAGGAGACACCTCCCAGTTGGCTATAACCACCACTGTTTGAAAACAATGCCGTCCCAATGTACTCTGGTTGGGTAAGGTGGCTCAGTGCACTAATGCATCCTGCAAGGATCCGTATATGACCTCATGGTCACAGACACAAATCCTAGCAGATCCACTCCTACTTTTATTCTTCTAAGGCAGACAAAACGAGTGCCTCAGTTTGTGAACATCGTGCTCTACACAGACACATGTAACGTTATGTTAGAGGTACTAGGAAGGTTTTTCACCTTCCATCGGGGAAATGGCAGCGTTATCTAAGAGGAGTGACGATCAAATGGAGAGCTTAGCAGCCCCACACACCAAAGAAAGACCTTCAGAACATCACTGCTGCCAGCATCAAATCACCACCTGAGGCTGAAAGACGAAATGATTCACTCTCCCTAAAGCACTAAACTGGGTGCATGTCTGAAGACGAAGGTTTTCTAGGACAGATTTCTTGCCAGGACATTACTGTTAATCATCGGTCCTGAGGAGGCGGGCCGTAGGAGGGAGTAGATTCTCAAGACAAGTCTTCCCTGCCCTTCAATGTACGACACTAATACTTGGAACATCTCATTAACACAGGACTTGAAAAGGAAGGGGGTTAAGCATGATTAGCATATTTGAAGCCTACACTCACTTTTCTGGACAAGAGCAGACAAATTAGTATTTTCCGAATGTAACTGCAAAAAGACAGAATAATGTGAAGAGGAGGAAGGAAAAGAAAGCTTTCTGGCTAGAAATAGAGATGAGGGAACATCAATCCCCTGAAAACACACGGCAAGCAAACGCCCCCAAAGCTCATCGCGCCCAGACAGCAACACAATCCTAAACGCAGATAAGGCAAAAAGCTGTTTCACTGGGCTGGGGAATCTAGTGGCACAGAGGGGAAAGTGCAGCAAAACACAACTGTTGGAACATTTGGGGATAAATATACCATCAGGAACCAATCCTGTACTACTTTGCAACCAGCCCAGAGCATCACAGGCAGGTTTGCACTGTATTATGGTCCCTGGTACAGGAATGAAAATGGCTCCTCAAGCCTCATGAGTGCTGGTGCATCGCTTTCATTAGCATAAAAACATACAACCCGCTACACTGAAAAAAACCTGTGAAGGAGCCTGAAGCATAGAGTAAAATGAAGTATGATCAATGTTGAGAGTGGATAAGGCTTAAGCTTAATCAACACTGCAGCGACTGCAATCTTTTCTTTTAGTACAGCACCAATGTAGAAACAGGATCTGGAAAGAACACGTCAAGCATCAGACAAATGTGCTGACAGACTAATCTGTGCCTGAAAGAACTACTCTTACCCACCCAAGTATCACACACCTGCCCATCTCTTTCATCAGAAGACATCAAAAAATAACAACCCTAAATTTTTAGTACAGTAACTTTGAAAATCTTTTCCAACTGAGTAGGAAGAGGAAAACTAGGAATATAAGCTAAAAGTGAAAAGGGGAGATGCTAAAATTGATAGTGATCGAGTATAAAAAGAAATGTCAATGAAACAGGAAATTTCAAACTCTTTCAACCATATCACTTTTTTACAAATTAGTCACAATCCAGTACCACAAAGGAAAATTAATAAGTCGTCCACAGAGGTAAACAATTTGCTTCTGTACAACTGGATATCAATCGACACTTACTCTGGATTGTGGGATCTAGGATTCCCTCATCCAGGCGAGAGGGTCCATTTCATCGTAAACTCAGATTGGCTCCGTGTCTGGTGCACACATTTAAAAATGTTTAAATTAGATTATGGTGCTAAAGAATCTGCCCTCCAACAAGAAAGAAGCCAAACGATCGATAAAGACAGACCATGTACTGAACACTTGTACCAACCTTTCAACTGTTGCAGAGTCATTTCCAACAAAAAGTCCTAAAAACACGAACAACTGTAACCCTTGAACAGCTATCTACTACATGTATTCTTTATTTGCAAATGCAGTGTGTCAATGCCACGAGTAACGAAAAGGATCAAGGTACACCTGTGTCAAGACAAGATCATTGAGAGAATGGGCACAGATTCACCTTCCAAACCACAGATCTACTGATGAGAGTAAGATAGTAAGCATACACAAAACCACCAGCTTAACACACATTGAACCAAGGCACCAAGCCAATTCTGCTGCTGCAGCCCAGCCAGCCTCATCGAAGATGCCGGTAAAGTTACAGCGCTATCCTTTCTCCTCCATTTTAAGAAAGTGTAAGAGACAAGGTTTGGTTTTCAGAAAGTGAAATGTGTTTGTCTGTTTGCCAGTGACTTCCAGTCCACCGCTAATTATCCTACTTCAATAGATTCGATCAAAGATGTGACAAAGGATTCTGAAAGATCGAGACTAACAATGTTACAGGTTATTGCATTTCCAAAAGTTGAAAAGGAAGTTGTCGAGCACATTGAAGTATAAGCGAGATCACTACCTAAGCAGAGCATTGTCTCGAAGAAGGCCCTTCAATGCTGGGCAGCTCTGGTTACCCTTCCAAACAAGCCAGGAGATTGCTTTTGTGAGACACCGAATAAGAGCAACACAATGAAGAGCAGCAGAGCGGCTAGCAAGTAAACAAGAAGTTAAGGCCCTGAAGACTATAATCTTACAAGAGTCACACGGAAGGCAGGGGTTACACTAGGTCAGTCAACCTCAAACCAGGAAACCCTCACAAAAAAAAGAACTGGTAGGCCTCCTGCCTTACTCTTGCCATAATGAAAGAAAAGGACTCATCACCACGATGGCCGACACAGTCGCCAAACAGGACAGCAATCGGGATGAAGGGTCATAAGGCCCCTTGAGCAACTTTGCAAACACTTAATTCCCAAGTGGTAGGAACTTAAGGAGCACGGCACATTGGGGAGGAGAAAAGAAGAGCAGTTGATGGTGGGGGGGGGAGAGGGGGGGGAGGAGGGGGAGGGAGGGGGGGAAGGGGATGTGCGAATGGAGTGTAGTACACACAGGCTGTGATCAGCCGAGTCTTTGCACTTCTGAGTTTTTGAGCAGCCCTTCGTCGAGCGACCTTTAACTGCACCACTCTACCACACTGGGTAAAGAGTATCTATACATAAGAACTAGGGTGACCAACTGGCATGAGTGCAAATTCAGGACGGTAAGTGTAAAAATTCAGGACAGTGGGTCAAAATTCAGGACAGTATGAACAGCCTCGGACTGACCCAAATGGTCTGTGACCTCATGCACACTGTAGGACACGCCGGACCCCATCTTCACCTCCAGCGACAGCGTAAAGTACAGCCAAGTCACAGAACTCACATGGACCGACCACTCCATCATCCACTTCAGCAATTCCAGCCCCCGCACCGCTCCCTCCAAGATGGCCAGCACCCCCCACTGCAGCTGGAGCAAAATTTAATAGACCTGCTGGACGGACGCTCTCAACACCTCCAACTCAGCTGCCGCCACCAACCTGGACCAAAGAATTAAGAACTTCAACACTTGGATCACCAACTGCACAGACAGCATCGCACTGTCAAGAGGAGATGGCGTGCCAGCAAAGACCCGTCTGACAGACCAGACCTCCCTCAACCTCTACCACTGCCTGCTGAGATCAACGAAGATGGCCCTAGCTTCACACACCGAAACCTGCACCAACAAAAGAAAAGAACTATTCAACATCATTAAAGAGTTCTCCAACCGTGCAGGTATCAAAAACAACATCATGCCCTCACAAGAGCTCTGCGACAACCTCGCCGACTTCTTCCATGATAAGAATGCAACTATATACAGAAATGTCGATCCCCTCCCCACCCCCCAAACTACGTTTTTTTTCCAACCGATACGCCCTCACCGCAACCAATATGAACCACAGACTGACCGCCTGGAACCAGCTCTCCACCCAGAACACCACCTCCATCATGAAATCCATCCACTCTGGAGCTCCCACAGACCCATGCCCGCACATCTTCAACCTCGGAAGCCACAGAATCGGCCAGGAACTCACCACCCAGCTCAACACTTCAATCACCACCGCAACATTTCCTGAAACATGCTGAAGTCAGACCACTACTTAAAAAAAACCTACACAGATTCCAGCAAACTCAAAAACTACAGGCCAATCTCTCTACTCCTGTTCCAGGGCAAGGTTCTGGAAAGGATTATCAACAGGCAACTCAAGAAAGACCTGGAGCAGAATCAGCTACTCAACGCCAGTCTGGTTTCTGCAGCAATGACAGTACCCAGTCTGCCCTGATCGCAGCCACAGATGACAGCCAAACCCTCCTCGACAGAGGAGAAACAGCGGCTCTGATCCTCCTCAACCTCTCGGCAGCCTTCTTCACCATATCCTACCATACGCTGATCAAAAGACTCCACCACATTGGCATCCAAAGGGACACACTCCGATGGATCACCTCCTTCTTCACTGGAAGGACACAGAGGGTCAGCCTACCACTGTTCACCTCCGAACCCAAGGATATCATCTGCAGTGCACCCTAGGGCTCACCCCTCAGCCCTACCCTCTTCAACACCTGCATGACCCTACTGGCAAACATCATCAAGAGTACACGGTCTCAACTTAATATCCTATGCAATGGACACACAACTACTCCTTTCCGTCACCAATGACCCTACCACCACCAGGACCAGCTTCCACAGATGCATGACAAGCGTTGCAGACTGGATGAAGAACTGCCTGAAGATTAACACGAACAAGACGGAAGTACTGATCTTCTGCAACAGCAACCCCTGGAACTACTTTTGGTGGACCCCAAACATAGGGCCCGCACCTTCCCCCGCCTACCATGCCAGAAACCTCGGAATAATCATTAATAACAAGCTCACAATGAATTCATAGATCAACGCCATCTTCTCTGCCTGCTTCCTCACACTGCGTATGCTATTGAGAATTGGCATATGGCTTCCCCTGCACACGAGACGCAGTGTGACCCAGGCCCTCATCACCAGTCGAGAGGACTATGGCAATGCTCTCTATGTAGGAATTACAATACACCTCCTACAGAGACTTCAAACCATACAGAATGCCGCAGCCAGACTCGTCCTCTACCTCCCCCGACAAACCCCCATCACACCTCACCTCAAAACTCCACAGGCTCCCAGTACTGACGAAATGCCAATTCAAGCTGCTGACCCATACACACAAAGCCCTACACAATCCAGGGCCTGCCTACATAAACCACCAACCGTCGAGAAGATTACACTCCGCTTCCCTATCACTCGCCCACATGCCCCACATCCACCGAAGTGGAGGACACTCCATCGTAGCAAAGAACTGGAACAGCCTACCCATGTAGCTCCAGACCATCAACTCACTACCGGAATTCCAAAGGGTTCTCCAGATCGGACTGTTTGAATAGCCCACCGGGGACTCTTATGTGGCGCAGTCTGGGATCAGTTGATCTCTACTGCTATTAACTTGCTTCACAGGTGATAGTTCTGAATGACTAGCTCACTGGGGGTGGGATGACCTTGTGTATCGGGCAGAGCTGGGACTGCTGGGTCTTGATAGGGTCCTGGATACACTTTATGGGGCCCCGCTTTCGTGCCCTTTCCCATAGTTCACCAGAGAGGCGTTTTTGGCCTGGAGAGCATTGTTGCATCTTACGGGATGGGATCGGAGACTGACCGAATTGACCTCCCCTTTACCTGGCTACACCACACGGCGGGCTTGGAGGAGTTCTCTCAATGGGATAAGACTGGGATCACCCCACTTAGGAAATGTTTGGGTGAGTGCTCACCTGATGTCATTTCAGGAACTACGGGATTGGTTCCAGGTACCTTCAATTGCAACACACCCTTGATGCGAATATTCCACCTGACACAAAGATTCTCTAGTTCAACCTTCTTGAGGCACAGCTTTGGGGGAGGGGTGGGGGGGGGGGGAGGCATTGGGAGGGGTGCCATTTTACAGTTGTACTGTTCTTTGGTAATTTATGCCCCCAACCATTTTACTATGTTAAAGCAGAAATGGGTGAGCTGGATGAGGAAGATTGGAGGGAGGCCTGCTCGGCACCCAGGGAGCTAGCTATATCTACACACCTGCGTCTGGTTCAGCTCGACTATTTACACATTATATATCTGACCCCTGTCAGGTTGATTCGGGCTGGCAGGAGGCCCCATTCAGCAGGCTTTTGTTGTTCAACCCCCTCCCCCCCCCAAGGTGGATTTTTTTCAATGTGATGTAGTCTTGCCCTGCCTGGCCCATTATTTGGGGAGGGGGTGGGGGGTGGGTAGGGGAGGGGAGAGGGCGTGTCAACTTTTTTGTTTTTGGCAAATCCCTTCAGCTTACCCCTCAGATTGCCTTGCTGGGGTTCATGGATAATCTTGGTGGCCCTGTGTTTGTGGGGGTGGCTTTGTTGGTAGCTAATATGCACAAAGCACAAAAATGGGCATCGCCACACACCCCTATCCTGGTGGAGTGGCGAATTGGGGTGGACTGGTGCGCCCAACAAGAACTGCAAATATATGTCCAATGAGCGGCCCACCCCAGAGAAGGACTGCAATAGGTGTTTACCACTATCAAATATTTAGGGGCCCAGGAGTACCACGCAGAAGCAGATTTGGACGACGGTGATCTAGGCAGGGCCGTGGCCTTGATGCGCCGTTCGCTCCTCTTCTGGACGAGTTTACCTCGGTCACATATGGGAAAGGCAAAAATGCTGACAGTCTCCAGGCTCCTTTATTATTTCACGGCCATCCTGATGGTCCTGCAGAAGCCTTCACCCCCCCCCCAATCGAGTTACAGCGACTACTGACTGAACTAGTGCTGGGGACGACAGGCACCGGGTCGCACTCAGTGAGCTTTACGCCCCATTAGAAGAGGGTGGTATGGGGGCTCCTAACTGTGAACTGTATTATGCTGTGGCGCAGCTGCAATAGCCGATGCGCTGGCTGGCTCTGTCGCCGCCACTGAAATACACAGGCGTGTTGGGCGAATTGGGTGGGTGGCCCCTCCTACATCGGTTACTAGAAGCCACCTGCCCAGAGGCACAGATAGTATATCAATGCGTGTGGCAATGCAGATCTGGGGACGGTATGTCCATGGGGGCGCCAAGGCAACACCCTATGCCCCAAGCCTTCCCATCTGGGCGATGCCGGAATGCGCTCCACGCTGTACGTCATATCGGACTAGAGACTGGATTGAAGCGGGGATTCAGATATGGTCATAAGTGATGGCAGATGGTAATCTGAGATCCTTTGAGGACTTGCTCTATTCTGCACTGAAGAGAGTGATGTGGGCGCTGTGGCACACTGATCGAAGTGTGGGTCGTAAGGCAACTCCGTTGCTACTGAAGAGCGGGGGCAGAAGAAGGTAATTAACTGCCTTTATGCGGAGTTGCAGCACCACTACGCCGGGGGGATATCGAGAGCTTAAACAGTGGTGGAGTTCTGCACTGGCTACTGAAACATTGGACACGTTTTTGGGGCCGTTGCCTACAATCCGTTCGACAAGTGTCACGGGATGCTAGATTCCGACTTGTCCACTTCAATTATCTTCACCACACTTACCTGACCCCCGGAGAGACTTCAGAGAATATATCCAGGGGTGAGGGGTACTTGTTCCAGGTGTGGGACAGGCAACGCACATTTTCTACATATGGTTTGTTCGTGTCCGGTGATATTCCTAGTGCTGGATGCAGGTGACAGCATATCGGAGGCAACGGTTTGTCTCCTCCCACTAGATCCCCTCAGATGTTTGCTGGATGCCAGACCCACTACCACAAAAGCGAGGGGCCTCCTGCATTTCCAGAGCTTGGCACTGATCTTGGCAAAAAGATGTATAGCTCTGGCTTGAAATGCGATGTGGCCCTGCCTAAGACCCACTGATGTGGTGAAGTGGGCCAGTGTAGAGCTAGCTCTGCATAGGGCTTTGCGTGCCAGGCGGGTTGCGGGGGGAGGACCCACTGGGATGCTTACCTGTAAAGTTAGACCCAAAGTCAGACAAGCGACCCAGTGAATGTAGATTCTGACCTCTAGCAGATGTGTGAAGGAGGACGGAGACTCGGGTACACCCTGCAGGTGTCCAACAATAGTATGCCTCGTAGATTGGTGCACTGGTTGTAGATAGCCTGCCTAATTGCTGTGAGTAAGGTTATGATTGTGGAGATCTCTCCGCAGAGCGTTCAGGCGGATTATGGGGATCTGGGGAGGCGGGTGGGGGAGGGGTGGAATGGAAGCCACACGCACTCTTTATTTCAAGTGATCTTTATAATTAATGCGGTAATTGTTACTGTTTTCGCTTATCCCTGCTCAGTTACAATGCCATTATACTGAATGCCAGCATTAACAGATATCCCCTTGGTAGGTAACACACATTGGAGAGGGGGCAATGAAATACCACCTTGTATTTACTGTTTTCTGGGCACAATATGACTACCAATGGCTTTTCTATTGTTCACGGTTGATAGCCTTGAGACATTGAAGTGGACTCTGTAATTGTAAAAACCAATAAAAACATTTGCAAAAAACAAAATATAAGGCATAGTGCATCCTCATTCCACAGATGCAACACGTTCTAGTGAGGTTACTGAGTCTGTGTGCAGGAGATACAATCAAACATAGGAGGATTACTGCCTAGTACCTCTTTATACAGCCCACCAGATTGAGGCTCTTCCTATGTACGCAAGAGACACAAGACAGTTGGGCGAGGCCTGCTGCTTAGTGCCCCTCTATGCAGGAGAGAACAGAGCCTAGTGATGCTGACTGACTCTTTATGCATTCATGCCTCTGCATGCAGAAGGTACAACACAAAATACTCCGACTAAACCACATCCTAGTTATTTGCCCAATTGACTCACCAGCATAGAAAGTTTTACTGTCCTAGAAGGCTTAAATGATGCAATAAAAAGTAAGAAAAGCCTACTGAAACATTAATTCGCCTTTGAATAGGGGACAAGGAGCAATGAGAATCAAGGCTGTGGTCCACAGTAATTTCCATAAAGTGAGGTCCTGACTGGCCTTTGTAAGGTAGTGGTATATGCACACCCGGTCCGTAAACGAAATGTTCAAATTATTCAAAAATGATAGAGTAGATTTTCTGCGTGCAACCGGGGTATCACTGACTGGACTGATATAAAAATGGGCAGAACTGCAGGCAAGCCAGAGTCAAACAGCAGGAAACAAGACAGCATAAACAAGAACCAGGAATTAAAGAACAGCTTTGTACAACTGGCTCTAGCATGACGGACTGGCTTCCCTGAGCATTTTCACACTGACTGGGGCCAGAACAGAAAGTCAAAGTAACTTGTGTCAGTCAAATGGCTCGTGTCAGCCATATGTCGTCTTCCATTCTATGTGGTTGGCTACCGCCATCCACCTAGTTGCCACCATCTTTGAACCACACCAGCAGAATCTAGACTGTTGGTACCAGCAGCCCCACCTAAACACCGTGCCTGGAGTAGTTGGTGGTTACCAATACAGAAACCTGAGGAAATAAATAGGCCACTTTGAGGCACTCAACCCATTGTCAAGAGCATGTTTTTACATATATTTTACTAAATCTTTAAGTACTACAAATTACATGCAAAGCAAGGCACAAACTTGGCTTCTTAACATCCCCCTGAAACATTTCCTTATAAATGAGATATATATATATATATATATATATATATATATTTATCTCCTCTTCCCTTTACTGCCAACATCCAATCATAGCAAAACTAAATGCAAAAGTTAAATTGGGATGAGTTCAAAATCTGTCCATTAAAATTAAGGCTCCCCGTTTTCCGTTTTTACTGATAAATACAGACAGAAAACAATTTTTTTTCCAGTCTGTATTTATTTTTAAATGTGGACAAAAATGGAAATTGGGTTGTTTTTGAGTGGTTCTAAATGCTGTTAATCATGACTGCCAGGCCAATAACTGTGCAGATCGACAGGCAAGGGGATTAAAAAAAATATAGGGATTTTAGTAAAGAGCCTTAAACAGCAGTAGATTTGCACAAACTTAATGCTAACATTTACATATTTTCTTACAAGTGCATATTTTACCATCTGAGTGTGTATAGATCATTGAAACCTGTGAGGCGTTTAGGCACAAGTGCACATTAACTGGTTAAATAAATGCAGAAACACACATTTCAGCTTAATTTTGTCACAAAACCTAAAATAAATATGGATAAATACAGGTAAAATTGGCAAAAAATAAATATGGATAAATACAGACGGAAATGACAAAAAAATAAATACCATAAAACCGGGAGCCCTAATTAAAATATAGATTAGAGCATTCTGTAGCTAGAGATAACTTTTGCAGTTTGTAATCTAGCTTCTCAGGGGCATGTTTGTCCCATTCTTTTGTATTTCCTCATTCCCAGTGTAATCAAGCAAGTGTAGGCCCTGTTGACTCTCAGGATACAATACAAGCCTTTGTCCCATATCCGCAGAAATAATCTGCCACACATGTTTATTTGGATTCCATTTATTGCAGAAGATGCAGTGTTCCTACAGTTGAAATTATGTAAGCCTTCCGGTCCTAGAGATTCAAGGCCATTCCAGGACAACATAATTGAGAAGATCAGAGAGCTACCATTATTAAGGCAGCGATGATGATTTGATCGCCTCCAAAACGGCATGGTCAGACTACTGAGGCCCAAATGTAAATGGCCTATGATAGACCAACTGTGGCATAAAGGATCAGTACAGTAATACTATTGAAAACGTCACAAAATCTAAGACTAATATGAAAATAAATACTGTGCCATTGGATATAATGTCAGAAAAGCTATTACTGGTGAGTTGAAACACATACATAATATTGATGAAGGTTGTAAAACATGAGAACTTGAGGAAGACTCCCGATTAGAGAGGGGGGGAACTAGATAGCTGTGGAAAGTGTACTCTGAGAATTTAGAAAAATTAGAAGCATTTGAAGAGGAACTTGTAGCTTATGCAACTACTACTGCGACCACAGCGTTCACGATCAAGAAGAAAGCCTGCACACCAACGACTCACCAGGTCAAACATGTTCTGGCAGTTACTATTGCAACAGCGCAGACAACTGCAACACTGGAGAAATTGCTGCAAGAAAGGGCAGGAAGGTGCAGAACTTTTCACCGTCTACTTACAAGACATTAATTAGTGATTACATTATACTTTGTATTATATCAGGGTTTGGATACTTGCAAGGCTCTGACAATATCCGGGCTGATTACATTATAGCTCTTATTGTATCAGGGATTGGATACTTGCAAGTCTCTGACAATGTCCCGTCTGATTAAATTATAGCTCGTATTGTATCAGGGTTTGGATACTTGCAAGGCTCTGACAATATCCTGTCTGCAGGGATGTGGAATTCCTATAGCCCGATGCCCAGGACATATTGTTTGAGGTCATGGTCAGCAAGTTCATGTGTATTTTGTCCTTGGGACAAGTAGGCCCAAACCCCTGCAGCACAAACCCTTTGGCTGCCAGTTTGCAGTACCACATTATGGATCATGGCAGGGCACTGTCTGCAGTTAAGGTAATATTTTTGCCCATATGTTAATGCTGTTCAAACTTGTATTTATGGTTCATTAATTGCAGGCCTTTATTATTAGGGTGAGCACTCTAAGTAAATGTTGTAAGCTCTGACTGCACTACTGACAGTGGTTCCAGTATAAAAATGTGTACACACGTTTTCAAAGTTTAGCAATATGAGGCTATGTATAATGCTCCCAGAATGCTCTGATTTGATGCAAATATTTGCAGAAGCTTGACAGCAAGAGACATGATTCTTTGCTTTCAAAATAAAAGGTTCATAAAAAATGAAAGCAGGAAAAAACATTTTGCTAAACTACTGTAAAATTTCAGGTACCATTTCTTTGCAGCATCATTTAGTAAGTGTTGATGCATGCTAGTATTTCCCAAAAATATTCATAATGGAAAATCAGTGTAACCAGTTTCAATAAGATTATGGGAAACAAAAATAAACAAGCATTGGCAAAGCCGGTAGTTCTGAAATTGGTAGTCAGCTTTTTAGTTTTGTCAATGTGTGACTTGTTTTGGCGTGGTTTTTATAAAACCTTATTGGTGTGGGAGCTGCCGGGCCCTCACTATTATAACAAACATTGGCAAAAGCAAAAATTGTTTTCGCTCTCAAAAAGCACACAGTAGCTACTGGCACTGAACTAAACTACTTTGTGTGCCGATATGCTCCTTGCTGTCACTCACAGTGAAGCCAGCCGATACAGAGAGGGAGAGGGAGAGGGAGACAGCATTTTAATATACACAAAAGGTCACGGTCAATGCCAGACCAAATTGGGGGCCCAATTATTAAAGAAAGACTCAAAAGTGAACCCATGGTATATGTCCTTGCATTACGTGCAGCTATACAGCTTTCGTGAATTCCCAAGAATTTACAGAAGTAGGACAAGAAATAGTAGTCCTAGAAAATATTTGGGATCTGCATTTTAGCATGAGCAAATATGCATGTGTAGATTTGCTCATGCGAAAATCTGAGTGTTTGCAAGTTCACTTTCCCTCCAACCACTTTTTTCCCAAAACTAAAAGAAGGTTTACATCTGCCATAGTCAAGAGTAAATTTCCAACATTTCTCAGTATGTGAAAAGATTAGAGAAGAGTTGTTGAAAACCCTTAAAACATGCAAGATAGTAGGTTTGCACAGACTCAAAAGGGCATTCTAAACCTGGAACTATTGCTTACCACTACCTTCAGCCCCAGTATGTAGATCTGCAGAAACTTGGCAACATAAGGGGATTGCAAGTATTCAAACATTACTATGATATGAGCCCTGGCATAATCAGAGAGGCTATATCAGAGCTCTTATACAATGAGATTGCAGTCATAACTTGTCGCTGCACCACATGGCACAAAAGGGACAAGTGGATTTTGTTACAGGACAAGTAGATTTATGAAGCGACCTGCCCCACGGAAAAAGTAGATATTTTATTAAATTCCACACCCCTGTTAGTCAAAGCCAATTTATTCAGTCAAATGCAATTTAGGCTTCTGAATGCGATGCAAATGTAAACGTTCTGTTAACTATCAATAAAATAACATTCAAGTTATATTAAACAGTTTTGTAAAAACAGACCTGCAGATCTGCATACCTGGCAGTCTGTGATTGTTTTAATTGTGAAGACAACATGTCTGGTACTGGGCAGGGCAGCCAGACAATCCGGGCATTCCAGGATTTAACAAGAATTACACAATCAACCTTGTGTCAATAACATAGCCACCAATCTAAGCATGTACCATTGCCAACTACTATCCAGCCACACCATCAAAACCTAAGGCGTAGCAAGGCCTCCATTGAGTAAGTCTTGAATACACATCTTCTGATAAAAACTGTATCAATCTTACCATCTACTAAATAAATCTTTATTCAAACCAATATGCGTTTCAAGCCAAGAGGTTGCTAGTTTTGTGTTCTATATTCTCTCACGGCAGCTGTGATGGCACTCTCGGAATGAAACTTTTATAATGTAAAAAGTTGAGAATTATCCGGTTATCTAAATTTACAGTGATTCTTAGCCTAAATTGAGAAACGTCAAAGCACAGGGAGTATAGAAGAAAAGAGCAAAACAATGGGGACAGTAAGCAGGCGCATAAGCCATTCAAGAGCTTAATATTCATAACACCCTGATAAACCAAAAGCATGCTCTGCAATATCGGCAGTTTAATCTGGATGAAAAAGCTGGAGGGACTTATGGAGAAGGTGTCTTTGCAACTAACCCAGGGAAGCTGGCCATTCATGAGAGACAGACATCACCATGGTGGACACATTTTCTACCAGTACATGGTACCACCTCAGCTCAATACTTAGAATTACCTTTCAAGCACGGACCTCTACCTCAAAGAGACCCTCAGAGCCACAACAAATATACATTGTCAAAAAACAACCACTCAGTCACAACTTTGATTTTTCTTCCTTAATATTCTGCTGAATGACAGAATTCCTGGTAAAATCATACATACATCCACACATACATGGCACACCCAACTTTTTTTTTTTTTACCATCCACAATTCTGCACTGAATGCCATGAGGGCAGGTTAGAAGGAACTTCTAAACTTCCATTAGTAATTGGGGTAGTAAAAAAAAAAAAAAAGTCTGTAGTTAACAATTTTCCATTTTTGCATTTATTTACTTTTGGGCGTGGATGGGACTCTTGCCTACTGACCTAAATTAACTGAGATGGGCAGACAGGTGGGACCCCCCCCCCCTCCTCTCTTAATGACCTATTGTTCCCACAAAAGGCTTAAACTTTTATACTCGCTTCCAATTTCTTTTTTTCTTAAATCTTTTGTTTAAGCTAATATCGCATTCGCTTTATGGTGTGCACATTTCAGTGGGAGAAATACTAAATTTACATTTTTATTCTGCAAATAGTAGTGTATTTCGGGAGAGTACATTTATGAAAAGAACCATATGAAAACTATTTCAGCAACGTTTTTCCCTGCAAATCTACACTGGTTGTTTTTTCTGGATAGCAGAGTTGTTTAATTTCTTTTAGTTTTTAGGTCGAGCCTGAGCAGCGCATTCGCTGCTCTGCGGCATGCTGTATTGGAGTATTGACTTGAAGCCCAGCTCACTCTCCACCCATATTTGTCATTGGCTTATGTCATTGCCCTTAGTAAATGCTGGCTTCTGATTCGTTAATAGGCTTGTTAGTCCCTCCTTAGTACCGCCTTGTCTTCATTTGTAACCTCCCATGAGGACTGGCCCTTTTACTTCAGTTGTTACACGGTACGTCTTTTTTAGTCTGTAAGCACTATTTTCTTCAATGAGTTTCTCCTACTGCAGGCACGACATGCTTTCCTGCAACATTCAACACGTCATGCGTGCTTTTACTTTCTGAGCAGCCCGGGACAATGGCGGCCAAGGTCTCGCATTTACAAGAGTTTGAGCGACTGGCATTGTAAAGGACAATGCCTTTTATTTTTGTGTTAATTAGCAAAACAGATAAAAGGCATGGTCATTTACAATGCCAATAGCTTAAACTCTCGCAAATGCGAGACCTATTGCATTGCAAATGCTTGTCCACCAAGGGAGAGGGACTGTTGATAACAAGGATGCAGCCTCTGCTGTTCAGCCTTACTGTTCAAATAGAGCAATGTCCATTTCTTTCTTCTAATGCGATAGTCTTAACTGGCAATTGGTGTCTCAGTAAAGGTTTTGCTGCATCAAGGAGGGAAAGGCCAGAGTGATCAGCCCAACAGCACAGGTGACATGGTGTAGCAAATAAATTGTTAAAAATCTGAATAGCGCTAAAGTTTTGGGACTTGGGGGGGTCCCCGCTTTAAGAGTTTGACTCTTAAGTGCTCTTACTTGGATAAAACCAATCTACATCCTGACCCTGACCTTACAATGACAACCTACTGAGAAGACCTCCCAGGAGGAAAAAAAAAGGTTCATTCGACGTGTGGCAATAGGATATTCCAAATAAGGCCCATTAACTGTTCAAATCGGGATAGTCACTTTCACTTTGATGTTTTTCAGAATGTAAAGGGAATGACAGCCCTAGCATGGCAAAGAGCTCATCATAAACTCTTTCCTAAGTGCTTCGTGATTTTTCCCTCAGCAGTCTGCAATTTATAGCTAATGGGGGCACTGGCTTCCTCTCGCTTCACGCCCTTTTTCATGCTTAATTTATCCTTCTTTTTCTTAACTCTTTTTCAGAACTATCGCAGGCATGAACAACATACTATTTCTCGACAGTATGCTGCGTATATCCAGGACCATGTAGACTGGTACCACCATGATGACAACAGCATGAGTCTCTAACCATACTCCACATACGGGACATCCAACAAGTCACTTCAGTTGAACATACATCCAAAAAAGCAGAGATAGCTCATGTAGTTGGGAATCACTGAACACACAAAAGCAGTTCCAACACAACACGCTCCATTATTCAAGAGACCACATTAAGTCATAGCTCCTAAATTACGGCCAATACAGCAAAAATAACATTTAGCTAATATTAAACAGCTCCCTCGATCCCCAAATGCCCTACACACATACTTGTGACAGGCGATGGGCATGCCGACCAACCTTGAAGAGGGACACGTAATTTGGAGTATTCCTTCTGTCTCACCTATGCAACAGCGAGAATATTCACGAGCTCATTGGAAGTGAAACATTCATCCTACTTAGGAACATACATGGTCATTCAACTGGCAGTGCCATCTTATCAAGCTGAATCGAACTCCGGTCTGGGAAGGGAACTTCAGAACTTTTCAGAAAGCCACTCCAGACTACCAAAAGTGTTCTGATGCCATACCACTGGCAGACTGTGCACTACAAAATGTGAGCAACATACTTTGCCTCTTCAGTGCTCATTTTATACACCCTAAGCTCCTTCCTACTGCATGATCATTTAAATCTCATCATCTGCCAGTATTACAAGTCCTAAGACATGGATACTTTACTCACTGGCCAATAGGGTAACAAGCCAACCGATGAAAGTAGAATACTTTTGACAATCATTTCATAAACTGCACAATCTCAAAATAGATGCTCTGATTTTTATGGGGGATTAGTTTGCATCAGTCTCTTTTCTACACCCCAACTTTCTCACATTTCTCTGTGACGCTATTGCTCCTTTCACGTCTTGGAACCAGGGTTCAAATCATTTGAGATTCCACCTAGGTCCATGGCTCCCAGAGCTGTATTTCAAAGCTCTCCTTGAAGAGCACAGAAGGGGGGATAGGAGGGGGGGGAGGGGGGTCCGGGGGGAATTGGATCATTTACCAATGTAGCCATAGTCTACACATTTTTACGCAAGCATAAAGATTCCGCTCAGCCAGGCTCCTATTTGCACACATCCCACAGATTCGCAAAACCAGATCCAGCGGACAGGAGTTTACCTACATCACTGTTAAAGCAAGGAATGACCAGCCGCTATACATCAGAGCCTCGTCTTCGATTCTCGAGTTCTGCAAAAAAAAATGTAAACCTGGCTCTTCGAACAGCTCTTTGCCCGACCTATGCATGGCTAGATTCACACCTGCTCTGTGACAGGAAACCCCTCCAGAGTGATTGAGCGCTATACAAATCTTCATAACAGCACATGTGTATTTTCCAGTATCTTTGATGTGAGGTTAGCACGCAGGGTGACTAAAAATATGGGTATTATAGTGAACATGTGTGTAACGTCCACAAGATCAGTAGAGGAGCTAGGACAAGGAAAGATAAGGAGTCTCAACATATGGAGTGCGAAGTTCTCTGCTGGAAAGAATTCAGTTTCATGCAGAGCTCAAATCAAGTTCGGATAGTGGGAGAAGGGCACTAGTTTACTGCTTTATAAACAGACTAGATATAGGATTGCCCACGTCAGCTGAATATTTGCTAACTAGTGTAGTGCAGTTGGGATATTATACCACTTTAAAGCATTTGCAAAGCAAAATATTTAACCCAACTTAGGAATCGAATTGCACCTCGCATCACAAGCATGGGTTCGAGTTCTCTCCGTCAGTGTGGTCTCAGAGTGCTGGTTGAAGCTGGTGCCCTGCTGCTGCCAGCGCGTCACGTGGACAGAGACCGACAGGTGCTCCTGCTTTATACATCCTAATCTAATTTAGTCCATCAGAGGATGCTGCGTCTTACAACGTGAGGACGGAAATAGCTCAGACGCAATCCACCACCCCACTGAACGTCAGCTGTGGACAGGGTGCAAAATGGGATCTTCTCTCCACGGACATGGTCAATGGAGGAGTGCTTACTACACTAGCTAGCTTTGTATGTGCATCGATAACTAGAAGACTGCACAGACACGCGTCTCAAACCCATAGAATGTAAAAAAGAGGGTATTACTCATTCTTTGCTAAATTACCATACCATATTTGCATCTATCCTTCGCTATCAGACAACACAGAAATCAAACTGTACCATCTGCAAATTCAGAATCAGTCTTACGGCGTGAATCATAACTGTGTGCATGTGCGCACATCTGTATGGAGTGCAGTGTGTGCGTGGTGCATGTCCAAATGGATGTACTGGAAGCGCAAACTCAAGGAGTGGTGGACATGCACGTGGGAAGGTGCAGTACATGAAGTAGATATGCATGCATGCATGCCTGTGTGGTGTGTGAGGGTTCTGGTGCTGTGCATGCATGTGTGCTGGGTATGGTGTGGGACGTGTGCATGTAGCTGAGGTAGAGTTGGACACACTTGATGCCCCAACAGCCATTAGTTGCAGTAATTGTCTACTTTTAGCACATTCCTACATGCGCTTGTGGTGAATCATGCATCCCACAATCCTCTGCAACCACATGCACTCCGCACTTGTTGCTACTTCTGCATCATGGCTATGGAACAATTCTGCTAGAATCCAACCCTTACACTTTGTTCCTTTGAGATTCATCATCCCACCCAGTAATCCTATTTCTAGACAACCACACCGAAACCCTTCAATGCTCCTTTAAGCTACCATCACCAACCAAACAGCACAGAGCGATGCAATTTGTAAGCCCCAAGGGCTAGAAACCCTTCAGCCAGCAGACAGCCAACACTACCTCAGCCAAACATCACAGTGTGAGGAGCATCTTGTAACACCCAGAAGCTGGATCCCTCCTCAACCCAAAGCACAGGCATGTAGCCACCGTTGTCTCTATTCAAACACTACAGTGAAGCAGCATGTAAACACCACGGGCAGGATGCACCCAACTCAAAGCACAAGAATACTGGCGGACTTCAACCTCTTTAATGAACAGACCAACAGCAGCAGCACTACTCTTGGAAGTCACCGAATATTAGGCAAATTCAGAAGATGTGCAACTTAAAAGCAGCGTGTGGGGACAGATAAGGGGCCAACAAGCAAACCCAAGTAGAAACAGGCAGAAATGTACTTGTGCTGTGAACCTCCACTGCCGGGTTACGAATCCCCCCCCCCACCACTGCTGGGCTACGAATTTCCCCCCCACCACTGCCGGGCTACGAATCCCCCCCCCCCACCACTGCCGGGCACATTTCCCCCCCCCCCCCCGCCGGGCTATGTATTCCCTCCTCCTGCCGGGCCAAGTTTCCCCCACTTGCCGGGCTACATATTTCTCCCCCCACTTGCCGGGCCACATATTTCCCCCCACTTGCCGGGCTACATATCCCTCCCCCCACTTGCCGGGCTACATATCCCCCCCACTTGCCGGGCTACATATCCCCCCCGGGCTACATATCCCCGCCCATACATATCCCCCCAGGCTACATATTCTCCCCCCCGGGCTACATATTCTCCCCCCGGGCTACATATCCCCCTGGGCTACATATATCCCCCGCCCATACATATCCCCCCGGGCTACATAATACCCCCGGGCTACATAATGACCCCCTCGGGCTACATAATGCCTCCCCTCCGGGCTACAGAATAAACCCCCCGGGCTACATAATAAACACCCCCGGGCTACATAATAAACCCCCCCGGGCTACATAATCTCTCCCCCCGGGCTACATAATCTCTCCCCCGGGCTACATAATCTCCCCCCCGGGCTACATAATCTCCCCCCCAGGCTACATAATCTCTCCCCCCGGGCTACATAATCTCTCCCCCGGGCTACATAATCTCCCCCCCCCGGCTACATAATCTTCCCCCGGGCTACATAATCTTCCCCCGGGCTACATATTCTTCCCCCCGGCTACATAATAATCCCCCCGGCTACATAATCCCCCCGGGCTACATAATAAACACCCCCGGGCTACATAATAATCCCCCGGGCTACATAATAATCCCCCCCGGGCTACATAATAATCCCCCCGGCTACATAATAATCCCCCCGGGCTACATAATAATCCCCCCGGCTACATAATAATCCCCCCGGCTACATAATAATCCCCCGGCTACATACTCCCCCGGCTACATAATCTCCCCCGGGCTACATAATCTCCCCCCGGGCTACATAATCTCCCCCGGGCTACATAATCTCCCCCGGCTACATAATCTCCCCCGGCTACATAATCTCCCCCCGGGCTACATAATCTCCCCCCGGCTACATAATCTCCCCCCCGGGCTACATAATCTCCCCGGCTACCACTCCCCCGGGCTACATAATCTCCCCGGCTACACTCCCCCGGGCTACATAATCTCCCCCGGGCTACATAATCTCCCCGGGCTACATAATCTCCCCCCGGGCTACATAATCTCCCCCCGGGCTACATAATCTCCCCCGGGCTACATAATCTCCCCCCGGGCTACATAATCATCCTACCCCCCCTACCCCCCGGGCTACATATTGTATCAGTTGTGAAATATATGGAAAACCATACGTCTGATGTGATGCTCTGCCGTCCGTGGAGGCAGGAGGTAATCCAAACAGCTACCGGGCAACAGCGCTCCACCAAGGGCAATTTAAAGTGGTTTTGTCGCAGTTGGAGGGTGAAGGATATGGCAGTTTGTTGCCTGTAGGGAGGGGCCTGGATGCTGGTGGCCGGATCCCTGATGTCTGCCCCAAAAGGCTTGTGATGTCTGCTGTTGCTAAGGCAAGGTTTTGCACAGCATCTGCTAAAAACCTATTCCAAAGCCTCAAAAGGGGCGAAATTGTTCGGGGAACTGCTGTATAGGAAGTTCCAGACGAAGGGAGCACAGCTGCCTTGCTCTCTTTAAAGTGCTCCAAGGTCGAGTGTGCCTGGTCTCCGAAGAGACGTATGCCATGAATGGCATGTCCATTAAGATTTGTTGAATATCACTTGAGAATTTTGCGGAGCGAATCCATGTGTGGCACTGAAACACCACATTGGTACCGACTGCCCTACCCAAGCAGTTGGTAGTGTCCAGGCCCATGACGATCATGTATTATCATCAGGATGCTGATTTGTCCTGAGGTCGTCTGGGACTGCTGGCATGTCGTCAGCTGCTATGTCCCACAATGCAGGTGAATACTGTCCCAGGAGGCAGATAAAGTTAACAGACCAGAGGACGAGGCTGGCTGAGGAAAACATATTTGGGAGAGACGTCTCTAGGCATTTAAACTATCTGGCAGGGTGGTCAGAAACACAATGAGGTGGTGGCTTCGGCGCCAGCGAATATGGCCACTCTGCCGTGAGGCTCCGTGACGGCGTGAGGGGACGAGTTCTCCCCTGGTGGCGTTTCTTACTTCCTGGACCCTGCAGCCGCCTACTTCTTCCTACGATGCGCAGCGGCACATTTTGGGCTGTTTTTTTAAAGAAATGGTGAGCGCTAACTCCCTTTTTTCCTTGCTAGACTGACGCTGCATTACTACTCGCGGCCGTCATTTTGCTTTTGTTTTGCGGACCGGACCGAGCTTTCTCCTCGCGTAACAGAGTGCAGCACACATGCTTGCCAATGAATGTCCACATTGTGGCCTGTGCTGAGACAATAGATTCCCATTCTTGACCATTCCTTACTGCATGTTTAACAAACAAATCCTTTCTCTGCCATGGACAACTATTGAGCCCAGAGCGTGGTGCAAGCTTGTTCTCTGTTATAATCCAGCCACCTTCGATAGACAATTCTTCCCACAATTTATAACATGGTTGGAGAACAACACATTATCTGGGTCACTTCATCCCAATGAATCCCTTAACCTCACCATAAAAACATCTTATTAACTTTCTCTCTTCAACTTACAAATGATCCCTTGTGATATAATGATGTGCTCTACTGACTTATAAAGTCTATGTCAAGACTGCAGATAAAACACACTGGTTAGTTCTGAATGCTGCCGAGGGGCGTGGCTTCGACACCAGCGAAGATAGCCGCTCTACCGTGAAGCTCTGTGACGGCGTGAGGGGACGAGTTCTCCCCTGGTGGCGTTTCTTACTTCCTGGACCCTGCAGCCTCCTACTTCTTCCTACGATGCGCAGCGGCACATTTTGGGCTGTTTTTTTAAAGAAATGGTGAGCGCTAACTCCCTTTTTTCCTTGCTGGACTGACGCTGCATTACTACTTGCGGCCGCCATTTTGTTTTTGTTTTGCAGACCGAGCTTTCTCCTTATGTCATTTTTACGACCGGAATTTCTCCTCATGTCGTTTTTATGGCCAGACATACATCTTTATCACTTGCGCTTTTATACAGCTCATTTTCCTGCAATTTCTGGCCCATGTGCCTCCGCCTTTGCTAAATAACAAATATGAACTTTTCTTCTCATGTTTCTCACATGCATGGCTTATAATGCTTAGAGTTTCCTGAGGAATACTCTGTCACAGTGACTTATTTTCTTTTTTCACGACTCGACAGCTTTGATCAATATTACTTACCTCAATTAGCCTCTTTTTGATAAGAGGTGCACCTGTTTGGCTTGTCTTATGGCAAAAGCGAGCTCTTCTCATGGCAGTGTAATCCCCTCTAATTCTTCTTTGTTGGAGGATTACAACCCCTTTAGTATTTTGCAAGAAAACATGGAAGAGCTGGATTTTGGTCCTACTGCCATTGGGGCTGCGACACCCACTGTACCTCGTAATACATCCAATAAAGCCTCTAAAATACCTGCTGCCTCATCGTCTGTAACAGGCAAACGTGTCAAAAAAGACCCACCTTCTCCTTCCCATTCCTCGTCAGCACTATCCATGGAGTTGCTTTTAGAGGAAATTCGCGCTCTCAAGCCTTATATGGAGGACACAAATACTCGTCTGCAAAGTCTTGAGAACAAATGGTCTGATACAGATCAAAAGGTTACTCACCTGGAACAACGCATGGACTCCATTCAAGATGTTACTAATCAAGTCCCTTCTTTGCATTCGGAGATTTCACACCTTAAACAGTAAGTGGAAAATTTGGAAAACCGTAATAAGACTAATAACTTGCGCATTTAAGGCATTGCAGAAGTTCTTGAGGGTGCGGATCCGCTCTCCTTTTTTCAATCTTTTCTTTCGACTCTCCTGGGTCTTCCCCGAGATGCCAAAATTGAATATTCAGAGAGCTCATTGCTTGGGGCAAACCCCAAGATTATCATCTTCTTCAGCCAAGCCGAGAGGCGTTATCTTGTATTTTTTGGAGTACACCGACTTACTTAAAGTTCTACAAGCTGTTAGACTTAAAGGGAAAATATCATGGCAGGGTTCCAATCTATTCTTCGCTCAGGACTATGCTAAAGCAACCGCAGATTGACGGAAGAAATTTTTGGACATGAGACCTGCTCTTCGAAGTCTGAATGCTAGATATGGTCCGTTTCATCCTTGTCTTATGAAAGTAACTTATAATAACAAAACCACTTCCTTTGAAGATCCGGCCCGCCTACAGCATTTCTTGGATACCTGCAGAGAAGAGAACATGGAGATTCCTCATTCATCGATGTTTTGATTGTTTTTTCTTTTTATCTGTTACATGTCTGCATTTTACGCATTTTTATTCATATTGATGTTTTGTTCTTATTGTCGCTTGCTGTATCTCTTATAATCAGTTCCTTTGCTTTTAATGTCAGGTGCAGTTTGTGGTTCCCTGCTATTTGATCCTAGTTGATCCCCTTTGCCCGCCTGGAGGATGTGTCCCTTCCTCGTCTTCGTCCTGGAGTTTCCCGCTTGATCGTACCGTCTTCCTTATGTGGTTCCACCACCCCCATGTTCATTACATGTTTGTGGTATGTCTTTTTGTTCTTGTTTTCTTATTATTCTCTTTTTGTACTGCTATTTTTCCATTGTATTTCCATTGTCCTTTTTTCCTTACTTACTTTGCTTTCTCTTCTTTGTTTTCACCTCTTTTCATACTGATTCTATGCTTCTCTTCTCATCCATTTCTTCCTCTCTATGTTTCTCTCTGGTCTTTTTCCTTTCTTTCCATTATTATTCATTTTTTGTTTTACTATGATATTCTTTCCTACTATATATCTCTCCTTTACATAATGCTTTTCTTCTTGGTTCTTCTTACTGGAAATTCTTATGATACATCCCTGTATTTTAATATTTGCTGTTCATATTAAGGTTTTCTTTAACATTCCATGTTATAACTTTCAACGACATCTATACAAGCAAAATGTTTAAGGATTGGGCTCCCCATAAAACGTCAACGTGTTTTATCACATATCGCTGGATTAAAAGGTGATATAGTTTTACTACAAGAAATCCATGTAACAAGTAATGAAATTGCCAAACTCCAGCGCCAATGGGTGGGTCATGTCTATGCATCTCCAGGTTCACGCAAACGTAATGGTGTAGCTATCCTTTGTCATAAACGTTTAGATATTCAACTTATTCATCAGGATGCTGACTCCTAAGGTAGATGGGTTTCAGTTTCGTTACTAGTAAATAAAATCCCCCTAACTATTTTTTATTTATATGCACCTACTTCCCCAGATAAGCTCTTTTGGCCTCAGATTTTGTCTAAATTGAGGTCTTATACTGATGATTATTTAATATTGGGTGGAGATTGTAATATGGTTATGGACCCCTTCATAGACAGATGCTCCAAGTCTAAATTTATCCCCTCTTCCATACACACTCAATTTACAACTATGATAACTCAAAGATCCCTTGTTGATACGTGGAGACTGTCACCCCACTCTCCAAGAATACACGTTCTTTTCACCAGTTCACTCCTCACAATCCCGTATAGATTACTTATTTCCAAACCTCTTACTCAACATATTTCCCATTCTCACATAGGAGCTATATTAATTTCTGACCACGCCCCTGTCTCCTTGGATTTAGATTTACTCCCATCCCCCCATTGAAGGAACCAGGCGATGGAGATTTAATAATGCCCTTCTATTAGATCCTAAATTCACACCTGCTTTTCAGAAATTTGCAGACATTTTCTTTCTAGAAAATGAATCTCCCCAGACCTCTCCTCCTCTTATTTGGGACACTTTCAAAGCTGCTTCTAGGGAACTTCATTATTTCATTTGTAGCTCAAAAGCGGAGAGCATCCGCCCAAATCATACGCTCACTTGATTCACGTATTAAACAGTTGGAGCATTCCTATTACTCCACAAAAGCCCCTTCTGATTTGAGTGAACTTATTAAAGCCAAATTTACTTTTAATAAATTCTCCACTGATTCTGCTAATTTATACTTACTTAAGTCTAGTGCTAAATATTATAGTGCACAAAATAAAGCTGGTAATCTCCTTGCCAATTATCTCAAGATCAAAAAAGAACGCAACAAAATTGAATCTATTACATCAACCAATGCTACAGTCCATAAAAATGAAGATATTCTTTTAGAATTTTCTAACTTCTATCAACAACTTTATACTCCCGAATCTCACTCTCAACAGTCTGATATTACTCAATATCTATCCTCTATTCCTCCACCTTCGTCTCTTAATGTAGATTTTTCTTCTCTGGAGGAAGATATCCAAACTACTGGCATTCTTACTGCTATTCATGCTATTAAAAAAGGGAAAGCTCCAGGACCTAATGGTTTTACCATTGAATTCTATGCGCATTTTTCCTCTCTCCTTCCCAAATTACATCACTTATTTGCATATTTTATTTCTACTCGAAAATCGGAGGGATCTATTCAGGAAGCATTGATTTGTCTACTCCCAAAAGAAAACAAAGACCACACACTCTGTAAAAATTACAGGCCCATTTCTTTAATTAATTTAGATTATAAAATATTTGCAAAAATCCTTGCACTCCGTTTGGATTCCTTTTTGCCCCAATTGATTTGAAAGGAACAATGTGGTTTCATTAAGGGACGTCACTTATCTGATAATACTAGATTGTTTTTTAATGTCCTAAGTAAATCTAAATCGTATAAAAAATCGTTAGTAGCAATCTCATTAGACGCTGAAAAAGCTTTCGATAGAGTTAGTTGGCCTTTCATTTTCTCAACCCTTGCTTGGTTTGGTTTTGGCCCAAAATTCATTAATTATGTCTCCTTACTATATTCCTCTCCCAGGTCCTTTATTCTAGCCAATGGTCTTGTATCCCCTTTTCCTCTTCATCGAGGAGTTCGGGCAGGGTTGCCCATTATCTCCACTTTTATTTATACTTTCCTTAGAGCCTTTAATAAAAATTCGGTCAAATGCGAACATCACTGGTTTCTCATATGGAACTAAATCAGTTAAAGCTCTCAATATACGCGGATGATATTTTACTATTTATCGCAAACCCACATTCTTCCCTACCAGCATTTTTATCAGAAGTGACTGACTTTGCTCTTGTTTCAGGTTATAAACTCAATGCAGACAAATGTGAGATCCTTCCGCTGAACAAACTCTGTTTTCATGTTGATTTCTTACCCTCTTCTTTCCATTGGAACCCAGTAAAAATTAAATACCTTGGAATTTGGTTTACTTCTTCTATCAAAGACACTGTTACCTTGAACCTAAAAGAGCTACAAACCTCTTTAACCACTTCTACCTCACGTTGGCACCCCTTATTTCTATCCTGGTGGGGCAGACTGGATTCTATAAAAATGATGCTCGTTCCAGTGATATTGTTCTACCTTTCCAATATTCCCATTAACATTCCTAAGTCTTTCTATAAAACTATATATAATATTCTTTCAAAATTTTTATGGCAGAATAAACCACCCAGGATGTCTCTTTGTAAACTTAAAAACCTAAACACTTGGGTGGCGTTAATTTTCCGGATTTTTATTCTTACCACACCTCATTTTTTCTTAAACACTCCTTCTTTTTACTGTCGGACAGTGGAATTGATTCTCATTCTTACCCATTGTGGGTAGACATTGAAAAAGCCTTTTTTCACCCTTTTTCTTTCGAAGAGTAAATCTCTTTCCCATGTTCCTTTATCGTTATCTCCAACTATCCTTAAAAATGCTCGAAAAATCTTTCAACCTCTTTTCTCATCTGTTCTAGATGAGCATACACAATTTTTAAATTCATCACTTTGGTATAATAAGCATATTAAACTTAATAAATATATTTTCTGGAAAGAATGGTTATCTTATGGTCTCAAATGGACTCACCAACTTTTTCAAGATGGTACTTGTATACCCTTCTCAACATTGCAATCTTATTTTCCCATTCCTTCTTCATATCACTCTAAGTATATATCTTTAACAGCAGCTGCCCAAGCTTCTTACAACTTTTTACTTTCCTCTCATGATCCTACCCCCTCAACTTCTATTACCGCATCCTTTTTAAATAGCTCTCCTTCTGCTTCTCTAATATACAAAAAATTAACAGACGCTCCTATTACTCGTAACAAATCCGACGTGGAGCGTAGTTGGGAATCTGATTTGGGTGAGTCTTTTCCTATTTCAATGTGGAATAAAATCTGGATTAAATTACGAAAGTCTTCTAGAGCAGCTAATACTACTCAAACTTTATTCTTTATTTATAATAGACTCTTAATCACTCCAGCTAAACTACATAAGATTAACCCTAGTATCCCCTCTACCTGTTGGTCATGTAACACTCTATTAGCAGACCTCAAACATATGCTTTTTGAATGCCCAGCAATTCATACTTTCTGGACCCAAGTTTGGCGGCAAATTAATACGATTTGTCATACCCCTTTCTCTTTTTTGCATATTTTTCTAGGTAGCGTCACCGAAGTGTGGTCCTCTTTTTCCACCAATTTTCATATTATTGATCTGCTCATAGCTGTTGCATTTCAACAGATCACTAAGTCATGGAAAGATACCTCTGCGGTGTCCTTTCAAGCATGGTGGTATGGCATTTGCTATAATCATAGATTAGATAGAGCTTATGTACACCCAGTCACACTTGCTACTAAACGTGAGTTACTTTGGATGCCCGTTACTGAGTTTTTAAATGTCTCGGCTAAAAAGCTAAATGCACATAAACCCTGCATTGAAGAAGTACCCAAACCCCCTTGATTTTACAATTACTGTTGTCCTAACTACTGTTTACTTTATAGTTAAACAATATTTCAATACAAGTAGGAACTTTTTTGCATAATTGTTGCCCTTTTAGGTCTCGCCTGAGCCAGCGCATGCGCTGCTCTGGCGAGAGTTTTAGTAAGTGGGTTTTGGAAGTGCAAACAGTAGTTTGCTGGCGACCAGCTTGCGTGCACGCGCCCTTCCTCGCATCGCTGGCGAGGCGCCATCTGCCTTTCCTCACCCCTCCTCCCTCACCAGAGAGCGCGTTTCTTGTTTTTCTCCTCCTCTGTTATCCTGCCTCCCTCATGTTCCATCACGTGCAGGGTCCGCCCCCCACCCTGGCCCGTCAGATGCTGATCACACTGTAAATAGCGCGCTCCCCAATCACTGTATGTCCGTCACTTCTTGCGTGTTTGGCTCTGCCCCTGTTTGTACTGTGCAGACAAGCTTTATGGGTGCATCATGGGGGCAGACATTTCAGAGTTATTGATTATTGCACTCACATTACGTGAAGGTGCACACTGCCCGTGCAAATCACAGCACGCACCCCTTGCACAGCACTTTCCAGGGACTTCACCAGATTTGAGGCGCTGGAAGAGGCTGGCAGAACCCATTCTCCCGTGGAATATCCTTCACAATGCTAAACAAAAGCGCATAACAATGTCACCGACACCTACTTGCCCTGCCCTCCTCCCGCTGTTGCTGCTCCCCCCAGCCGTTTGCTCCACCCAAGACTCTCGCTGTCTGTGGTTTGTTTAATCTAACTTCCCACTGTTCATGTTTTGTTTACCCACCTTCCCTCCTCCGCTGTCCGTGGTTTGTTTTTCTCCTCCTCTGTTATCCTGCCTCCCTCATGTTCCATCACGTGCAGAGTCCGCCCCCACCCTGGCCCCGTCAGATGCTGATCACACTGTAAATTGTGCGCTCCCCAATCACTGTATGTCATGTAATGCCTGACTCGTCTGACGCAAATGGTGCTTCATGTAAAGCGCTCTGATACCTTCCGGGTTGAGTTCGCGCTATATAAAACTCCCACAAAGGAAAACAAGCACAAGCATAGCCATAGGTCTCGCCTTTGGGACCTGCTGCATAACTAAATACTTATAAGGTCCCAAAGGCGAGACCTATTGGCTATGCCAATGCTGGTTACATATAATGCTTAATATGGATGTTCTACCCCCTACCCCCTCTTTTCTTTCTTTTCCTCCCCCCTTTTCAGATAATTAAGCAGTATTGCTCTGTACGTATGTATTACTCTTTGATTACTGTATCATGTCTTACTTTTTTTTTTGTGCAAATAAACTTCTTTTAAACTTAGAAACACAATGAGGTAGAGCCTGCTAGTGGAAGCCTGGAATAGCAGGCTTTCCAGTGTTTGGTGCTGCAGAAGAAAATCTGGGCCTTCTGCAGCAGTCCTGTGCCTTATGGCTATTTACCAATTGACTAGTGGCCAATATTCTGGCCCAGATGCCCAGCAGTGTTTCTTTCCATTAGGTCTTTGTTAAAAGGCAGGAGGGTTTACTGCGAAAGTCATCCTGAGTCTACGACCTCTGTTAGAAGGAAAATGCTACTTACCCAGTATGCATCTGTTCTTGGCATATAGAGCTGTAGAATCATATGCTTTAGCATAGATCGCCATCTAGTGTTGGGTCCGGATATTTGCACTTTGTTTTTCTTCGAAGAAGTCTTTCCAGTCACGAGGTAGGGGACTCCTCCTTTCGGTGATAGTGCGCATGAGCATCGACTCCATCCCCAGATTGTTTTGCCGTAAAGGGTGATGATGCAGTTAGTAGGAGTAGTGAAAGATGTCCATGTATAACGTATCCAAGATAGATAACACTGCAACAGGTATAGGTACCCGGGGAGGCGGGTGGGCGCATATGATTCTACAGCTCTATATGCCAAAAACAGATGTATACTGGGTAGGTAGCATTTTCCGTTCGAGGCATATGAGCTGTAGATCATATGCTTTAGCCTAGACTATACAGCAGTTATCTCCCCAGCGGTGGCTAACCTGTGTCTGTTGCAGTGGTTTGAAATAGTGTTCTTAAAACTGCCTGGCCCACACTAGCTTGTTGTTTTGCCAACACATCTACACAATAGTGCTTTGTGAATGTGTGTGGTGTAGACCATGTTGCAGCCTTACAGATGTCATCTAAGGGTATGTTCCCTAAAAATGCCATACAAGTCCCTAGTTTGCGTGTAGAGTGCGCCCTAGGGGGAATTTTATTTATTTATTTGTCTTGTTAAGCGCCCGAATCACCCCCGAAGGGGTATCTCCGCTCTACGGAGTGTGCTACAGTCAGCGGAGAAAATCAGAAGAGCTCGGTTTTCAAAAACCTGCGGAATTGCAGATAGTTGGTGCATTTGCTGAGGTGTAATGGGAGTGGATTCCAGAAGGAGGGAGCCAGATGAAAAAAGGCTTTCCCCCCCTATGCGGGATTTCTTTACACGGGGAACTGAGAGGAGTGATTTAGATCCAGATCGAAGGGTTCTGGTAGGCTGGTATTGTATGAGTGTCGGCGAGATAGCTTGGGGCGTTGCCGTGTAGTGCCTTGTGTACTATGCATGCCAACTATGATGTTGGGGAGTGGAAGGTGCAGAGATTGACAGTTTGGGTACGATGTGTTATGAAGTTTGACAGCCATTAAAAGGCAAGCTTTTGGATACCAGCATTTCTTAATCTGGTTAGTAGGATGGTATGGGATATCGTGTCAAACGCTGCTGACAGATCCAGCAGCACCAATAATGTTGCCTGTCCATTGTCCAGGAAGTGCCTAAGGTTGTCTGTGACTGCAATAAGTGCTGACTCCGTACTGAACTTGGGACGAAAACCGGACTGTGAGGGGTCAAAGCCTCCTATTACTTCCATGAATTCTGAGAGGTATTTATTAACGTGTTTCTCCAGAAGTTTACTCAGATAGGGTAACAGGGAGATAGACTGTAGTTAGATCTTCTGGAGAAGCATTGGATTTCTTTCTAATAGGATTTATTTGGGCAGCCTTCCATTCGGATGGTAGTTTGCCCTCAGTCAGGTAGGAGTTGAGAATGGGGCAAATCAAGGGTGCCAGCTGTTTGTGGAGTAACTAGGATACCTTAGCAGGTAGGGTATCCTGAGGGGAGCCCGATTTTACTGTTTTCATTAAGGACTCCACTGTGTCAGTTGTAAGAGGGGGAAGCAGACCAAGGAATTAGCAAAGTGGGAGGGTAGGGGGTGGTGGTGTCTTTGAGGGTCCATATCCTTGGTGATACTATCGTAAATGCTCTCAATCTTCTGAATAAAGTGGGTAGCCAGCTTATCACAGAGGTCTTGTATTGGGGTTACTTCGTTATGACAAGCCTTAGGGTTAGTGAAAGAGTTAAGAATGCGGTAGAGTTCTTTAGTGGATTTTCCTGCTTGATTCGGTTGCGACTCGATGTGGGTTTTGCGAGCTTTCTTCAGATTTTTGTGGTAGAGGGCCAGAAGGCTCTTATAGGCTTCTTTGTCATGTATGTCTTGTGAGAGACGCCAGCGTCTTTCTAGTTTTTTGCAATGGCTTTTTTCTTCCCTTAGATTGGGAGAGAACCATGTCGCTTGGCATCTGTTGGATTTGGTGGGGAAGGGTTTTAGTGGGGCCAGTTGATCAAATGTGGAGTTAATTAGAATGTTATAGATGGCCAAATCCTCTTCGATGTTTTTGGAGGTTGAATCGATAGTAGTGAGTAGGGCAGTTGCAAAAAGGTTGGGCTTGATTTTATGCCATTGTCTTCTAAAACTGCGGGAGGGTGTAATAGGTGTGGAGGTGGCCCTTACGTCTTTTATGTGAAAGCAAAGAAGAGAGTGCAGCAGAGCAGATGTTTGGGGAGGTAGTCAGAATGAGGTCTAAGGTGTGTCCTGCCAGATGGGTAGGGCCAGTATTAATCTGCTCCAGTCCTAAAGTGGCTAAATCAGTCAGGAGCATGGTGGCGTCTGCATTGGAGGAGACTTCACTATGGACGTTAAAATCTCCAAGTAGTAAAAAATTCTTGGAGGAAATAATGTGAGGGGCAATAAGCTCAATGAGCTGAAGCGAGAAATTCAGGAGGGGGCCAGGCGGCCGATAGACAAGTGCGCCTTTCCAACAGTGGTGGGATTGGGAGTCAATTCTAAAAATCAGGATTTCTAGTTTACTGTCACTGCTCTATAGTAGTGACCTTGATAGAGTCCTTGTGCACTATAGTTATGCCTCCACCCATCTGAAGTTCCCTATCGCATTTGTGAATATGGTAGCCTTCGGGGATTGCCACCGTGATGGCAGGGGTGGAGCTGGGCTTAAACCAAGTTTCCGTTAGGAAACATATCTGGGAGTCCTGATGAAAACAGATCCCAGATTTCAATGGCATGTTTGGGAAGCGATCTGACATTTACCAAAAAGCAATGCCAGTTCCGGACTGTAGTGCAGAGGGGGTGGTTGGTGGGGAGAAGGTGAGCATTGGTAATCACCTGGGAGTATTCCTTATTCGTGGTGTAGGTCATGGAATTGGCCCGTAATAGTCCTAGACAAAAGGTCCTTCCAGCACCGGAGGAACCTTGCTAGTGCATCTGGAGGTACTAGCCCCTCTTAGTGCTGTGAGCTCAGTGCAAGAGTATGTGAATTTGGGGCTTTGCCGATCATCTGGGTTAAAAGGAGCAGGGGTCCTGGCTCCTGGCGACGGCTGGGTGCGGACAAGCATGGACGGGCTTGCCTTTGGCGTGCCCGCTGCGCGTAGGGCAGGGCATGTGTTTAAGTAGAGCCAGGGAACAGCTAGACTGCCGACGCTGGACTCCCTCCCTGCTGTGGAAGTAGCTGAGGATTGGAGAACACAACCGCAACTCCCTCCACGCAATTGGGTAAGACCCATGGTGGACTGGGGAGGAGCGGCAGAGCTCAGCGGGCGGGAGCAAGCGAGCGGGATGCCAGAGAAAAGGTCAAGACAGTGGGAGCATCGAGAGAGGTAAAGTCACCAATTAGAAAGATTAAAAACACTTTTAAAACAATTAAAAGTCTGTGGCTAAAAGATGTAAGAGCATATACCTATTGCGAGCTGAGAGCAATGCGAGTAAATGCAGCAGTGCGAGTAAATACAGCAGTGTTATGTTATGCTATTAAGATTTGTAAAGCGCACAAATACCCGGAGGTGTCTTGGCGCTACGGACAAGGTAAGCCACTGGTGAGTCTCTAGTTGCGGAAGAGCCAGGTTTTTAGCTCTTTTCTGAAAGAGACAAGAGATCGCGCGTTTCTCAAGTCAGTCGGTAGGGAATTCCAGAGTTTAGCAGCGCAGTAATGAAAGCTGCGACCACCCCAGAGTAAGGTACGAATTCTGGGCACTCAAGAGTTTAGCACCAGATGAACGAAGGTGTCTAGTTGGTTCATACCAAACAAGAAGATTTTGCAAAAAGGCTGGCCCTGTATGATTCAGGGCCCTGAACACCAGGCTAAGAGCCTTGAATTTTATTCGCTGCGCTACAGGGAGCCAATGCAAATTACGGATCTCTCCAGATACCGATTTGAACCAAGGGGTGTTTGACAGAAGTCGAGCGGCTGAGTTTTGCACGCTCTGTAGTCTTTTCAGGCAATGCTTCTGGACGTTTATAAACAGCCCATTACAATAATCCAATTTAGACTGGATTAATGAAGTGACTACAGTTCTTTTCGTGTCCTCCGGAAGATAAGGGAGAATCTTCCTGATTTTCTTAATTAGGAAGTGGGCAGAGGAAACCACAGCATTAGTGTGTTGAACAAAAGAAAGTTTACTATCCACCCATACTCCCAGGTTCTTCGCTTTAGTTGCTGGTTCCGGTGGATCACCCATATCAGCGGGCCACCACACACTGCCCCAACTAGGATGCAGGTTCCCAAAGGTCAAGATTTCAGTTTTTCCAGAAGTTTAAGGCAGTGTGTGCTCATCCAGTTAGTGATGGCACCCATGCAGTTCTTAAATTGCAGAGCGGGGGATTGTTAATGTGCACTTAGCTTTAATGTAGCATATTTGGATGCATTTAACTATCCACCTTGCAATACCTGCTTTTGATATGGGATTGCCTTTATGCGGTGGTGAAAAATCAACAAAGTTTAGTTTTTCTAAACGATTTAGTTCTCTCAATGTAATATAGTATGGCTCTTTTACATCCAATGGGTGAAAAGCACGTTCTGCCACCGAGTCTGGTTGAGGGAAAAAAAACAGGTAACTCAACAGACTGGTTGAGATGAAATGCAGAAACAACTTTAGGTAAAAATTTTGGGGTAGTCCTAAGAACCACTATATTTTGGTGAATTTGTAAAAATGGTTCTTGTATAGTTAACGCCTGGAGCTCACCTACTCTTCCAAGAGATGTGATGGCTATAAGGAAAGCTACCTTCCAGGTGAGAAATTGTAGTTCGCATTTGTGCAATGGCTCAAAGGGTGGACCCATGAGTCTTATAAGGACTATATTAAGATTCCACACTGGAGAGGGTGGAAGTCTAGGAGGAATGATTCTTTTGACTCCTTCCATGAAGGCTTTGATAGCAGGAACTCGAAACAAAGACAAATGTTGTCTGTTTTGTAGGTATGCAGCTATTGCAGCAAGGTGTAAGCGAATAGATGTATATGCCAAGTTAGAACGCTGTAGGTATAACAGATAGCAAATGATGTTTTGGATGGAAGCATCTAGTGGATTGATTTTATTGTTTGTACAGTAAATGTCAAATCTTTTCCACTTTGCTGCATAGCATGCTCTTGTGGTAGGGCGTCTAGCCTCTTTAATGACGTTCATGCAGTCTGGCGGAATGTTAAGGTAGCCAAACTATGACTTCAGGTGCCAGATCGCAAGGTTGAGTTGACTGGGATCTGGATGTCTTATCTCTCCATGGTTCTGAGTGAGAAGCTTGGGGTAGGTGTAGTTTTTGGTGAGGAACTACTGATAGTTCCAACAGAGTTGATGTGAGAAAGTGCCATCTTTCCTACATGGTATGCCCCCACTTTTTGCTGAATGGCTGATGTACTTTGACTGAGTGTGCCCTGGGCTCCTGCCAACCAGGTACCCAGGGCCTGTGTTCCTTCCCTAAAATTGCATTGATACCTACACCCAATTGACATCCCTGGCCACAGGTCAGCCCCTGGTAAATGGTACCATGGGTACCCAGGGCACTGTGACTAGGAAGGCCCCTAAGGGCTGCAGCACTTGTTGTGCCACCCTTAGGGACCCTGCACCTTTACACACACACACTGCCTTTGCAGGCTGCGTGTCTTGGTGCAGAACAAAAGTGAAGAGTCGACATGGCTCACATCCCTGTGTGCCATGCCTACTAGCCACTGCCCTGGCCTAGGTCAGCCACCCCTCTAGCTGGGTGCACTATGCCAGTGGTGAGGGCATAGAGGCATGAGCCCTGTGCCCTACAGTGCCCAAGTCCATTCTTGGGCATTGTAAGTGCAGTGCTGCCATTAAGAGTATATGGTGCTGGGAGTCTGTCATTACGAACTCCACAGCACCATAATGGCCCCACTGAAGACTAAGAAGTTTGGTATCAAACTTCTCAGCACATTAAACCCCCACTGATGCCAGTGTGGGATTTAATGTAAAACACACCCAGAGGGCATCTTAGAGATGCCCCTGAAACCAACCCGACCTCCAGTGTCCGGACTGAGTGGCTGCCCAGGCTGCCACCACCAGACATGTTTCTGGACCCCTGGGTCGAGAGCCTCTGCTCTCAGGGGCCTGAAACAATGCACATCCTGGGACGAGGTGCCAAAGCCTCCTCCCCCAGGATGGGCAGGGGGAGCTTCAAAGGCCTGCCGCCTTGGAGTTTCCCCAGACCATTTGCTGCTTCCAGCAAACTGGTCCCCACTGGTTCTACCCCCACTCCTGGCGGGAGAACCGGCGGGAAAACCAGAGGCAGGAAATGGGTTGTGCCCACCTCTGCCAACTCCACCCCTAAGGTGGGGGAGGCGAGGTGAAGCACAACTCGAGTCCCCGCCATCTTGAGGATGGGGGGACCTGGCCAACCAGGGACAGGCTCCTGCCCCCTCCCACTGGAGAGGAACAGAATAGGGGGTGTACCCACTCCCAGGGAAGGGACCCATTGGTCCCTGCCCTCACCTACCTGTAACCACCCCTAAATTTAGTATTTAGGGGCTCCCTGAACCTTCCTTCCGGAGTTCCCAAATCCGAAAACAAGAAGAGAAGACGAAGCAAGAAGACCAGCCGTGCAGCTGCTAAAAAGGAGGCGACAACAACTGACTTGGCCCCAGCCCTACCGGCCTGTCGACCTCTGAACCTGCTCCTGCGGAATCCCGGCCTCAGCAACCTCACAAACCCCGGAGGACCCGACTTCTGTGCTACAGCCTTCGACCCAGGGACTCCCACGAGCAGTGGTACTGCTCAAAAGAAAACCTACCAAAGACCCGGCCCTGGCACGGAGCCGCGAACCTGCACACTCTGCACCCGCCGAGTCCAGCCTGTGCCTGAGTGACCAAAGACCTCGAGGACGTCCCCCGGCGATTCTGGACCTGGAATCCAGTGGCCAAGGACCCTCCTCGACGACCCAGACGACGCCTGCAGCCTCAGGACAAGGGACCCCTCCAACCGCGACCAGCAGGGGGTAAGATTTCCCGACCTCAAAGACACCCCTGCACCCGGCGCCCACGGCCCCCTGTGCCCAACTCCTGGGTGTCTACCTATCCTCCAAGACCCCAACTTACCTCCTGAAGTGTTGGTCGTCCCTGAAGAATCACCGTCCCCGAGCCTGCAGCCTTTCTTCACCTTTCACGACCTCTATTGTTTAACATTGAGCGCCCGACGGCTCAAAGCACCCTGCACCCAGCCGCCCGAGTGCCCCTGGAAGTGCAACCTCTATCCTAACCTACTTCCCTACTTGCCCTGAGCAAGTGACCAGAGCCCAGCTCCCACAGTCGCGTGGCCTCGCTTGCCAGCAGCCACCAACCCGGGGCCCCCGCCTGCCATAGGATAACATTGGGCCTTCTCACTCTGCACCCGGCCGCCCCTGTGCCGCTGAGGGTGTAAAACTGTACTTACCTGATCCTGGGGGACCCTGAGTCTATACCCAGAACCTTAACCCTGCCAGTCGAGTACTTACCCGAAATCCGATAACTCACTTTTCTTCCATAGGGTTCCATTGACTGGTTTTCTGCGAAATTTCTTCTAAGTGTGGAGTTCTGAAACTTTAGAATATTCACCAAAAATCAACCGAGTCACGAAAATACTCACCTAGTATTAGAAGGGGCCTCAGTGCTGGACCAGAGTGCCCAACACTGGCCCTAAAAAGTAATCGCAACGGTACTTACCGCTAACTCACTTTTCTTTCATAGGGATCCATTGACTGGTTTTCTGTGAAATTTCTTCTAAGTGTCGATTTCTGTATATTACAAATATTCTTTAAAAATCGTACAAACTACAAAAACGTAATTACTTACCTGTTTTAAGTAAATGTCCCAGTGCTGGAACCTAGGAGTCCAGCACTGGATTACAAAAGTAACGTAAACATACTTTGCTTGCACACTGTATTTCCTTTCATAGGATAACATTGGTAATTTTACCCAGAAAAGTTTCTAAGTGTCAGCTTTTGAAATATAGTAATATTCTTCAAAATCACTACAATAACCAAAACGCTTTTTCTTACCTGTTTACAGGAAGTGTCCCAGGACTGAATCCAGGATCCAGTCCTGTGGTTAGAAAAGTGCTCTGCAAAGTAATCAATTGTAATTAAGCATAATTTTCCATTGAGCTCAATGTTGCATTGTATTTGACCCTGTGTTGCCTCTTGCACCAACTGTGATAACCACTATCAAAAAGTCTACTGCCTATCTGTAAGGTGAATAACCAAAGCATCTCATACTGAGAAAGTATATTTTGATCCTATTGTTGGTTCTAAAATAAAACAAGCATATATTTTTTTATATACAAACCATTGGCCTAGCGTTCAGTTCTTGAGTGTGTGGCTTCATTTGCTGACTGAGTGTGTACAACAAATGCTTTACACTGTCCTCTGATACTGCCTTACTGCTCGACCAAGCTACCACTTTGGAGAGTAAGGTTATATCTAACTTTAGCCTCTGTCAACCCTCTGGGGACTGTGGACTCTGTACACCCTGAACCTTACTTGGGTACAGTATATACAGAGCCACTTTTCTCTACATTGGTGGATCAGCGGTGGGATACAAACTTGCATTTGTTGGACTACTTGGTTACCATCTGATCACACGACAGAACTCTTAAATTGCCTTTAGAATTCTGATTTTTTTAATTGGCATTTTTTTACCAAATTACTAAAAGTCTTGTTAGGGCCTTGCTTAAGTCCCTGTAGCATCTTAGAAAATAAAAAGTCACTACAGCCAAGGTTAGAGGGTTAGAATTTTTTTTTTTTTTAAATGTCTCAAGACAAGAACCCAGCTATTAGTGAAGATAATAATGACATACAGGAACTGGTTGAGGAGTCTCGACCTCACCCCTTATCTTCATTTGTCTTTCAAAGAGATAAGGTCCTTATGCAAACTTAAAGATATACCAATGGGCCAGCATCCAACCAAACAAGGGGCTCCAGGAGCTCCTGGCTGAGTATGCTAAAGCCCACCCCTCTGAGCATGGTGATGACCCAACAGAGGAGGAAAGGAATGAGGAGGATGGGGATGGTAACCCACCTCCATCACTTCCTAGGGAAAATAGGGTCCCTGCACCCTTAACTCCAAGAATAGACCTCTGGGGACCTAGGGCCACCTAGGTGGTCCTGGTCCCAGAGAGGACACTGAGGATAGCCTCAGTGAGGAGGACAACTTGTTAGCAAGGTTGGCCAAACGCACTGGACCTAGAGACCAGACTCCTGGCTCTAGAGAAGGAAAGACAGGAGATGGGTTTAGCACCCATCAATGGTGGCAGCAATACTAAAAATAAGGATAGGGAGGAAACTTCGAACCTAAAATCCCCAAAGGGATTGTCCCTGAAGTTTGAGGAAGGTGATGACATCACTAAATGGTTCACAGCCTTTGAGAGGGCTTGTGAAATAAGAAGAGTAAAGAAACCTCTGTGGGGCACTCCTGTGGGAACTGTTCTCTGGTGACTGCAGAGACAGGCTTCTGACCCTCTCTGGGCCAGATGCAGGGTCCTATGACCTCATGAAGAGTACTCTGATTGAGGGATTTGGGCTCACTACTGAGGAGTATAGAATTAGATTCAGGGGGCTCACAAAACCCAGACCCAGTCCTGGATTGACTTCGTGACTACTCAGTAAAGACACTGGATGGCTGGTTAGCTGGACATAATGTGCATGATTTTTCTGGACTTTACAATTTGTTTATGAAGGAACACATACTAAGTAATTGCACAAATGAAAAGTTGCATCAGCATTTGCAGACCTAGGTCTAATTTCTCCCCAAGAATTGGGAAAGAAGGCAGACCACTGGGTCAAGACTAGGGTGACAAGGACAACCACTGGGGGTGACCAAAAGAAGGTGGTCACCAAACCTCCCAGGGAAAGGTGGTGAGAATCCCCAAGATAAAAAGTCTGAGTCTTCCAAAGGGCCCCAAAACCTGTTCAGGGGGTGGGTCCCAAACTACTCCCTATGTGCCTCAACCCCTATAGGGGGAAGAACTTTGATCCCTTGAAGGCCTGGTGTAATAACTGTAAGAAGTCAGGACACCTCACTGTAGACAAAACTTGCCCCCACAACAAAGCCCCTAAGGCACCCAGTACAGCTACTCCTGGGGCAGCAAGTTTACAGATGGGACTCAGAAGTGTACCCTGAGCAAATCTGGGAACCCACTGAGGCAAGTCTGGTCTCCCTAGGGAAGTGGAATTTGCCACTGTAGCTGTGTGGCCACCCAACTTAAAGAAGTATTTGCAATACCCCTGGGTGAATGGAACTAGAGTAGAGGCTCTGAGGGATACAGGTGCCAGTGTCACTATGGTGAGAGGCACACTGGTTTCCCTGAGCAATACTTGATTGGGAAAACTTACCCAGTCACCAATGCTGACAGTGTCACCACTAGTCATCCCATGGCCATGGTGACATTAGGCTGGGGGTTACTGGCCTGAAGCAGGTGGTGGTCTCTCCGAGTTACCAGCTGCATGTCTGCTAGGAAATGATCTGGAAACCTCAGCCTGGGCAGAGGTGGAGCTAAAGGCCCATGCAGCCATGCTGGGCATCCCTGAATTGGTGTGTAAAAACAAGAGCACAGAGCAAAAGGCAGGGTGAAGAAATAGTGTTGGAGCCTGAAATGATGGCCCAGCCTACCAAGAGAAAAGGAAAGAAGACTGGCGGACCAGCTTCTACACAGTCACAAGAGCAGGACCCCTCTCCTCAGGGAGAGAACCTGGAAGCCCCAGAGGGAACTGAGCCCCTAGAGCTTGACCCTTACCAGGTTGAACTCTTGGGCCCAGGGGACCCTCTAGGGAAGAGCTGTGCCAGGGACAGCAAGACTGTCCCACTCTTGAAAGCCTGAGGCAGCAAGCTGTTTCAGAAGCCAAGGGAGATGTCAGTGGTACCCACAGAGTCTATTGGGAAGAGGGATTACTGTACACTGAGGCAAAAGACCCCAACCCTGGAACCACCAGGAGAGTGGTAGTGCCCCAGAAGTAGAGGGAGTTCCTCCTAACTTTGGCTCATGACATCCCTCTAGCTGGACATCTGGGCCAAACCAAAACTTGGGAAAGGCTAGTTAGCCACTTTTACTGGCCCCAGATGCACCAAAAGGTGAAGGAGTTTGTCAGCTCCTGTGTTACCTGTCAAGCCAGTGGCAAGACAGGTGGCCATCCAAAGGCCCCCTGATACCACTACCTGTGGTGGGGGTTCCCTTTGAAAGGGTAGGTGTGGACATAGTGGGTCCACTGGAACCTCCCACAGCCTCAGGGAACAAATTCATACTGGTGGTAGTGGATCATGCCACTAGGTATCCTGAGGCTATTCCCCTTAGGACTACTACAGCTCCTGCAGTAGCCAAAGCCCTCATTGGTGTCTTCACCAGGGTAGGGTTTCCTAAGGAGGTGGTTTCAGACAGAGGTTCCAACTTCATGTCTGCTTACCTGACCCACATGTGGAAGGAGTGTGGGGTGCAGTACAAGTTTACTACACCCTACCATCCACAAACCAATGGCCTTGTTGAGAGGTTCAACAAGACATTGAAAGGCATGATCATGGGGCTCCTGAAAACTCAAAAGGAGATGGGATGTCCTACTACCATGCCTGCTTTTCGCTTACAGAGAAGTGCCACAGAATGGGGTAGGTTTCTCACCCTTTGAACTTCTGTTTGGCCATCCTGTGAGGGGACCACTCTGTCTTGTAAAGGAGGGCTGGGAGAGACCTCTCCAAGAACCCAAACAAGATATAGTGGACTATGTGCTTGGCCTAAGGTCCAGAATGGCTGAGTACATGGAAAAGGCATCCAAGAACCTTGAGGCCAGCCAGGAGCTTCAGAAGCACTGGTATGACCAAAAAGCTGCACTGGTTGAATTCCAACCTGGGCAACAGGTATGGGTTTTGGAGCCAGTGGCACCAAGGGCCCTCCAGGACAGATGGAGTGGCCCTTACCCTATCCTAGAGAAAAGAGTGAGGTCACCTACCTGGTTGACTCTGGGCACCAGCAGGACACCCAAAAGGGTTATCCATGTGAACCGCCTAAAATCTCTACAATGACAGGGCTGACATCACCATGCTGATGGTGACAGATGAGGAACAGGAAGCTGAGAGTGAACCTCTCCCTGATCTCCTCTCCCACAGCCCAAAAGATGGGTCAGTAGATGGAGTTGTCTTTTCAGACACCTCACTGCCCAACAGCAGACTGACTGCAAGCAAGTCTTGCAGCAGTATGCTGGGCTCTTTTCCTTGACCCCTGGTCTGACAAACTGGTGTACCCATGATGTGGACACTGGTGACAGTGCACCTGTCAAAAACCAGATCTATCGTCAGTCAGACCAAGTTAAGGAAAGCATCAGAGCTGAAGTCAGCAAGATGCTGGAGCTAGGGGTTATTGAGCCCTCTGAGAGCCCCTGGGCTAGCCCAGTGGTTCTGGTCCCCAAACCTCATCAAAAGGGTGAAAAGAGCGAGATGAGGTTTTGTGTGGACTATAGGGTCTCAACTCTGTCACCAAGACAGATGCACACCCTATCCCAAGAGCTGATGAACTGATAGACAGATTGGGTGCAGCCAAATACCTGAGTACCTTTGACTTAACTGCAGGGTACTGGAAGATTGGCATGGCCCCAGAAGCCAAACAGAAAACAGCATTCTCCACACCTGATGGGCATTTTCAGTTCACTGTTATGCCCTTTGGTTTAAAGAATGCCCCTGCCACCTTCCAGAGGTTGGTGAATCAAGTCCTTGCTGGGTTGGAGTCCTTTAGTGCAGCTTATCTTGATGATATTGCTGTCTTCAGTTCCACCTGGCAGGATCACCTGGTCCACCTTGGGAAGGTTTTAAAGGCCCTGCAAACTGCAGGCCTAACTATCAAGGCATCCAAATGCCAGATAGGGCAGGGCACTGTGGTGTACTTGGGCCACCTGGTTGGTGGAGGCCAGGTACAACCCTTACAGCCCAAGATCCAGGCTATCCTGGACTGGGTAGCTCCAACAACTCAGACCCAAGTCAGGGCATTCCTTGGCTTGACTGGGTACTACAGGAGGTTTGTGAAGGGATATGGGTCCATTGTATCTCCCCTCACAGAACTCACCTCCAAGAAGATGCCAAAGAAAGTAAACTGGACAGGCTGTTGCCAAAAGGCTTTTGACACTCTGAAAGAAGCAATGTGCTCAGCACCAATTCTAAAAGCACCAGATTATGCCAAGCAGTTCATTGTGCAGACTGATGCCTCTGAGCTAGGGATAGGAGCGGTCCTATCCCAGACCAATGATGAAGGCCAAGACCAACCTGTTGCTTTTATAAGCAGAAGGCTTCTCCCCAGGGAGCAGCGTTGGAGTGCCATTGAGAGGGAGGCCTTTGCTGTGGTCTGGTCCCTGAAGAAGCTGAGGCCCTACCTGTTTGGAACTCACTTCCTAGTTCAAACTGACCACAGACCTCTCAGGTGGCTAATGCAAATGAAAGGAGAAAACCCAAAACTGTTGAGGTGGTCCATCTCCTACAGGGAATGGACTTTGAAGTGGAACACAGACCTGGCACTGCCCATGCCAATGCAGATGGCCTTTCCAGGTTCTTCCACTTAGACAATGAAGACTCCATAGGGCAAGGTTAGTCTCATCATCTTTCGCTTGGGGGAGTTGTGTGAGAAAGTGCCATCTTTCTTACATGGTATGCCCCCACTTTTTGCTGAATGGCTGATGTACTTTGACTGAGTGTGCCCTGGGCTCCTGCCAACCAGGTACCCAGGGCCTGTGTTCCTTCCCTAAAATTGCATTGATACCTACACCCAATTGACATCCCTGGCCACAGGTCAGCCCCCTGGTAAATGGTACCATGGGTACCCAGGGCACTGTGACTAGGGAAGGCCCCTAAGGGCTGCAGCACTTGTTGTGCCACCCTTAGGGACCCTGCACCTTTACACACACACACTGCCTTTGCAGGCTGCGTGTCTTGGTGCAGAACAAAGTGAAGAGTCGACATGGCTCACATCCCTGTGTGCCATGCCTACCAGCCACTGCCCTGGCCTAGGTCAGCCACCCCTCTAGCTGGGTGCACTATGCCAGTGGTGAGGGCATAGAGGCATGAGCCCTGTGCTCTCTACAGTGCCCAAGTCCATTCTTGGGCATTGTAAGTGCAGTGCTGCCATTAAGAGTATATGGTGCTGGGAGTCTGTCATTACGAACTCCACAGCACCATAATGGCCCCACTGAAGACCAAGAAGTTTGGTATCAAACTTCAGCACATTAAACCCCACTGATGCCAGTGTGGGATTTAATGTAAAACACACTCCAGAGGGCATCTTAGAGATGCCCCTGAAACCAACCCGACCTCCAGTGTCCGGACTGAGTGGCTGCCCAGGCTGCCACCACCAGACATGTTTCTGGACCCCTGGGTCGAGAGCCTCTGCTCTCAGGGGCCTGAAACAATGCACATCCTGGGACGAGGTGCCAAAGCCTCCTCCCCAGGATGGGCAGGGGGAGCTTCAAAGGCCTGCCGCCTTTGGAGTTTCCCCAGACCATTTGCTGCTTCCAGCAAACTGGTCCCCACTGGTTCTACCCCCACTCCTGGCGGGAGAACCGGCGGGAAAACCAGAGGCAGGAAATGGGCTGTGCCCACCTCTGCCAACTCCACCCCTAAGGTGGGGGAGGCGAGGTGAAGCACAAACTCGAGTCCCCGCCATCTTGAGGATGGGGGACCTGGCCAACCAGGGACAGGCTCCTGCCCCCTCCCACTGGAGAGGAACAGAATAGGGGTGTACCCACCTCAGGGAAGGGACCCATTGGTCCCTGCCCTTACCTACCTGTAACCACCCCTAAATTTAGTATTTAGGGGCTCCTGAACCTTCCTTCCGGAGTTCCCAAATCCGAAAACAAGAAGAGAAGACGAAGCAAGAAGACCAGCCCGTGCAGCTGCTAAAAAGGAGGCGACAACAACTGACTTGGCCCCAGCCCTACCGGCCTGTCGACCTCTGAACCTGCTCCTGCGAATCCCGGCCTCAGCAACCTCACAAACCCCGGAGGACCTGACTTCTGTGCTACAGCCTTCGACCCAGGGACTCCCACGAGCAGTGGTACTGCTCAAAAGAAAACCTACCAAAGACCCGGCCCTGGCACGGAGCCGCGAAACCTGCACACTCTGCACCCGCCGAGTCCAGCCTGTGCCTGAGTGACCAAAGACCTCGAGGACGACCCCCGGCGATTCTGACCTGGAATCCAGTGGCCAAGGACCCTCCTCGACGACCCAGACGACGCCTGCAGCCTCAGGACAAGGGACCCCTCCAACCGCGACCAGCAGGGGGTAAGATTTCCCGACCTCAAAAGACACCCCTGCACCCGGCGCCCACGGCCCCCTGTGCCCAACTCCTGGGTGTCTACCTATCCTCCAAGACCCCAACTTACCTCCTGAAGTGTTGGTCGTCCCTGAAGAATCACCGTCCCCGAGCCTGCAGCCTTTCTTCACCTTTCACGACCTCTATTGTTTAACATTGAGCGCCCGACGGCTCAAAAGCACCCTGCACCCAGCCGCCCGAGTGCCCCTGGAAGTGCAACTCTATCCTAACCTACTTCCCTACTTGCCCTGAGCAAGTGACCAGGAGCCCAGCTCCCACAGTCGCGTGGCCTGCTTGCCAGCAGCCACCAACCCGGGGCCCCCGCCTGCCATAGGATAACATTGGGCCTTCTCACTCTGCACCCGGCCGCCCCTGTGCCGCTGAGGGTGTAAAAACTGTACTTACCTGATCCTGGGGGACCCCTGAGTCTATACCCAGAACCTTAACCCTGCCAGTCGAGTACTTACCCGAAATCCGATAACTCACTTTTTCTTCCATAGGGTTCCATTGACTGGTTTTCTATGAAATTTCTTCTAAGTGTGGAGTTCTGAAACTTTAGAATATTCACCAAAATCAACCGAGTCACGAAAATACTCACCTAGTATTAGAAGGGGCCTCAGTGCTGGACCAGAGTGCCCAACACTGGCCCTAAAAAGTAATCGCAACGGTACTTACCGCTAACTCACTTTTCTTTCATAGGGATCCATTGACTGGTTTTCTGTGAAATTTCTTCTAAGTGTCGATTTCTGTATTTTACAAATATTCTTTAAAAATCGTACAAACTACAAAAACGTAATTACTTACCTGTTTTAAGTAATGTCCCAGTGCTGAACCTAGGAGTCCAGCACTGGATTACAAAAGTAACGTAAACATACTTTGCTTGCACACTGTATTTCCTTTCATAGGATAACATTGGTAATTTTACCCAGAAAAGTTTCTAAGTGTCAGCTTTTGAAATATAGTAATATTCTTCAAAAATCACTACAATAACCAAAACGCTTTTTTCTTACCTGTTTACAGGAAGTGTCCCAGGACTGAATCCAGGATCCAGTCCTGTGGTTAGAAAAGTGCTCTGCAAAGTAATCAATTGTAATTAAGCATAATTTTCCATTGAGCTCAATGTTGCATTGTATTTGACCCTGTGTTGCCTCTTGCACCAACTGTGATAACCACTATCAAAAAGTCTACTGCCTATCTGTAAGGTGAATAACCAAAGCATCTCATACTGAGAAAGTATATTTTGATCCTATTGTTGGTTCTAAAATAAAACAAGCATATATTTTTTATATACAAACCATTGGCCTAGAGTTCAGTTCTTGAGTGTGTGGCTTCATTTGCTGACTGAGTGTGTACAACAAATGCTTTACACTGTCCTCTGATACTGCCTTACTGCTCGACCAAGCTACCACTTTGGAGAGTAAGGTTATATCTAACTTTAGCCTCTGTCAACCCTCTGGGGACTGTGGACTCTGTACACCCTGAACCTTACTTGGGTACAGTATATACAGAGCCACTTTCCTACAGTTGAGAACCATGGTTGTCGAGCCCATGTGGGAGCAACTAGGATCATTGTCCGGGAATGTTGTTTGAACTTCTGAACCACTAATGGAATTAGCGGGAGCGGTGGAAAAGCGTAAGCAAATTTTCCTGACCAATTCATCCATAGTGCATTGCCTTTGCACAATGGGTGCGGATACCTGGATGCGAAGCTTGGGCATTTTGCGTTGAGGTGTGTGGCGAAGAGATCTATTTCTGGGTAGCCCCACATTTGGAAGAATGGGAGGAGAACTTGAGGATGTAGTTCCCATTCGTGGATCTGTTGTCTTTGACGACTGAGCAGATCTTTAATCTGGTTGTTTACTCCTGGGAGGTGTTCTGCAAGGAGATACATCTTTTGAGGTATGGCCCATCTCCATATGCTTTGAGCTAGTTGTGAAAGCTGTAGAGAGTGTGTCTCCCCCCCCCCCCCAGTTTTTGTATGTAGTACATTGCTGTCATGTTGTCTGTACGAACTAGGACAGCTTTGCCTACTAGATGCAATTGAAAAGCTCTCAATGCTAGAAAAATTGCTAGTAGCTCCAGATGGTTTATGTGGAGTTGTTTTTGTTGAAGGGTCCACATACCCTGAATGGTATGCTTTTGAAGATGAGCTGCCCAACCAGTGAGCAATGCATCTGCTGTTAGCACTATCTGTGGAACCGGGTCGACGAATGGCCGCCCCTTGGAAAGGTTTTGTGTATTCCACCACTGCAGAGAGCGATGGGTGCGGCCGTCCACCAACACTAGATCTGTTAACTGACCTTGAGCCTGGTTCCACTGACGTGCTAAGCATTCCTGTAGGTGACGCATTTGAAGTCTTGCGTAGGGAACGATTAGAATGCAAGAAGCCATCATGCCGATTAATTGCATGAACACTCGGGCTGGCAGGGAGTGTTGGGGCTGAAATTGTGATATCAGATTTTGAATGTTGTGTATCCTGACTGGGTTGGGGTATGCTAGAGCCCTGCGAGTGTCTATTGTAGCTCCTAGGTACGCTTGCATTTTGGACGGCTGGAGGTGAGACTTGGTGAGGTTTACAGTGAATCCCAAGTTGTGAAGCAGCTGAACTGTTTTGTGAGTGTCGTGTATGCAGCTGCGTTATGATCTGGCTTTTATTAGCCAGTCGTCCAGGTAAGGGAAGACGTGAATGTGTTGTCTTCTTAAATGAGCCGCGACTACTGCCAGACACTTGAAGACTCTAGGTGCTGTAGTTACCCCGAATGGGAGAACTTTGAATTTATAATGTTGTCCGTCCACCACGAACCTGAGATATTTTCTGTGAGCTGGGTGAATGGGAATATGGAAGTAGGCGTCCTTTAAATCTAGGGTGGATAGAAAGTCGCCTTGTTGAAGCAATGGGAGCACCTGTTGGAGGGTGACCACGTAGAAGTGGTCTGACTGAATGTAGAGATTTAGCTGTCTGAGGTCTAGTATAGGCCTGAGAGAGCCGTCCTTTTTTGGAATTAAGAAATACAGGGAGTACACGCCGGTCCCCTGATGTTGTAATGGGACGGTTCTATCGCATGTTTTTGTAACAGAGAGAGAACCTCTTGTTTCAAGAGGGTAAGATGTTCCGGTGACATTGCACGTTCTCTTGGAAGAATAGTTGGGGGAGTTAAGTTCCAGGCAGTAACCACACTGGATAATTTGTATTACCCACTTGTCTGAGGTGATTGACTCCCAGACAGGTAGGAACTATGAGAGACGTCCCCCGACAGGAGTGGAATGATCGGGGGTAGCGGAGGGAAGTCACTGTTTGTTGGCAGGGGAAGTGCGGGTGGAGTTACCTCTCCCTCTTCCCTTATTGTTTCCTCTGTAGCCTCCTCGAAAATAACCTCTGGAGGAGGTAGGTTGGATGTTACCCCTATAAGAGGAGGAGGGATTCTCTGTGGACACTGTTTTTGAGCCACCCCTGTAAAAGGAGCCGCGAAAGGAATCCCTACTAGAGGGCAATTGTAAGGCCCCCATGGACTTTGCAGTTTCCGTGTCTTTTTTCATTTTTTTCTAGGGACGTATCGACAGCTGGCCCGAAAAGATGCTCTTTATCAAAAGGTTGATTAAGTATGGAAGACTGTACCTCCTGCTTGAATCCAGAGATTCTAAGCCAAGCACGTCTGCGCAATAGTATGCAAGTGTTGATGGCACGAGATGCTGTGTCTGCCACATCTAGTACGCATTTGATGGAAGTATTAGTAATGAGCTTTCCTTCCTGAATGAGGTCATTAGCTTTGTTCTTATACTGATCTGGCAAATGTTGCATGAGGTTTTCCAACTCATCGTAGTGAGCCCTATCGTAGCGTGCTAAAAGAGCCCGAGCATTGGCAATACGCCAATGGTTAGCCGCCTGCGAAGCCACTCTTTTGCCTGAGGCATCAATGAGTTTAGACTCTTTATCCGGAGGAGGGGCGTCGCCTGTGGTTTGAGAGTTAGCTCTCTTGCTAGCGTTAGATACCACAAGAGAGTCTAAGGGCAACTGACCTTTTATATATACAGGGTCTGTAGGAGCGGGCTTGTATTTTTTATCTACTCTAGGTGTGAGTATTCGGGATCTAACTGGGTCTTTGAATACCTCATCAGTGTGTTTTAGCATGCCTTTGAGCATTGGTAGAGTATTAGTAGACCTTTGTGAGTGCGTTAGTGTCTCAACAAGGAAATCCTCTTCTTGAGGGTCTGTATGAAGCTCCAACCTATGATATTGAGCAGCCCTGTTGATAAGCTGAACATAGCCAATGTTGTCATCAGGTGGGGAGGGTCTGGAGGGATACAAGTCGGGGTCATGGTCATGATCTGGTTCCCTATCATAATTCTCCCAGGGATCAGTGTCCTGTGGTATGTCCTGATCTAGTGGCATATCCTGCTCTTCATCCCCATCCCCATCATCTTCATCCTGTGGGTCAGGTGGTAGTGGAGGTGGTGATGAATTTGATGGTGTAATGATTAAAGTGGGGTTAGGAGGAGGAGAGGGAGGTATGTAAGGGGGAGAAGGGTTAGTACCCATGTCCTTTTTCTTCAGAGGTATAGGGCAATCCTCAGAGATGCAGCTTCCGTTTTTTAGGAAGACTGACTAGGAATTGTCCAGTTTTAGGGTCAATGCTTAGTCTCTTTTGCTTTGGATCCAAAGGGGAGTCCTCAGATTGAGGCTCTTTGGATGGAGAATCTTTCCCTTTAGGAGTTTATTTCGGCGCCGAAGATTTGGGCTGAGTCTCTTTAGGCATGGAATGTTTTGAATCGGAGTGCTTGGCTTTAGCCGGTTTGGGCTCTGAAGCTTTCGAAGTGGCAGGTTTTGGCTCCGAACCTTTTGGCGCGGAGGATCTCGGCTCCGAGCCTTCCGGTGTCGAGGATTTCGGCTCCGAAGCTTTAGGTTTGGAGGCTTTCGGCTCCGAAGCTTTAGGTTTGGAGGCTTTCGGATCCGAAGCTTTAGGTTTGGAGGCTTTCGGATCCGAAGCTTTAGGTTTGGAGGCTTTCGGATCCGAAGCTTTAGGTTTGGAGGCTTTCGGCTCCGAGGTCTTCGGTGTCCAAGGTGACTTTGGTGCCGGTGGTGTGGAGGCTGGCAAATGCTTTGTTTTATGTTTCGGTGCCGAAGGTATTGGTTCGGCACCGGAATGGGGCTGGCTCCAGCCCGAAGGTTTGTCTTTGTATTTCATAGCCGGGCCTGAGGGCGGAGCATCTGAAAGTTTTTCTTGGTGCCGACCTGAGCCCGAGGACGAAGGTGATACCGGGGCCTTAGATTTTGGTTCAGTGGGCACCTGGGGATCTGTACTTACGGTACGTTGACCCGGAGTGATGTTCAGTTCTTCCTCCATGTCGGAGTCTGCTTCGGACACGGACACCAGTTCTTCGTCCTCGGCGTCTGCAGCTGGACGATCTGAATCTTCGCCAAAGATGACCGGTATGGAGCAGCTCCCTCGTTGCATCTCATGGCGTCGAGCCAGACTATCACGAATGGTTTTGAACGATCGACACGCTTCACAGTCCTTTTCGTCGTGTTCCGGGGGATAAGCAGAGGTTGCAAACCTCATGCAAGTCGGTGCGTGGAAACTTAGCACCACACCCGGGACATAGTTTAAATGGAGTCCGTTCCATCGACTACTGGCGTGGTCGGCATGGGAAGGCCCGACGGCCCACCACGAAGTTCCCGATCGAAAGTTCTCAGTTAGAGCGATACGCGTCGAATGGGAAACCGCGATCGAAAGACAATACCGTCGAGGGTAGAGGATTGTGCGTCGAAGGGGTTCGAGAATGATACCGAACCGGAGCGCAGCAATACACATCCGAACCCGATGGCGGAAAAAAACAATCTGGTGATGGAGTCGATGCTCATGCGCACTATCACCAAAAGGAGGAGTCACCTACCTCGTGACTGGAAAGACTTCTTCGAAGAAAAACAAAGTGCAAACATCCGGACCCAACACTAGATGGCGATCTATGCTAAAGCATATGATCTACAGCTCATATGCCTCAAAAAGTTTGTTTTGACCACAGTTATTGGCAGTTGTAGGTTGAGGACATCTGCAGCCCTCTGAATGAAATGGCAATAGAAGGCAGATTTTTCAGTTGGTGTGTCAAGTGTGAGATAAAGGAGACCTGTGTGAAGACCACTGCTGACCTGTAGGTCCAGAAAAAAGTTATCATAAAGTTGAAGACTGTCATCCTCATCAGAGTCAGGCAGCCTATAATTTAAAGGCTGTGGATCCAAATTCGAATAAGCTAGTAGGTTGCGACTTTGGTGGAGGTCACAGCGGATTTGCTGTCGGTGTACGCTCGTGTCCCAGTGTCGATAGAGACACCTTGCGGGACATTGAAGTAGGCATTGGCCCCAGATTCAGAGCTGAGCGCAAAACAGGATTGAGAGGCACAGTCTGCATCAGGGACAGATTGGCCTGCAGTAGACTGTCTGGAGGCCTCTGTGGATCCATAGGGTCCAAAGGGCCCTATGGATCCAGAGGTAATTGTCTTGTGTGATCACTCCTTGTTCTATTGTTTTAGATTACTGAATTCATGCTCAACGTGTATTTTCTAACGAACAGTTTTTAATGTTTTCTCAGCGATGCATTTTTAGCTCTGACTGGTTCTTAATACGTGTAACAATATATGAAATGATTTGTGATTAAAGGTTTAGAAAACTTTTGGAATTGTTTCTAGCACTTTTCTTACTCAGGATTGAGGTTATCAGAGTATGGTGAATGAGAACCTGCCCTTCAATGTATGCATTAATAGTGGACTACAGGAGTAGTATAGTGTGTTTTCAAAGGGAAAAACTTCTGACCTGGTAGTCCAAACACCTACAGCACACTTCAGAGTCCTCTACCACATAGGTACAAGATCAATACCATTTGAACAGGATCTGCACGTTAGGTTATATAAGCATAACTGCCACAAATGTTTGGTTTTCAGGAAAGTTTACAGTGAATGTGATCACTTTAATAAAAAAAATAATAACTTTTTTTGGCACAGTTTAATTTACTACATGGCATTGTCGCCACCAAACAGCAAGAAACGTGCCAGTGATTGTTGCACATCTGCTGGAGGCTTCTTTCTGGCTTTAGGCGATTCTGCTTTTATATCTGCCCTCGTATAAGCTTAGCATAATTCAAACTTAAAAGTAGGTCAGCCACAATTTAAAGTTTTCCTTTGCCTTGATTTAGAGGTGAATGGGGAACATGGTTTGGCTTGTGTGTGTACAGTACACAGGTTTGTCAAGTTCTTACTCTCCAGGAAACAGAATATGGTGGGACGTTTAAAAATCAGAGGTGCAAATCTGGTCAGCTGTTTTTGAGAAACTGAGGTTCAAAGTTTAGTGATAATTCAATGAGTGGCCCCGCAAATAGAGCAATCCGATTGGCTGAGAGGGATTATTTTTTTTCCAACGGCCATCTTGATACCGTGGGGCAATCCTGTGGCATCGAGCCATCTGACTGCAACATCAACAGAAATGTTGCAGCTGCCATTTTGGGCACAGGTATCTTGTAGGGGGTGGGTCCCAGAGCGAGATCTCCTGTGTTGTCTCGAGGGACCACAGCATGGGCCTGCAGCCAACCCTCCCACTATACACAGTCAAAAAGCATGCTCAGTGATTGAGCAGATGCGCAAGTATTATTTAAAAATAAAAAATCTAAAATTCATTGAAAATAACAAAGTTAAAGTGATGTTCTAGATGGGTATGGTAATAAGATCTTAATTTAGATTTTTTTTTTTTTTTACTTAAATTCACTGTAAAAAATAAAAAACACAAATGTTAAAGTGATGTTATAGTTGGGTGTGGTAATATCCGACTGTCAGAAAACCTGAGAAATTCACTAAAGAAAAAAATTTGTTAAAGTGACAGTTCAGTCAGGTAATAAGACTGCACTTCACATTAAAAAAAAATCTAGAAATTTACTGGAAAAAAAAACTAAGATTAAAGTGATGTTATAGTTAGGCTTTGTAATAATACAAAAACTATTGTTTAAGAAATATGTAAATAAAAGACTGAAATTCACCAATTATAGTGGACTATAACATTGTGCCCCCGGCATGCACTGCTTATGGCCACACATTACATTTATTTATTTAGTGTTTTATAGAGCGCAAACGTGACCCGTTAGGGTATCAGAGCTCTTTACAGGGAGAACATTTGGTATACAAATTTGAAATAGACAATTACATAGGTAGGAATAGATGAATGTGCATACACTTGGGGAACAGGTCATCTACAATATTCGAAACGGCAATCGTGAGAGCATCTTGCAGAGATAACCAGCTTTTACACTTGGGGGAATAACAGGTCATTTAAAAACCTTCCGAACAGGGGATCATGAGAGCACTTTGTAGAGATAGCCAGCTGTTACATATCGCTAGGCCGCTGTGCAGTGAGTGAGTTTTATGGGAGGAAGTTTGCTTCCTTTTTTAATCTTGTTAAGGAGGGTATTCTTCTGATGTTAGGCGGCAACGAGTTAGATTCTTGGTGCGGCCCCAGAGAAAGCTCGATTGTATGTTTTTTCCTTTCAGGAGCAGGTGGTTGGAGCACAAAGTCTCTGGCGGACCGGGAGTTTCTGGATCCTCCAGATACCATGATTTTCTGGGCAAGATATGCAGGAGAATTAGAGTGTAGCTGTGTGTGTGATACAGTCCAATTTGAGTTGGATTCTGGCTTCAAAAGGAAGCCAGTTCAGCACCTTCAGGTGCAGTTAGATGTGGTCCAATTTTATTGAGCCTGTTAAGAGTCGAGCGGCAGCGTTGAGACAAGCTTTTTAGGAGGGCCGTTGAGATCTTGGGTAGGCCAGAGAGGGTTGAGCATCCATATTCGATCCTAGAGATAACCAATGCCTGCACTGCCATTTTTAGGTCCGATCAAGGAATGGTTTTAGTTTTCTCAAGTAGCTCAGGTGAAATCTGGCATTTTTGGTCAAAGAGTTGATGTGGGCTCGCATATTCAGGTTGCTGTCCAGTGTGATTCAGAGTGATTTGGCTGAGTCCACTATGGTCTGTGTGCAGTTCAGCGCTGTGATCGTCTTGATCCATTCCAATGTGTCAGTGGTACTTTTAGGAGGGGAGATTAGAAGGAACTCAGTTTTTTGCGCATTTAGTTTGAGCTGGTTGCTGGCGAGCTATTGAACAGTCAGTTTTAGGGCCTCATTCAGAGATTTTGATGTAGATCTGAGAATCATCAGCATACATGTGGAAAGAGGTTCGCGATACGCAGTATTTCAACTAACGGTTCAAGGTAGAGGTTGAAGAGGGTAGGGTAGAGAGTTGAGCCTTGGGGGATTCTGATCAATATCGGAGAAGGAGCAGATAGATTACGCTTGACTAAGAATCTCTGGGAGCGGTTCTGAAGGAAGGATCTAAACTATTCTAGAACGGTTCCCACTTCTCTCATCATGTATTCGAGCCGTTCAAGTAGTTTCTCGTGGTTGACTGTGTCGAATGCCGATGTTAGGTCAAACAGAATTAACAGACGTTTTGCCTTGGTCAAGAGCCTGAAGAGCATCATCAACAATATGAAGAATAGTAGTTTCCGTGCAATGACCTGGCCTGAAACCAGATTGGCATTCGTCTAGCAGGTTGAAATTAGCAACGCGTTGACTCAATTGATGTCGCACACATTACTCAAGTACTTTCACTAGAAGTGGAATATTGGATATTGGTCTGAAACTATCTGGATTAGCTGGATTCAAAGTGGGTTTTTTTAAGATGGGGATGACTTGACCTGCTTTTAGAGAGTCAGGATAGAATTTTCGAGATGGAATAGTCGTCATAGCTTGAAAGTGGACCAGTGCGCTTGTTTTTTGGGTGTTACCTGGAGGAGATGTGTAGAGAGACGGGTCTCGGAAAGAGGAGGTCGGATGCTGGTGGCGGAATTAAGCTAGTTTTCCAAGGAGTTAATTTGGGCTGTAAAGGAGGAGAACTCCTCACAGGTTATTAGGGATTTTGTAGCTTCTTTAGAGGTTTTAGCCAGTTTGTTTGATGTTTAACCATTTCAAAGAGCTCCAATTCCGATCTAAAGAACTCTTTTTTTTATTGGAGTATGCTCTTGTTGTATGCGTTTCTGGTTTTTCGGAGAAGTTTGTCTGCTAGCATACTCGGGGAACCTGGTAGAGGAGTTCGACCACCCTGATGCTGGGTTTCTGAGCGGAGATGTGTGCAAAGGGCTAGGTGTGCTCAACAGGGTGGCCATATGGGCCATTTGGGGGGTAACCGATGAACTATGAGTGACGTGGTAAAGGGGAGAGGATTGGAAGAGAGGGGTGCCGGCGTTGCCTTATTGAGAAGTGATGGATGTTGGGGGAGGGGGTGGTACTCAACAGATTTGGGGCAGATGCTGCCATGAGTACCGTGCTGTGGGGATAACACGTTGGGGAGATTAGTGCCAGCCCAATCTTTAGGAGTGTGTTAGGGGGCATAGGGGAGTAACTACGGCTTTGGTGGACATAAGCGGGAAGCACTTACCCTTAGAGCCGTATAGACCAGTGCTCTGACGCGAGACATCACTCATGAAATGTTTAATGACATCACCAATGACATAATCCAAATTACTGTTCATTAACTAGAAACAGTGTAGTAATGGAGACGAGTCTCATTAACTACCAACGAAGTTATGTGAAAGCAGTACTTTGTTTAAGCAAGTTAGAGCCCCAACGCAAGCAGTGTGAGTTGCAAACGTACCTTTTAAATAGATTGTTCTTTAAAGTCCTGTAACTAAAAACATATGAGAAAACTAAAGCGTATTCTTACAATACATTATTCAACTGTGGATTTCTGTGTACATGCTGATGTTAAAGAGTTATACAAAGAGTAGATATTTATTTCTAAAAGTTCAGTGAAAATTCTGAGACATTACAATAATCTAAGGCAGCATTTCACTATGCTTGCCAAGAAAATAACAAGGCAGAGGAGGGGGACGCCATCTGTCCAGAAGAGGTTTAATCACTTACAAACTTGCTGCATCTAGATCTAGAACTGGGCATGTGAATGATAAACATGAACAAAATGCACAATGTGATCAATGGTTATGCAACATGTGCATAGTGGTGGATTTCAGTAAACACAAGTGAGTGGTCAAGGGATCGCCAGGTTTCACATGGGAGTGACTGCAAGTGACGTCTGAGGACCACAAGCAAAGCATTCTCGTGCATGTCTAACTTCTCCCACTACCACACCTACATCCTCTTGCAAGCTCAGTTAATTCTTTCCCAATCTTTCAGCTCCACCCAGTCACATATTCCTCCCTTGCACAATGTGTTACAGTACAGAAAGTCATGATGCACAGCCTTCGCCTGACAAACCGAAAGCCACCCAACATTCAGCAGTGTGAGTAAATGAGATACCTCGATCTTCTAAGGAGGGGTATGAAACAAACCAAAGATAAGTCACCACCAGCAGTCATCTTGACAGTCTAAACAGGCCCAAAACTCTTGCATATTATTTAAACCTTTCCAGAACTATTCAAATGGAACCATCATTCTCTAGATTGCTTGGAAACATTGAATTTTCAGTTAATTCATCAACCTCAAAAAAAATGTAAACGGTCCTTTTTACAATGAATTCAGGAAAATGGGATGTCATCAGATCAACTTTGTTGCTAGTCAAAACAATACCAACTGGACTAAAATGAACATGGCGTTGCCTGAAAGTGCTTAGACACAATATGCACACTGACCTTGTATACGTCGGAGAAGAAACCGGACCCGATCTTTTCACAGGAGAAGTCATCCAGTCGCGTCAGTCTAGAGAAGGCACTTATCAGGGCTTTGTAGGATGAGGAAGGGACCCTGCCTATCTGGGCGGCATTACCGTCACCGCCACCAGACCCACCATCGAAGTCTTCAATACGGTCTATGCGAGGCGGAAAACCGGCAATTGAATTTCGTTTATTCCGATCCATTGTCCCACAGACAGGAAAATATTTGCCTTTTGGAAGGGTGGGAGTTCACATCTTTAGGGTCTTGGAAACGTCCTTTTGTTTTGGTCAGATGCTAGAAAGTAAAAACAAGAAGCCAAGTTATAGCATTTGTAACCAGCTCTCTACTAACTAAAAGATAGATTATATACAGGGACTGGGTTCCTTTTAGATACCAGTCGGGAGTTCTGACTCAAACTGTATATATAGCCTACTAAAGACACCACAGTGATCATAAATAAGAACAAGCATTTGCAATGCAATAGGTCCGTATTTGCGAGAGTTTAAGCTATTGACATTGTAGTGACAAGGTCTTTTATTTATGTGTTTTGAAACCAACACATAAATAAAAGGCATTAATATTTATAATGGCAATAGCTCAAACTATCGCAAATGAGAGACCACTTCAATGGTGGTTGAGGCCCTTTCTTTAGACGTGACTCGCTGTAAGCGGAATATGGCGAGCAGTGTCTAAAGAAAGGTGCATGGCCACCATTAAAGTGAAAGCATGTATGGGGCGCCTTCACCCAAAAAAAACCCAAAGTTTCTAGAGTGCGGCCGCTATAGTTAAAGCAGACTGCGCTGGCAAATAAAATGAATAAATAAGCGCAACTGCTATAGTTACCGGCCGTCATTACGAATAGAAATGTGAAAGAGGGCAGCATGCTGCGTTGTAGGAAAGCACGTCGTGGAAGGAATAGGGGAAAATCATTAAAGAAAATAGTGCTCACAGACTGTAGATAAAACAGACCGTGTAACACAAGTAAAAAGTCCAGTCCTCATGGGAGGTTACAAATGCAGACAAGGCTGTACTAAGGAGGGACTACTAATTCTATTCTTGAATCAAAAGCAACGATTTAGAAAGGACAGTAACAGGAGCCAATTGAAAAGATAGGGGGAAATGGGCGGAGCTTCAAGTCCATTCCTGAACACAGCATGCCTCGCAGAGCAGTGCATGCGCTGCCCAGGCTCGACCTTAAAAGCGATTGGTGAAACAGGGGCCACTGATTTGTTGTGGCATGATGCAGGATAAATCTTATACGTATAAACAATCCTGTTTTAAAACGTATCATTCTCTAAACAACAAATATAGAGCAGGCACAAACATTACACTTTAGAACAGGGTACGCAAAAAATGAAGTTGTAAAATAATTAGCAAGATTGGAGGCACGAGAGAAAATGTGAAAAGGTGAATCCACACAACTCCACCAAAACATAGTTAACACTCCTGTTACGCCAAGAGCTGAGAAAGGACTGGAAAAAGACGGAAACAACAATATTGTACAATTTGTCTAGGGATGCTGTAAACGGTTCGCGCTTTTATGAATTTGTGCATGATTTACAAACTGCGGAATATTGATTTACTCTCGAATTTACATATACACACAGAGTGCTATTACGTTTAAAACAAATTTGCTATGACTAGTTAAGGTGTCTTATTCTGGCTTAGGCTTAATAGGCCTCATTAAGACTGAGTCGCCATCTTGTTAAAAATGGCGGTCTCCTCTTGCATGTTCACTGTTCAGTAATTCTGCAGCACACAGTCAAGCATACTTGTTTATTTCAATTGACATAGTTTTTGCTGTTCTCGAAGAAAAGCTTTCCAACATGAACAGAGTAATGTCGCAGATTGCCATGGCTCTTCCGCTACCTCACTATACTGTAACTAGATTGCCCTGCCATTTCCAGATAACGTTAGCATAGAGGGGACAGAATCAATATTCATATAGTAGGATAAGGAAATATGATGCTTAATAGAACAGTGCTCTGATTTGCTAAAAGTGTGATTATTTTGCTCAAACCGCTGTAAATCTGCATTTTTCTGTCCTATGAGATTTCCTATATAACCCCTCAAATTTGGGGGTAAAGCAAGATAACTTTCTGATGCTACTAGGGATGCTGTCGGATTTCTTATTGATTTTGCTGCTCATTTAGGGCGTAAAACATTTTCCCTGATTCTGCACCTTATTCTGTATTGCTCTATTCTCCAAGCTTTTTGCATTAGCTCATTAGAGATTCTGTTCTGTATCTTGCTTTTTTTGTTGTTGTAATAATCGCTTTAAAGTTTTCGTTCAACCCCAGAACTCACTTATTGAGTGTGTCCTTACTAAATCGTCACTATTTTTTATATACATTGCGGTGCTTTGTCTCGGGGCACATTGCCTCAGGAAACTGAGGTTTAACACCACATGTTGAGAGTATTATTGAGGTGTCATTTTGGAGTGTAAGAAATTTATGGTTCCGATATTCACAGAGCTGTCTTAATTAAAGGCCTTTGTGCCTTGAACACCTTTGTACATACATAAGATATAGAACAAGACTGATCAGACACTACTGGCTTTGATTGGCTTTCTTCATGGACCGACCAAAAAGAGGTTCAAGGCACCAAGGTATTTAATTGAGAGTTAACTCCTGAAAGGCTGCCCATGCATCCTTATACCATCTGGTCCCTATACGAACTATACAGCAGGGGCGCCCGCTATTTACCGGTGGTGGAGGAGTGTAAATTAAAATAATAAATAATCCAAAAAAAATTACCTTCCGACCGGCCGCCGCCCCTCAGTCCGCTCGCACCTCTCGCTGGAAGCAGGAACCAAGAACCAAGAAGCACCCAGGCTCCTGACTCCCCTGATTTGTCGGAGCGCCGTGGATCGGCACTCAGATGGGAATGGGGGCCTGGGCAGGTTTTGCACCCAGGCTGTAATGCAGCATGGGTGCAGAACATGCAAAGAGCGCAATACTGTTATGGTCGCCCGAGATGGCCAACCAAACAGTTATGCGCACTTTAGAGTGGAGCAATCACTCCTACTCCTGGCCCCTGCCCTGGCAGTCCAGCCCCGCCCACACCAGGGAACGGAAAACTAAAATGATAACACTAGTTATCATTTTAGTTTTCCTTTACTTACTGCTCGCAGAGCAGTGAGGAGACTCTCCTCCCCCTTAGCGGAGGAGCCGCACCTGCTAAACAGTACTGTTTCACTCTTTTCCACTCTTTTCTCAACACTTTGCACAAGAGATCGGTACGTTTTGTTGGAGGAGTGTAGATGCACTATGTTTTCTTACAGGCCTACAATGCTGCTAATTATTTTACAACTCCATTTGATGCACATCTTATTGAAAAGTGTAATGTTTGTGGCTGCGTTACATTTATTTGGCAAATTATGTATGTACAATTCTATATGTATAAACACTTCTGTTTAAGAATATGCACTTTATCAGACATCAGGCTGCGACAAAACCTTGTTCCCAGTCTTAGCTAGTGATGTCTTGAATAGGCTAGAGACACAAACTAGGAAGCATCCGTCTTGATGCTAGTTATCATAGTTTACTTGTTAAAATATTTATAGTCCTCGGTTTGGTAATTCCACCACTCTGAGGAGGAAGTGGGCGCAGAGCCCAGAAACTATCCGACTTTTAGTGACACATTGCATGTACCACAAGCTCCGCCCATCAGCGGCCCACTACGCTGGCATACACCCTCGGCAGCTGGTGAGCTTTTTAGGTCCGACTCATCTGCACAGCCATATGCTAGACCTATTGCCGCCAAGGATTTTAGATATATGTAGAGTTTGACGAGTTACCCTGCTTTTTAGTAACTGCTAAGTGAATGCAAGAGGGAATATTTTATGCTTTAAAAACACCCCGTTTGTCAAATTCTGTTCTTCGGCCCTTATATTAATTCTATACAGAAATCAATCCTTTTTGACATTTTTTCCCCAGTATTGGCAAAGCTAATAGGTCTGGCTTCGATGTGCTAAAGAACAGCTGTGAATTATTGTGCCTGCATCCATTAGCACACTAAAGCCAGGCTCATTGGCTTTGCCAATGCTTGTTGTAGCGGCTATCAAAACATCTCAAAACCGTGCAGTACAGCGCTCCATTGCCCTCTAGCTACGCTTGTACCCTATACATAGCAATAAATACATATACACATATATATATATATATATATATATACATACATATATGCAGTATGTCTCCAGTCTCTTTACAATCATCCACGCTGAGACAGGAGCACAGACACCAATTTGAAGTGCAAGAAAATTCCTTTATTTTTCTAACAGCAGCTATCGGCCATAACGTGTTTCAGCCCCGAAGGGCCTTGATCACATGACGCGCACACAGCTGTGCTACCACTATTTATGTGATTTTTTTCTTTCTTAAAGTGCTCAGTGCTGTTGGCCTAAAATCATAGACATAGGAAACAGACTCCGCTTATATTGTATCTTTTCACAACTCAGTTTTCAATTGTTTAAAACATGTGAGTTTGTTCTTAAATCTTTACGCTTGACAATTGCAACTACCATAATTTGTCCACATCCATGTATAAATACATAAAATCAGATAAAATTAATGATTATGCGTTAAGATCACATTTGAATAAATATCAAAATTCTGTACAATAAATACTGTGCAAATTCGCAAATCCGGTCTGTAAACAAAGTATATGTAAACCTTCTGACTGTCTAAAAAAGTACTATATCTAATGTAGGCCCTTATAAAGTGCATGTGCCTAAAAAAAAACGTATTTGTGTTGCTAAAATGTGACTTGTGATAGCTAAAAAACTGTGAAATTCTAAAAACTGGGAAGGGAGCGGTTCTATTATTTGGGGAATTTCTTTCGACTGATGTTGTTTAAGCGATGTTTTATCACTTCATGTGAATACATACTTCTTATTGTGAGGTTTGGCACTAACACTTTCCATATCCGCCCTTCTGCCTGATGTTTATAAGCAGGTATATAAATCTTCCGTGGCGTTAAGACCCCCAGGGTGTTTAGAATCTAGGTCAAGGATGTACCTAGTTTCTAATTTACGTAACATCCGTTCCCTGTTCCCCCCTCTTTTGCTGGGTACTATGGAATCGATCAGATAGTATTTCAAATCTGTAGGATCTGAGTCGTGGTGTTCCATAAAGTGGCGTGCCACAGGATATGTCATATCTTTGTTTCTAATAGCCCTCATGTGCTGGAGTATCCGTTTGTGGCCTTGGAGAATAGTACTCCCTACATACCGTAGGCCACATGGACACTCCAGCACATATATGACATGGTCTGTCTTGCATGCGAGTGACTTCATGATGGTTCTTTCATGATCCCCGAATGGAATTCTATATGATGTTTTGTTTAGGCCATGTTGGCATGCTTTACATAGCTTGCAACGAAAAAATCCTTTACGTTGCGCAAGCCATGAAGTGCCTGTTTGGGTTTCCAGATTGTTTTTAACTAGACTATCGCGCATAGCCTTTGCCCTACTGTATGTAATGGATGGATTTCTAGGAAGTAGGTGGCCTATAGTGGGATCATTCAGAATGATAGGCCAATTTCTTTTGATAATTTGTTTAATGGCCTTCTCTTGAGCACTATATTGAAATATCATTCTGAATTCATTCATGTTATCTCTCTTATTGTCTTCTTTTGTGTCTATTTCTTGCCTTTGTGTTTTTGACTTAGTTAGCAAGTCAGATCTGTTGGCTAAATTGCTTTTCTTAATAGCCCTGTCAATACATTTTTTGGAATAACCCCTTTGTAAAAACCTGATTTTAACAGCCTGTTGCGCTTTCTTGAAGTTGTCCTCATTACTACAGATTCTTTTCATTCGCAACATCTCACCGTATGGAATACTCTGTATGAGATGGCACGGGTGTGAACTTGACGCATGTAATACTGCGTTCCCCGCCGTCTCCTTTCTATAGGCCTTAGTTTCCAACTTGTTGTTTTTAACATAGATCTGAACGTCTAAAAAGTTCACCACAACAGTGCTAATGTTTGTGGTAAATTTCAAATTGATTTCATTTACAGTGATTTGGTCTATGAACTCTTTTGCGCCAGACAGGGACCCCTGCCACACCACAAAAAGATCGATATACCGTAACCAGAGTTTCACATTCCCGTTATATTCTTCTGTAGATAGTTTTTTGAGTACCGGCTCCTCCCACCAGCCCATGTGTAAATACGCATAGCTGGGGGAGAAGCTGGCACCCATCGCCACACCACATAGCTGCTGGTACAAAGTGTTTTGGAACATGAATATATTATTGTAAAGGCAAAATTCCACCATGCTTAATAACATTTTGCTGTGATTGTACAAGTATCCTGGTCTGGTATTCAGATAATGTTGCAGTGATCTTAGACCGTCAAGATGGTTAATACTTGTATATAGTGCAGAGACATCAAGTGTTATAAGTAGATAATCCTCCTGCCATACGAAATCCTGTATTTTGTTCAGAAAGTCGCTAGTGTCCTAACGTAGGACGGTAATTGGCAAACATTCTTGTAAAAAGAAATCCACATATTGTGATGACGTTTCTAACAAGCTGTTGCGTGCTGATATTATTGGACGCCCTGGTGGATTGGTCGGATTTTTATGTATTTTAGGTATGAAATATATTACAGGAACAGTAGGATTTTCATTCTTCAAAAACTTGTATTCCTGCATAGATATTAGACCTGCACTCTTCCATGACAGGAGCTTGCTGTAATATTCGTGATATATAGTTTTTAATGATATCCCGTCTAATTTCTTATAGCATGCTTTGTAGCCGACTCATGGCTTCTGTCACATATGCCTCCTTGCCCCAGATGACCAAATTTCCACCTTTGTCTGAGTTACGTATTATGATGTTTGGATTATTGTTCAATTTTGTTATTAATTGATTGTATCGGTGTGGTTGCAAATTATATTTGAGTTTGTTTCTTCTTTGCATGTCATGTACCTTATGGTTTAGTTGTTTTATTCCCTTGGTTACATGTTCATGAAATATATCAATCGCATCTTTCATGGTAACTGGATTGAACGTACCATGCGCGGCCGATTTTCGCCCTGTGCGAGGCGTTTCATTAAGCGGACGGGTTCATGACGAGCTCAGCTCGTCATGCGCACACGAGCACTGCGCAGCATGACGAGCTGAGCTCGTCATGAGCATGGAAGGGGTTAAATGGTGTTTGAATTCGTTCATGTGCCAATCTCATTGACTCAGTTGTTGTGTCGTAATCATGCTGTGTTGTGGCTTGTGTGCTTGTAGTTTCACTTTCTCTGGCTAGATCATGTAGATCCTTAAGTGTCGATAGGTCAGATATCGTTAGGTTTAAAGAAGGTGATTGCAAGATCGATGTTTCTATTTCTTGTGTTGCATCTGATGTCTTATTTTGTAATAGATGAAATTTCTTGAGTTTCAGTTTTCGTACACTTTTGAAAACATCCATGCGTGTGGTAGCATAGTTAAAAGTACTTTCGGGGCAGTACGATAGACCCAAAGATAATAATTGTTCCTCCGCTTTGTCTAGGTCTATTTTAGCAAGGTTGATTATTGTTTTGTCAGTGTTGCCAATTTCTGTTAGTTTCTCTTCCATCTGCGATTGTTCGGTTTCCGGTTGATGTTGTTTGCGCTTTCGTTTCGCTTTTCTCCTTTCTCTGCGTTTCCTGGATCCACTTTTGTTTGAGTTCTCGGGCGCAGTGTCTGTCTGCGCTCCTCCACTAAAAAATCCAGTTCTTCGACTAATGATAGTTTGGATGGAATGGCTGCAGCCCCTGCCTGATAGGATTCTTGTTCAGTATATATATATATATATATATATATATATATATATATATATATATATATATATATATATATATATATATATATATATATATATATATATATTTGTGCACAGCAGATTCTTACTGTAGGACTGTCACAAAAAGGGCGCAGAAGAGAACATCGCTAAGCAGTAGAAATGTACTGTTCTCAATCATCACACAAGCCCCTCAGCTGTCCAATGTTAACAGTAATCACTCCAGAACAAAAAGCATGGGCAAGCTATGTGCGTGGCAAAGAAGGAATATTGTCACCGAGCAACGCAAGCAATTGCTGGAACATGGCAACCTCCACTGAATTATCTGGATTCGAGGCCCCCCACTGAGTCATTACTAGTAGCCGCGGAACCAAGCCTAAGCAATGTCAATTATTTGAACCGCAAAACATTTCACAAAAAATGCAGACACGCATTAATCAAACAAATACACAAATTAGGAAAAGTTTTATTTCACACACAAATATATTGAAAAAATAAAAAAAAAAATACATTTAATGGGAAGGTTGGAACTTTTCTCCCCATCAGAAAGCACATTATGTTCAAACAATATGTACGGTTCATAAGGCCCTTTTTCTCCACAGTCCGGCGAGGATTAAAGCTATGTTTCACTGGCAGATTCCAGGTAGAAGCCTCCGATCGACACACCGTAACCTGCTTACTGTACCGAGGACCCAAAATAAGAAATGGGGAGATCGAGCATTCTCGATTGCTGCAAGCAGACTCTGGAACTCGTCCGCAAAGCCTGAGGGCTATCCCAGAGCTGTTGCCTTTCAGAAAAGCACTCAAAACCTTGCTCTATACTCTATAGGCTGCATCTCTTTTTCTGGTGGGCGTATAGGTAGGGTTTAACGCTGGCCAGCTGGCTATAGAGCTTTGATACCTTTGGGTGGTTGTTGCGCTAAATCAAAAAAGCCAACATTTCTAAATGCAATGGAGGCCATTCATCATCCATACTATAGTCTATTTGATGCACTTGCACTGCTCCCACTAATCAACCGCAGAACATCAACTTAATTTTAGCCTCCAATTTCAAATTCCTTCACCTTTACAGAACTGTCTAAAATTCAGTTCTACATTTTGCTTTTTTATTCATTTATACTTTATTAATCTTTAAATAGTATTTAATTTTCTAAGCAGTCGCAGACACCCTGAGCAGGAGACGCGGACGCCTAGGGGTCCCTGGAACCAATCGTTCAGAACCGCACATCTAAATTATAATACTACCACTCAAGTCCCTTTAAAGAAATGCTCATATTGGCGCATCAACCATGCATGCATATTGTGTAATATTAAATCTCGAGACGATGCTGATACCCATTTAATATGCAGGACATCATACATTACAAATAATTTGAGCGATAATTTGCTGGAGACTGTAAAGTAAGGAGTCAGCACTATCATCTCATCTGGGTGCACGGACGCCTGAGTCGATAAGGTGAATGGAATAAAATAGCAATTATAAAAATAGGAAACATCTGCCCCCCCCCCATCCATTAGGGAAATGAAACTTGACTGTGCCAAGCAGACGAAGCAGAGAAATAGGCAACTTTCTGCTTTTTTGTGCGATTATCTCTGCCCAGCAAAATGTAGTGCAGGGAGAAGCACACAAACCGCAAGCACTGCATAACCGTCCGAACTGCCAAACAACTGGTAGCTCATTATAAATTTGTGAGCGGATTTGTGCCTTTTTTTTGCCTGGCTCGACAGCGCAGCTGTTTCCAGACAATTATGCAAGTAGAGAGGAACTTTGGTTCCACCCACATGTTGGGAGGCAGGAGTACATGTTTTGATTAGGCAGAAGTTGTGTCCTTCCACAGAAAAAAGTGCTTGCCCTCCACCAGCTGTGATAATTTTGTTTATTTATCCAGCTGGCTGAGCTTGAACTTTAAGGGTGCACCCACATGACATTGCAATACTGTAAAAGTGTCTAAAATAAGTAGGTAATTTATGGTGTTTGCCTTTCTCTGGCAGTTGCTCAGATAGGAGGATGGCAGTCATTAACCTACATGAATTTTTAGGTCTGGCTTGGCAGTGGAACAGTCGCCTGACCTTTCACCCATATTATTCCACAGTTCTTAGGTTCCACACAAATACATTACCATACAGCATTCATTTAAAGCAAGACATATTGCCAATACTTGTTCCAACTGTGGTGGCAAGTGGAAGCGGCTCTTCTAAATGTCAAGGCTTCGCACCAGAATCTGCTTCCACTTAACACAGAATGGAAAAAAGAATTTTTTTAAAAGCCATCAAGCCCTAAAAACATAATTTACAAGAAGGATTTGGTGCTTGGTTGTCATCAGATCTGGCCACCACATACCACCCCTGACCAATTGATTTCCAGCACGCAAGTAAGCAATGCACGCGCACAGAGGTTTGGGTGTCACAACACTGCACAGACATACATAAAGTTTACACTTGAGTGACAAGGATATCCTTCAAGTTAGTAAGTGTAGAATGCAGTCAAGACATCATTATTTTGAGAATTGGATACTGGTGAAATGGATTCCAGATTACAGAAGCCGGACTGATCTCTTATCCACATTACAAAGTCTGCTGGGCATACGGGTGAGAGCACTGGATGGGACAGAGCACGACCCTACCCAGATGTTTGTCCATATACTCTGAAGCACGACTTGGAAAATTAAATGACTTAAAAGAGCTTCCTGTTAGGAGTAAGGGTGACGGGTGGAAGCGTCTTCTGAAAGCAAGAGGATGGGATCCTTGTGGATGGTCACATGGAGCATGCGATGTAATCTGGTGGGTGTGTAGCAACTCACAACGGTACTGGATGGAAGATGCACTAAGATCTTCATTAGACTGGACAGCATGCTGTCTCGACCAGACTGGATACACTGCACCCTAAAATCTTTCCCAGGTTGGAAAGCATGGTGCATTCATCACACTGAATGGAAGGTAAATGAAAACATATCATGCCAGGTCAACTCTGAAGATTCAAATGGGGAGCTGGGACGATCAAAGAGGAAGAGGGTCATATTAAAAATCTATAAATGCCTGGAATAGCAATTTTAAGACAAAAACACAAAGTAGGCAGTTGAAGCCAACTTGAAGGCCTTGACTAGATCAATTACTGAGTATAGAAAAGACTAGCTAAATCAAGCACACCGCTACATAATAACTAACCTAGAAGGAAACCTGTATTTTTTCACAAAGGAATCTGCAGCTCAAAACTTCCTGGAGGATGCTAAAGTACAGGTGATTAAAAGTCCTGGAGGATGTTGCTTTGATACTGAAGGCTCTGTAGGCCTGACGGCAAGCTATGGTGATCCCAAGATGGCTGGGCATATATCCTTGGGGGATGCGCAGAAAAAAGTCAATTTGGTATAATAACGTGCATTTAATTCAACTATCTTCCTTGGTCCTCCTGAGCCAATTTATTGGGCATCAGGAGAGACTGAATTTACTGCAGTGTGCTCGGATGATGTATAGACATTGTGCAATGCAAGACAATTGCTAGCACGCCCTCCTTTTCGACACTGTAAAAGGGAGCATCACATGCTATGTAATGCCGGGGAGTTCCCTGGTATTCATCATTGCAAAACGGTCTTTTATGTTAATGTTGTAAACTTGTGAAATTAGCTAAATGCTGTACATGAAGACAAAAAATGTACTGTAGTTAAAGTGAGAAAGCACCTGCTGGAGATTTACATAGACAGAATTAGGCACTGTTGAAAATCACTGCATAGTGAATTCGGTCTCCAGCCAACCTCTCTTAAGGTATGCAGTTTTGAAACATTCACGAAGGCAGCAACTGCTGTAAGAATTTCACTTTTCCACATCTAGTTGATGATGATTTTGTAAGAGGGTGATCGCCTGGAATGTTCATGCGACATGAAAGGTTCATGTACCTCAGAGGACAGGCAGCTTATGCTCAGAAACAAATAGGCCGCTGTCTGTGTTGCAAAGACGTCAACGGTCCCTTGATCACAGCTAGTGAATTCGTCCATGTTGCTTTCAGCATGTTCAGCAGAACCCGAAGAGCAACGAATAAGTCGGATAAAGCACGCATCATTTATTCAAGCTAAAACATTATGCCTGCTTAGCATTAAAAAGCTGAAGAAACCATTTTGATAAAGTCAATAATGAACTTTTTCTTTTACAGAACAGCTCTGGAAACGTCTTTCAAGGTTTAATGTATGTTTGGACTTCTTCCAAATTACACTACTGACCAACAGGAGTGTCAGGCAACAGATCAGGGCACCTGAATAAACAAGGATTTCATAGACTCCAAGCTGTCAGGAAGCCAGAGTTCATTTCGTAGTGAGACAGACACCGCTGGTAAACATTTGCAGTACTTTCCTCATTCGCTGCTACCCCAGGACGTTACAAAAATAAATAAATACAAAAATACTTTGTGTATCTTTTCAAATCCTTTGGTTCCAATTTGGATTATGCAATGCTGCTAAAACAAGTAGGGACACATCTGGGACCCGAGAATATACAGTTCACTTCCCTTTATCGTATAGCTTTCACCACTGGAATGATTTGGCCTGCTCTACGACCAGCTGTCATCGAACCAGTGCTACACATGACCCTGGAACACCCCTGTAAGAAAGTGGGTTACTAGTTGGGAGTGAGGACTTAAGTCTGCAATCTTCTGTTTCGTGATAACCATGTACCCCTTGGTAGCACTTCGCTCTCTCAGAGTAATGAGGCCTACTCAAAGGCTGTGGCGTAGACCGGTATCCCAGCCCGGAGGCACACAACAAACACCTAAAAAATCATTGTCCAGTAAATTCTTTTACTTATAGAAAGAAAAAGTAGTAATAGTAACTTTATTCGATCAATTGATGATCATTCACATAATATGCACAACTTCCATAAAAATAAATTACAGTGTACAACAGACATCATAAAAACACCATAATTCTAAAAAGGAGTATAGTGTAAAAACGCCTCATACTCATCAATACTAAAATAGCTATTAAAATGACCTCATTAAATCCCGGGGGCAGATTGGCTTGAAGGTCCTGGACCTAGATCATCCAATTGTATGAAGCTCAATTTATATTATGATTTCTAATTTAAAAAGAACCACTCCAGGAAACTCATATCATAGCCATACTACTTAATAGTGGTTAAATCTTAATCCTAATACGCCAGGCATATAACAAGTATCTCATTAGAGTAAACACTAGCCATTAAGTAGTGTCAGATCTGAACACTAGTAGAGCCTCTACTGGTCGTGTAAATGACAAAAGTCGACATGCCGGACTTATCAACCTTTTCCTGATGTGTGCATAACCGGGGCAAATAACCATGCAGTGATCTACAGATTCAGAGCTAAAGCTGCACACAGGACACAATGGGGTTACAGTAGAGTGCTTTCATTTACTTTTGTTGAGATTCAGAGGCAAAAATCCCAAACCGAAATTGTAAATAAAGTGCACCTGCATGTGGAGGTTCAATTACATCCATGAAAATTTCTAACAAGAAGGAATTTTTGAAATCTAAAAACCTATCAGTTAAAGTACCAGGTGCTACAGCATTCAAACAAGAAACCCGATTAGGATTCCAAAATCTTGTTTTTAAAAGGGGCAATAAGTCATTTTACATGGATTTGGGATCCTCCCACAAATCTCCCAACCCCAGTCTAACCAACCACTGCCTACCTCCCAGAACCACGCTACTCGCTCAGCTGCTTTGTCAAGGATTTGTACTTCAGCTACTGCTTCCTTAACTGGAATCGGCGTTTTGCTGGTCCATAGTCTAACCCAGAACACGAAAACCTCCAGTGCAGCAATATGTATAATACTATTTAACACAAGATCTAACCGAACCGGCGTATTTATTGGAGGATTTAATAGTGATCTTATGAAAAGTACTTTATTATGCACACACTACTCAATACTATACATGTACCCAGAAATGACAATATCATCTCCTACAAATACTAGACATAATGTAATGGGGTGTAATTAACAAAAGTCAGGCCTACTGGCTTAGTCAGCATGTCACCACATTCATAAAAGCAGAAATGTGTCATGATCAACTAGCACATCATTAAAATCAGCAAGAATAGCATCATCTTGCAATGATATTCTTTAATCCATGTAATGATTCACTGTACTCTAGACCCATAATGGTAAAAGGGCCTGCTCCAGGTGGCTTGGAAACCATATAAACATTGCATGTGGTCATTATTATAACTCCCTGGGAGACTTAAGGTGCCTTTTCGATTAACATTTGGTGGTGCCACTACCTTCTCTGGAGCACCATAGAAGCAGAATATGCCGGTTTAGTCCAGCGTCCCAAAATCCTGGGGCGCTCTGTGGGCCTGAGGTGATTTCTTTATTCTGGGCCTAGTGACATGGAAAAAAAATGGTTTACGTTTTCCCTTTTGCACTTTAAAAAAAAAACACGACTTAAATGATGCATAATCCCCAAACGCGGCACCCAATGCCATTATTAGGTCGAGCCTAGAGCCAGCGCGCATGCGCTGCGAGACTTGTTGTAGTGGAGTAGTGAATAGAAGCCCTGACCACTCTCCGCCCATATTTGCCATTGGCTTGTGTGATTGTCAGTCCTAAATGCTGGCCTCCGATTCGTAAATAGGCTTGTTAGTCCCTCTTTAGTACCGCCTCCTCTTCATTTGTCACCTCCCATGGTGACCAGCCCCTTTACTTCGGTTGTTGCATGGTACGGGTCATTCAGACTGTGAGCACTATTTTCTTTATCCAGTTTCTCTTACTGCAGGCACGACGTGCTTTGGTGCCTTCTTTACAACCCCGCCCTCCCTTCTGTAGTCCGTGCCTTCTTTTCCCCCCTGCCCACCCACCCTCCCACACTCCCTCTCGTTGTCCGTGCCATGGAAGGCACAGCACTGGTTCGGGCTGGTTTTATGTGGTAGCCCTTAACACTAGGATGGTCAGGTTTCCAGGCACTTTCAGCATTGACAGAGGGCGAACTGAAGCACACAGAAAAGGATTTGCCCAAGATCACATCATTAAGTTAAGTTGGGGAGCGGGGACTGGGATCACAACCAGTAAACATTGACTTTCTATAAAGTCCACCATTCTTGCGCTATATTCTGTAGCGAACTTCTGGGCGCAGCAGCGTTCGCTCTCCGGTTACAGGGTTTGGGGGAGGGCGCTGCGGCAGCTTGTCCGGTCCCTGTTACATGGAAGCCATTTTGGTATTTTGTTTTGCTTGCATGGGTGTTGCATGCGCTGCCAATCAGTGGCTGCTTTTCAGAAGCACAGAGACTCAGAGGCCTTCAAGTCCCCCGGCCTGTGACATGTGTGCAAACAGAAGGTTAACAGGTTCACGTGCCAACGAGATTCACAAGCCATATTTGTTCTCTCTGGGAGACTTGACCAGCCCTTCACTGTGGGGGAAGGCCCTACGGGTGAGCCGAGATGCCTACGCCACAGCCATGTCTAAAAACACCGTGCGATGGGGCGGCACTGGGCTAGAACCCAGAGAACAAGTCATACATACCCTTTCCTGTGAAGGAATGACAAGAATCACAGGTAACCGAGTAAATGCGGGCTGTGGAAACAAGATATCCCCGTGTAGCCTTGAACACATCTACATCATCGCCTGTCGTATTTTAATCTGCTATTGTCCTTGCACACTGCCCCTATCGGGACCCTTTCTGGTGATGTGCCGCCCAAAAATGTGAGGAAATGTTGGTACTCGGCTCCGGCTCATTTATAGCATCGCCTCTGATGAAAACTTCCTATAGATATATTTTGTAGACATTTTTATAGTGCGTAGCCTGCCTATAGGAGGGCCTTTCAACACTGTCATTCACCAGTGGTACCTCGACTAGTGAGTATTTCATAATTAAAATAATTAAGGGAGCTATAAGGAAGAAATACAGCAATGAGAAATATAAAAGGAACAATTCAGAATAACTGATCACTCATTTTACAGTAGGTTGACAGAACCATGGAATCCTTAAAAATAAATTTAAAACAAGCATTTGCAATGCAATAGGTCTCGCATTTACGCTAGTTTGAGTTATTAGCATTGTAAATGACAATGCCTTTTATTTATGTTTTGGTTTTTAAAACAAATAAAATGCATTGTCATTTACAATGCCAATAGCTTAAACTCATGTAAATGCGAGACCTACTGCATTGCAAATGCTTGTTCTCTTTTGAGGCTGAAAGGTTGCCCCAGAGCCTTCAAAGTTCCAGTCGCTTCCCATGCCATCACACGCCATGCTGGAACCAGCTCAGGAGCAGCTTGTTTCTCCTTTCTCTTCCACTGGGCAGGGATATCAACATGTGTACTCGCAGCTTCCCATCTCATCCCCCACCCAGTACGGAGAGCAGGGGGCCGGGCACACCCCACAGCTCCTGGGAGTCTGGCAATCGACAGTTGCCTACACAAAGCACTGTCCATTGGGAGATCGGTGACCCTGGGAACATCTGAGCAGTCAAAGCACAACTGCGCTCTGGTCTTGCTTTTCTCCTCTGGGTCATTCCTCGGGGTTGGGGGCGTGGTGCACCTGCCCCACCCAAGACATTTTTACAGAAGATAAAGAGGATGCCAAGAGAGTCCTCCTCAGGCCATTTTCTTCATGGGGGTCTTGGCCCTCCAGGAAGGTTGGAAAGCTGGACTCCACACACACTGGATCCCGGCCAGTCACCCTGCCCTCAGGGAACCAAATGTCTTTTTCCCATCATCCTGTTGGGCTTACTTCACTGATCGTGGGATTACTTTCTCCTGGTGGTGGTCTTGAGCCGTTTTGAACTCCTGGCCTCTACAATTCCCTTTCTATTCTAGGACCTATTTTTCTTCTTTGCTCATCATTAATTGAGGGAACTTTTAGGGCCTCCTCTCCTGAAGTTTATCTCCCGGCCAAGAACTTTTCCTTTGTCCAGCACCTGGTGTTCTCCTCAGCCTGCAGTCACCTCCAATGGCACCCTGCAGCTCTCAAGTCAGAATACCTTCCTCTGCCTGCACTCTTCAGGTTCCACAGCTTCATCTGGACAGTTAGTGAGTACCTGTGTTGAGGCAGAAGTCAAAGGGCTGCCCTCGGATGAAGCTTACCACCTTTGCAGGCCTACACCTCACAAGTGGCAGGTTATCCTTCCACCTCCAGGATACCGCAGTAGGTGTATGTAGAGGGACAGTGTCACTGGTCCTGGAGAGGTGAATTCACAGAGTCCCATCCAGTCCAAGTTCAAGGCGTCCCAGGTCCTCAAACAGGGGTTTTGTCTTCTTCAGGGTCTTGCAAAATACATCCTCTATCCCACTCCTCTCCCCTGTGCACAGGATGGAAAATTCCAGAAGGTAAACACCAATCCCAGTATGACATCACTCAGCCTCTTCCCAAACACTCCTAAACAGCATGTTTTGCCATTCCAACATCGTGACTTGAAGCATTCTGTTGAAAGAACTCTATAACACTACACTCTTACTTGCTCTTACCTGCCACAGCTGCCTAGTCCCTTCCCTATAAAATGTCAAAGGGGTACCGATGCCCCTACTGTAATAAGCTAGGCCAGGTGCAGTGTAAAAATAATTAGCACATGCAGATTCTGTCCCCAACTTCCTCTGCCAGGAACAGGCCTAATGACTATCAAATGGCTCGATTATGTGAGGAAGCCTTCGAGTCTCCTGCTGGCCAGCTGACTAAATTGGTCCACCGGGGTGAACAAAAGCCAGAATCTAATTAGGAGCAGACTGAGAAATATGGAAAATCTTCAAGTGCCAGAAGGAGTGTAGCTATGATAAAATAAAAATGAAATCTGCACGTATGACCCCAGTTCCCCATAAGATTGACGAGTGACTCTAGTCTATAGACCAAGCTATGGAGCAGGTTTCACCTATAATGTACAATACAGTGACGAATACACATTTTTCAGAAAAGCACTACAGACCTATACTATTAATGCCCACTCACATTTTAAGGCCTGTGCAGGTCAGCCCTAATCCATGAAGGATCTCTCTGCAAAAGGTTACCTGTCTGTATAAACCAGGCTGAGCTGGATGGTACTCCCACAACCCACAGATATGCGCACTCATGTGCAGCCATCTCACATCAGCAGCAGACCTGGTTCTGAAAGAAAGACACTGGTAGCTAACACGAACAGATTTTACAGAGAGTGAGACTCTGCTAGGGAGACTCACTCACAGCAAAAGTCCACATACGGGGTAGTCCAAAAAGGAAAAATCCAGGGATTGAGTAAACCCCTTTTTCCTACAACCCCCTAATCTATATTCAAACCAGTAGCCAATAAGACTTCCCTACAAATCTCAAACTGCCCGTTCTTTATCACCATCATTGAACACTAATCATTGGTGTTTTCCCACACCCCTTATGTATTAAAAATCATTCAATAATATTAAAAAGTGGCCACTTTGTGTCTCACTAGCAGTAATGACGAAGTAATTCCTGCATCAACAGTTTCCCTGAAGGCTGTCATCAACAGTGGAGTTCCCTACGGTCCGTTATGTGTTCTAGGGACCCTCTCAGATACCGCAGGTGTCTGGTGGGCAGTGTAAGAGTCACTCCCTCATCCTGCAGAAATATATTTACATATGTTGCACTACACCCTCCTTTGTCGTGTTGTGTAGGAGGTCACCTGACAGCTAGAGCACTGTGGATCAAACAGTGTCTGGAAACCACAAAGCACCTTTACTAGTTCTGTCCAGCCTGATTTATGCCTACTTCAAGAAAAACCCAGGAAGGACAAGTCAAAGAAATACAAAGCACTTCTTTCCTGATTAGAGGAAAATTTAAAATTTCAAAAGTAATCAAGCACTTTGGTTACCCTTGGCTTCCTGTCTGCGTTCCCAAAGTAGGATTTATCTGGGACTACTGCAAGTAGCCTTTTTGCTTAAGGGCCGAGAACAAGTCCTCAACCTTCAATGCTGGTGCGAATTGATAGAGAGATCGAGAAGATCAACTGCACGGAAAAGAGAGGAGCAGGCCCTTGACTAAAACGCAGACCAGGACAAGACATGGGTGAGGGCGAGTCTTCCAGAAGCCAAGAGGCCTGCACCCAGAATCACCACATAGCAATTAAAGACCAACCAATGGTCAAACTCTGGACTGTCAAAAATCATGCAGTATACATGGGAGAGTCTTGGAGGAAAATATTCTAGCCAATGTACAGGCGGATTTTAACCCCCACCAGAGAACACCATCAATGCTAGTGGCTGATTTGGATGACTGTGGGATGGTCACAAACGAGTGAAATCTCAGTGTGCTTGCTCATTTTAATCCATGAGATGGCAAGGATGTAAACCTCCATCATTTCAGTCCATAAACACGTTCACCTACCAACTCTGACTCCGTCCTGCAAGGCTGCACAGGACTTTGCACTGCCACCATACCTTTTTAGGTCTCGCCTGACCCAGCGCGCATGCGCTGCTCTGAGAGGCTTATTGTATGGACTTCCAACTCAGACCACACGCTCGTGCGTGTGTTTTTTTTTTTGCTCACACGCTATTGGCCTTTGCGTGCCTCTTACTAAGAAAGACAGCACGCAATTGGGCAAAGGCGGGTGCATGTCCCACCTTTGCATCCGCCCACGGCCTACGGCTTGCGAGCGCGAGCATCAGCGCCATCTGTTTCCAATTATCGCGCCCGCGTCTCGCGTTCGCGCCAATTGGAAACAGATGGCGCTCGCGCTGGCCCTGGCTTCCCGAACCTGGTACTGAAGTCAGACTTCTACAGTTTGGAACTGCTTGACTGTTCAGGTCACAAAGTTTAAAACAGTCTGACTAACAGACCGATTTCTGTGGTTTATTCTGTGGCTATTGAAGTGTGCGTGGTGACGTACTGGATTCGTGACGCCATTTGAAACCTTCCTGTAATATGAGTGCCGGCACAACTTAACGTCTGTGTCATACTAGCAGAACGCAAACCTCACTGCTTCAGCCCTGAGCCAGACACTTCAACAGTGTGTGCATAAAATGAGTCAGTAGGAATCTACGCAGCACCAAGACACTCAATGAGAGTGAACGTTGCGCTAAACAAATATCCTAAATAAATAAATAAATAACTTAGGAATAACATTTCTTAAGTTACTAGTGCAGAGAAGAAGCTGTGTTGCCTCGATGATCATTAGGCGCAGTGATTAGCCCAATTTAGTGGCACGAAGGAAGGATGAAAGGCTCGGTTGGTCCCTTCCTTTAAGCTTGCAAGCTGAGCTCTGCAGTATGCGCACTGATATACGTTACCAACTCCAGAAGGAATTCATTTTCAGAAAGCCCACACAGTGTTCCAGCCCCTGAGTGTCAGAGTGCATACTTAGCTCTCTCCCGTATGCGCATTAACCTATTTATCGGCATGAGAAAGATGAAAGACGGAAGCGGACTATCATGCAACTCCTTACCACTTCCTACAAGCATACACACCACAAACATAGGCAGAGAGAAAGATATTTGCCGTGAAAGCTCACTCACCCAGCTATATGAATGGGTGTTAACTGAGGCAAAAATCACTTTCTTAAACCCGCCTCTGGTGAATGTCATGTTCGTCCCGTACAAGCTTCCTAGCTCCAGCCGTTTGCAGGCATATTTGGCAGGGCTGCTCACACACAGACCCCGGGCGGTAAAGCTGTGAATGAGTGTTAATGCAGCGTCGAGGAAGAGGGATTTTAATGGGCTCCGCCAGCCTGGCCATTAAAAGTTGAGCGCGCGGTGGAAGCAGCGAGGCTGGGTGCAGCCTGCCATGGGTGCCGTGTCAGGATGATGGATGCGCGGGGGAACGGTGTGCAGTGTGGCTGCGCCGCCGCTCTCCGGCGGAGGCCCACTTTAATCACGAGAACTCCCCATAAAAGCAGAAGGGAAGGCGGGAAAGTAACAGCCCCTCCAGGGAGGACGGGGGCGAGCTGAACGCATCTCATCTGCGAAAATACAACAATTAGGGAGAGCTCAGGTGGGCAAAGAACAGCAAGGACGCATTTACACAGCGGTTAAACACCTGGGTATCGAGGCGCTGCTGTGCTAATAAATGTTATTATTACCGGCCACATTGGCACGCATGCCGGCCACCGGCGAAGGGTAACAACGCAGCGTTTTGGAGATTTGACGTCCTGCGCACAAACCTAAATAACTCAAAAAATACATAATTGTGTGTATTTGAGTGCGGGGGGGGGGGGGGAAAGAGTGCGGATGGAGGGAAAAAGGGGTGGGGGGTTCTCATACTCCCAAGCCTGCTGACAAAACACTTTTTAGACAGACTATACTGTTGTGCTGTTGTTTACCAAACAACACATACACAAGAAAAATGCAAACAGCGCCTCGTAGCGATTAGCGTGTAAAGTTTCGCAGTATATCACGTCCACGTAGCGTTTAGCCTTAAAATTCCCCACAGCACTATTAACAAGCATTGGCATAGCCAATAGGTCTCGCCTTTGGGACCTTATAAGTGTTTAGCCATGCAACAGTTGATGTTGCACGAAGGATATTGTGCTGGATAACTAAACACTTATAAGGTCCCAAAGGCGAGACCTATTGGCTATGCCAATGCTAGTTTAATATATGTACCTCGAACTACTGACAATGGTCTTCTCACAGTCTCCTTTTCTTTATGCATGTGGGTGACTCCCAAATCCAACCCAGAGTAGGGGTCTGGTTCACAAACTCCTTGACCTTCCACATACAATGCCAGAGTGAAAGAAATCTCATTGCCAGATCCAGTTCTGGTAAAAAAAAAAAACATAAATAAATAGGGAAAAAAAAAAAAAAAAAAAGGATTACTTGGAGAGTCTGAAATTCTCTAGTCCCTCATCCCTGGTCAGTAGAGATGGGCACTTGTTTGCAGTCTATATCCACTGTTCGGAATCCAAATATCACTTCAATCTGCAACTCTGCACATGTTATCAACACTATTGTATTGTAATTGCATTTATATAGCGCTTACTACCCCCGACGAGGCGTCGAAGCATTTTTTCGGTGAGTAGCATGCGACTCCGGAACCCATTAAGGATTAGTGGTGAATTAGTATAGTGAAATATGAAAGTAATTAGAGTGGTAGACATGTTAGTCAGTTATTTGGATTGAGAAGGATAGTATGTGCTTCTGCCTTAAGCAACCAGAACCCATTGGAACATAGATAATAGGAATTCCCAACTTAACTGAAATTGGAGGGTCAAGGGTCTAAAACAAATAACTTAATTATCCATAGAAGTGGACAAGCAGTAGTAGCCCTGGGTTACAGGGGGTTTGGAGGAGTACGTGAGCTACTGAATGCATCACAGATACTGCTCAGTAACAACAGACTACTCCAGGCCCTAAAGAACAGGCCTCTAGCAAATTGAGGGATAGAGATTATCTGGAGTCAATCATTCAAAAGAGCTTCAAACAAGCAAGAACCCAAACAGAGTGTGACTCTTGGATAAATCATTTACCACTCCAGAGAAAAGCATTTTAACCAGTGTAACCAAGTACAATATCATCTCCAAGTCAAAAAGGTCATTAACAAAAATTGGCGTATAATCAATTCTGGACCACTGCATCTTGAGAAACCTAGATTTCCCCACAAAAGAGGCCGTAGCATTTGTGACCATCTTCTCCACAGGAGGCCACGTATACCACCAGCAAAGTCAAGCACAGCATCAAAAATGTGGGGCCTACAACCAATTGTGGACCATTTCCTGTGTGGCTCATGCAATGTGTGCCATCTGACCAGTCCCACAATGACCATTGATCTAGGTCTTAATCCAAATTGGGTGTTAAGACGACACACTAACTGCAATACCACACACTTTATCTATATGATCATGTGTCCATGTAACCTGAGGTACATTGCTATGACCTTCACGGTGTATGGAGAGACAGTGTCTTAGCGGCGGACTCGCCTTGACGAATGGGCGACTACAGGGAGTCGCCCTCGCTCCCACACCTTTGAGCTTTAACAACTGTGAAACTCGATTATGTTTGGAGTGAGAGTACACATCCTGTATGAGAAAATAGCAGGGTCAAATCCCCGATCTACTAATATAAAGGTAGGAAAGAAGGTTATTATAAAGGGGATCCTGCGGTCCTAACGAAAGCCGGAAAAGACAATTACTGGCAGAAACACGTCGACTTACATGCAGAGAGGAGGGGTAAATGGTTTATAACTAACCCTATCGCCACCATCCTCTATTTTGTATTTGTAATCCTGGCTAGGGAATCAGGGAATAAAATAAGGAATTGGATATCCCTGAGCTAGTTTTAGAGTCTACTTTCTGCACATATTTGCTTGATCCCTTCTCTTCTATGTTTGTATTGTTTCCCCCCTCCCTATTGATCCACCCCATGCATTGGTATGCGCAGGGGTGTTGTTTAGGAGCCCAATGATGAAGCATGCCACAATTTTGTGGGTGAGGGCAGTTTTTCTAACATATTAACTTTGCCATGAGCCTCTAGAAGGGAGTCATAGCTCACGCTTACTTCTCTTTTTGTGTGATTGGACATTGCTATGACCAACAGGAATATCAGAACCCCAACAGTTGAACATAGAAGCAATGTCAGATGTAAGAAGGTGACTACTAAAATGAGCAACCGTTACATAACAGCCAGCCACACCACCGATGACTTACGATGGGTAGTCTTAGAGACAAGTAATAACTTAAAACAAAATGTCTGCTTTCTTGGTCAACATGAACAGCATTGGATTTATCGTCTGAAGACGTTTAGCAAGGGTCCTAATGACAAAATGCCTTGGTTTGCCCGCTCATCTTGACAAAAGCCCAACCAGGGATTTAAAGTACCACTCTGCTCACACTGTCCCTCCCCAAGGGTAATCACGGGTCACTTTCTAGAGGTTAGCTTGTGTCCTCTGTAGGTGCTGAGTGAAATGTAACCGGTTATCTTGAAGCCACTTTTCTGATGACCCACAGGTACTTAGTACAGTTATCATTTCTTGACAATTCTTTGCCAATTTTTGACTTCCTTGTGAACACATGCCCTCCTAATGCACCACTGAGCCCCCATAGAGAACAGCCCACACGGTCACCTCGTGTGTTGAGGGCTTCCTGGAATGAACCTTTTCGACAGAAAAATGGAGGGACTCTACTCCCCATGAGAATTGTGACATTGCTTTCTTTCATGTGGGACAGTGTGTATTACCACTTGATTATCAGTAACGCACGCACGTTTGTTCCAAGAAAGTGGTGTTTCAACTAAGCCCGCCTTCCTTTTCCTTTTTTCAGTGCCTTTCCGTATTGTCGTCAACACTGTTTAGTATCCGTACGAAGGAGATTACACTCGTTCACTTACATTACGTGGCAACCAGTAGTCCCGGTTTTGTTTTTTATGAATGCACAGAGTCCGGCCCACATGGAGCGCAGCATCACGCAGGCAGAAATGGCATGGCCGCACCAAAGGACGCCATCCGATTAAGTGTATGAACCGCTATGGCAAACCTGAATGCTAACATGCAGGGCATGGAGGATCTAGAAGATGAAACTAACAGGCTGGTATCCTTGATGAAGTGAGTATGGGTTGCTGTGGAGGGACTAGATGACATTTACTTCCTTTTTTTAATAAAAACTTGTGTGATTAATCATCTTGTTTGGTACTACTTGTATATATTGTGTGACTACAGCTTCGGCTGAACGGAGCTGCATTTCCCCCACCCCCTCAGCACCTTGAGACCCTCACGGGTGAGTAACGCGTTTACAATTCCCCTGATTGACTGACTACAGGAACCGCCTGCCTACACTGTACCGTATGGGGCTATAGAGAGCGCTTCCTGAAGGTATTGACGATTTAATTTTATTTATCCGGAGTCACACTTTGTTTCGGTTTCTTTTCCTTTCTATAGTTTGCATGAGAGTGTGATAATTTTGTGCACCTATTCTTTGATGCAATTACTGAGGTGCATCCATTCCCTGCGACGTTTTACCTCTATGAGACTCTCCTTGCCCTTCCAGTTAGTATAACTCTCCTCACACGTGGCCATCTTTAATGACCATAAAACAATGACATTCACTGGTGGCGATAACCATAGAGCACCTGAAGGGAGGTAATAAAGACGTCTATTCACACATGATCGTAGCAACAACCTCGCAACATACTAAGGGTCTTGGCCCTCTGTTCTAGAATGAATAACTAAGTAGGTGATCTTTAGGTTTTTTTAATGCTTTATTATGTTTTTCAGTTAAGTGTTATTGTACCCTCGAAGATTTGGCAAGGGATATTGTACCCTGGAAGATCTGCAAGTGATTACACATGATTATTATCTCATCGCGATTTTGGTAATAGCATACTGTCCTGATATCTATACTGGGGATCTATTCAACATGGGTCCTGCAAAAGCCACATGACCTGGTTGGGCGTGCTTGGCTGAAACATGTAGACCATTCATCTCAATAGAAGTAAGGAATCATTAACTCATTCCCATGTTCACATCTCCGTTTTTAACCTTATCCCAACTCCGGTGAACAATAAAACCAACTAGGAGTTGGAGGTAATGTAATTTTAGTTACTTTAACAACAAACCTCACCTAACTCAAGAATATTTAGAAGTGCTCCATCCTCATGAAGGTTGAGCCCACTCCAGTTCACTAGGTACCTGGAGTGACGAACCAATGATGAAGCTTGCTACTAGTGGGTGAGGGTCTCTCAACAAACAAACATTCGGCCCTGCGGATGACACTCATTGCTACTTATTAATAATAAACACCTCCCTTCACCCGACTTCCTAAGATGGCCTGCGCAGTGCAGAAAAACAATCCCAAATTCAGTCTGAAGCCCAACCTGGCCATTAACACGCATGCCGAATTTGGCGCATGTATATGCCTTTACCAACCATGGATTTACAACAAAAAATTTGTGGTAAAGGCATGTGTGATAAAGGAATATGCGTTGTAAAAATATTTGTAGTAAATGCCTGTATGGTAATGAGGCATACGTTATTTACAAAGCGTAGTAAAGGCATGCGTGGTTCAGTCGTACAACCAGGTCTCGCCTATCCAACAGCTATTGGCTTTGGCAATGTGTTTTAGCCATGTAGTATAGCAGTGTGGCTGCTGTTCAGTGTGGCTAAACATTAGTGGCTTGGTGTGGGGGTATATTGGAGTGTGGTAGATTGGGGTGGAGTGGAATGGAGTAGCGTGGAGTGGGGTAGCATGGTTTACAGTAGAGTTGGGTAGATTGGAGTGGAATAGATTGCAGTTGGAGTATATTGGGTTAGAGTGAGGGAGACTGGAGTAGGGTAGATTGTAGTGGGTAAGGGGACATAGATTGAGTGATGTAGACTGTAGTGAAGTGGGATGGAGTAGGGTAAATCAGAGTGCATTTGGGTGGGGCAGATTGGAGTGAAGTAGATTTGGGTGGACTGGGGTAGATCGGAGTGCAGTCGATCGGGGTAGAGTGGAATGAGGTATATTGGGGCAGATTGGAATGGGGTTGATTCAGGAAGAGTGTTGTGGGGTAGGAGGTGGCGTGCGGCATATTGGAGTGAAGCGGGGTACTTTGAACGGGGTACATTGGGTGAATTAAAATAGGGTAGATTGGAATGGATTGGGGTACATTATGGTAGAGTGAAGTGGGGTAGATTGGAGTGGAATACGGTAGAATGGAGTGGGGATGAGCAGAGTAAGGTGGAGTGGAGTAGACTGAAGTGAAGTATATTATAGTGGAGTACATTGGCTGGAGTGGGGTAGATTGGGGTGGAATGGGTTAGATTGGAGTGTAGTAGATTGGAGTGGGATACATTGGAGTGGAGTGGATTGATTGGAGTAGGGTGGGGAAGATTGGGTGGATTGGAGTGGGGTACATTGGAGTGGAGTAGATTGGGTGGATTACAGTATGGAAGTTTGGAATGGTAGATTGTAGTGGATTGAGGTATACTGTAGTGGAGTGGGGTATATTGGGGTTGAGGCAGAGTGGAGTGAGGTAGAATGGAGTGAAGGGGCGAGCTGTGTCTAAGTGTCTTACAGTGGAGTGGAGAGGCATGGGGCTGCATGGCAGAGTGGAAGGGCATAGAGTGGGGCAGAGTGCTGTAGAGTGAAGAGGTGTAGAGTGTTGTAGAGAGGAGTAGTGTAAAGTGGAGTGGTGTGAAGTATGCATGGTATGATAGCGCACTGCCATTACAGACAACACATTGCTAATTGAAACTGCCCATTACATTTTCACAGACGTAGTTTTACTGTGCAGAAATAATGTGTATTGATGTGTTTTGATCATATTAAAATATTTGTTTCCACCACAATTCAGAATTACAAAACAATTGTACTCAATTTCTACTGTTCTCATTCTGAAATAGCAGCACAGTTCATTTTTGTTGTGTGCTAGAAAAGATAACATCCTACAGCCTGTCCTTTCGCATGGATACTCAGCAGGATGGATTGTCACAAATTCGCTCACTTTGAAGTCAGCAAAGGAAATGTAAACACCAAGTTCCCTCAGAATACAAAGCCTGACATGTGACCTCGGTCTTTGAAGGCATAGCAAATTAGACGAGATAACAACAAGACTTAAAGGCCTGTTTACAGATAGCGAGTACTCCTAGGAGAGAAGAGTCAAGATGGACAGCCTAAAACAACAAGCAAAATGGCAGAGCCAGCTAGGAAAGATTCTCTGTAGAGCTGCTCTACAAAAAGAAAAGGTCCCAAAAGTGCGAGCAGTCTAAAAACACAAGGACGTGAGCCATGCTCTAGTGGAGGGTCACATGCAAGAAGAAGAAAGTGCTGAATGCATAACTGACCTGAAGGAAGAAAGCAATTGAGAGTGGCTTTGAAGCCCACCATGGTAAGTAATGTGAGGGCTCCAAGCCCACCAACAGTAAACAAAATGTCTCGAAGGACAGCGCATGCGCTGTCTAGGCGAGACCTAAAAAGTCTGTGCAGACTTCCTCCTTTGGGATCAGCAAAGCATTTTTGCTAAAAATGTGGACCTTCACTATTGACCATAATGTGCCCAGCTTCCAAAAAGACACTAACTTTTATCAGCTCTTGAACCATGTGAACTGAATACCTTTGCAGCGCCCCTTTCTTTTTAGCTCTTTTTCAATTTTACAACATTCGTATGATCTTTTACTAGAAGAAAAATCGGAGCTAGATTAGAAAAACATTTAATCAATTAAGGACACTTGACAACTGCAACCACAACCTTACATTCACACATCACAAATTTGTTGTCAACTCCAACAGTGGTTGACGGTTTTCCTGATTCACTTAAAAATGTAGTTTGTGTTTTAAAAGGTCGACTCTCAGCCTGATAAGATTATATAATACATGCGATTCTGCAATCCCTGTATTAAAAGTCAGTCTCGAATTTCTTTGTAATCAGCGACTTGTGACGCTTTCAGTCACCGATTATAAACAAATTACATCAGAAAGCAAACCGTAATAACTTATTACAGTTGAGTTCTGACCTCAAAATGCCTACTGCCAGAGCCAGCAGCTGTGGTGAAAGGCAGATCAGGTCACAGAGCATAATTAAAACAGCTGTTTAAACAGAAAACGAAAGTTGCTTTTGCGTCCTAAGATCTAGTTTTCTAGTGGTACAATGACAATTTGTAAGGGGAGATTTATGGTAACATGTTTATTTTTAACACTCCAAAAGTTATAGGAAAGTTAGAATCTTTGTATTTCTACTTTGCATTTTCTTAAATGGCTTGTATTAAACTGGATCTAATATCTTTTAGCAACAATTATTTAACAGATTTTTCATGTGTTTAATTCTGTAATAGAGATTCTATTTGAATTCTTCATGATTCCAAACATGCTCTCTCTTACATGAAAGAGCTACGACCCAAAGATTTAGGTGGTTTGTGGGAAAGGCAAAGGTGTGACCATGTATTATAAGGAATAAAAAGTGTCCTCTGCCATACATTATAAGGATATTGCTGGTCAGCTTTGAGCTCCCTATAAAGGAACTCTGCCTTCAGCCTCGTTCCTCTATATGGTCACTGAATGCCTCGGTGGCTTGCAATATCCTTATAATGTACGGCAGGGGGTACTTTATCTCATATATTATCTTCTGGATAGAACTCTCCCGTCACCGCTTGTAATTGGCTGCCGTTTGAAGTGGACCTCGAGGGACGAGTCCTTTGGTTTTACAGGGATGATGCCTAATGGGGTGGTTCATTTGATGAAAAAGGTTAAAGAGCTTCTGTTGTAATCATTCTGTTTTTTCCCTTTTCCCTCTTTTACCTTCCTGCTTTTCCATCCTTACTCTCCCCATCTTCCCAAGCCTTGGTTTATTCCGTGCTGCACTCGTGATTTAGAACGTTCTGAGAAAGGCAGTTGTATCGTGGGTTGATTGAAGGTAGTTTACCCAAGAAGAGCTGTGAAGCTTCTTTGAATAAACTCAATCCTGTTTCACTTCTAAAACTCATTGCAACTTAATAGGTTCCTTATAATTCCTGTGATGCGTAGAAGCACTGGCACCAATGAAATATTATAGAAAGTCTATAGACTTGAGAATTATGAAACCATATCATTTTAAATTTGCTTTAAAATCATCCTAATCTGGATCTAAACTTATTTTTAAATATGCAATAATGACGTTGAGAGGTAGGGTAAAGCTCTTTTGTTAATAATCCTGGAGCAGCTAGTCTCCCCCCAGGCTAGGAGATGCATCAAGGGGTGCCTGCCTACGAGCAAAGAGATCCACACAGTAAGGTAAGGTAAGCAATATGGCCAGAGATGGAGGGTGTCAGTTGGCATTTTAGCAAAGGCGGAAGGACAGAAATACAGAGGACAGTGAGCGGATCACAGAGAAAGTGAAAACTAATATGGTGCAATTTTTGAAAGAGGATTAGGAAAGAGAGGAAGAGGGCAATGGGGAGGAAGAGGGCAATGGGGAGGAGGAAGAGGAAAGAGGAAGAGGGCAATGGGGAGGAAGAGGGCAATGGGGAGGAGGAAAGAGGAAGAGGGCAAGGAGGAAGAGGAAAGAGGAAGAGGGCAATGGGGAGGAGGAAGAGGAAAGAGGAAAGAGGAAGAGGGCAAGGGGGAGGAGGAGGAAGAGAAAAGAGGGAAAGGGAAAGGAAGGAACATAAGATGGAAGAGAGAAGATACCCAGGCCTAGAGCAAAGAGAATGTGACGGAGTGAGACTAAGCAACTTGGCAAACTTTTATTCTGGAGAGGAGAATATAATTCTCACAACTGTGCTGCGAATTTCTGAATCATGATCATTGAACTGTTACCTATTACCACAGAATACGAATCAGGAGTTCTGTGCCCCTCCTTAAGGATTGCTTTGTGTTGGGCAGCTACTCCCCCTGGGTTATCAATGGTACAACAGATCTTTAAATCATCTGTAAACAGACATTCCTTACCTCCCAAACCCTCTACGATGTCACTTATAAACGCATCAAAGCCCAACGGTGTAAAAAAAAAAAAAAAAAAAAATCAATCACAATGACTCCCCTTTTGGTAAGCATTAGCTTAATTTATCTGCACATAGTCACATAGGTGATCTGACATTTCACTAGTCCACCAAGTCCAAAAAACACAATATCCGCTGTCTTGCGTTACCTCAGCTTTTCATACATGTGACCATGCATGTTGTAGTCTATTATTCAAGGCGTTGCATTGTCAACTGATACTACCCAACCAGCCTGTAGTTGCCAGACTTTACTTTGCTTAATGTGAAGCAGGATCTCATCCGAATCACTCAAAGCCCATGGATCTCTCACCATCACCCTCATAACACCAGTCTTGACTATTTCAGTGGACATTGAACCCAGTTCAATTTCTTTATCATAGCTTTTCAAGCACATGTCTTTTGCCAATGTTTATTCAGCCACATAATATCTACCTTTGTGGCTGGCTTGGAGAACCGTAGCTCTGTCTTCAGTTAATAAAGGTGAAAAAAATACGAAAATGGCTTCTGAAGAGTGTTAAATACAAAACGACATGTAGCCACAGAGCAAAATCCCCAGGGTGTAAAGAGTTCTTCCAATTAGTGACATCACCTACAAATGAAACCAAAGACACCAGGTAGGAAGATGAGGAGGAGGAAGAGCAAGTGTCTGTTGTAAATCCATTCCACTACGAGGAGGAAGCAGAAGAGCATATTCTTACATCTCACCTTCAAATCATCACAGCAAATTGCACCCTCATACTTTGGGAGGAGGAGGGAAGGTGGTTTCAAGATGGCAGGATGCAAAAGAAGCCTCTTTATGATGGTTTATCAACTCTAACCCACCCTTTGACCCACTCCCACTTCGAGTGGGACAAGAGACTCTACGAAGACAGGAAGTGGAATGGGGACAGGAAATGGAAAAAACACTGCATAAACCATACACACAGATCCATTGAGTGCAATCATATTTATTGTTGACGGAGGGGAAGGGCATCATGACTAGAAGGTAATATACACTAGAAAACTTCGAAACAACTTGAATACTGCAGCACAACTTTTCACACAATTTGAACACATAGCAGGATTAGCAATTATTTTTGAGAAATCCTATGCCTTCCCCTTCAGTACACAGATGGAAGAGCTGATTATACCATTTGGAAACCGCGAGATAATAATAGCCCACAATACTTTCAAATACCTAGGGATTCAAATATATAGAACCGAAACTGATCCTTTAGAGGGCAATCTACATAAGGCGATCTGCTCCCGGAGGGCTCAAATTGCATTTTGGATATCACTCCTATCGATGGAGCGACGATTAGCAATCTCTAAGATGGTTATGCTTCCGCGCTTGCTTTATTTTTTTTTACAAACCAGCCAGTGGTAATTCCGAGAGCAGTATTCGCAACCCTAAATACACTATTAACCACTTTAATTTGGGGCACAGGCCGTAGGCGCCTGAGCTTAGCAAAGCTACAACTTCCATCAGACGCCGGGGGGGATGGGAGCCCCAGATTACTATGCATACTGCCCATCATCACAATTACAATGGCTCTCATATTGGCTGGCGGGCCGTAACTTGCAGGAAATCGCGTACTCAGAACGCATGTTGGCACAGGGCATGCTGCATACACTGCTCTCCCCAAGCAGATCAATACCGCATACTGCAGGAACCCTTCTTAGAACTGCACTCGCATACTGGAAGCAGGCATTAAAGTACACGAACACCCTCACTGCATACGCTCCAAATATACCACTACTGGGCATTCCCACTAATCTAGAAACACTTACTACCCGTAAATTAGAACCCTGGTTGCAAGCCGGAGTGACAACGATAGGGGACCTCTTTGGGGACAAAATTTTACTTCCGCATACAGATTTTGTAAGCGAACGAGGGGTCACAGAGACATTGTTCATGACTCATGCAAGTCTGTCACGATATGTTAAGAAATACTGGGCGCCTAATGGGGCAGAACCAGACACCCATGAGTTGGTCCACCTAGTGTACCTTATGGGGACGGGTAGTCCGTTAATCCACTGGCTCAATTGGGGCATACACACACACCGTCCCTTTGCATTAATTGCCACACGTACTAAATGGGAACAGGACCTTGACAGACCACTATCAGACAAAGACTGGGCAACGATTTTAGCATACCCAAAACGAACCTCCCGCAATACCCGCTTTAAATTTATACAGTATATGATAACGCAGAGAGCATACCTACCCCAAACACAGGATACATGCCAATAAAAAAGTGTATCACTAGCTAAATCTTGGTCCAGGAAAATGGTACAATTCTTGTAATAGCAGGATGGGAAGAGATACCATGTCAGGATGTAAACTGTTCAGTTGGGTCCCAAGGAGTCGGGATTACAATTATGGTATAAGGTTAAGTTGCGATATAATACTATGCGATCAATGTCATCATCATGTACATATATGTGATCGTGCTATACAATGACTTTCGAAAAATCCTTTTTTCATGTACTGTAACTGGAGATAATGAATAAAATTTGTTTAAAAAAAAAAAAAAGGAAAAATGACGAAGGTAATAAATGTCATTATACTCTGCGCATCTGTGTATGTGTTAGTATAGGCGGTGGTGTAAAATAAAATGTAAAAAAACATTTCATGGAAAATATTTGAGAGGACCCTGTGAAATATGGGTTTCACCATCATAATGGCAGTGTCCAAACCACTCAACAAGGAGTGCAGTTCGGCATGTAGAAGATACCATTAATAAGATCACTGTGTTCTGTATTAGAAGTATGGGAACAACATTCCAAGAGCGGCAGTTTTTTTATTTTATTATTTTTTGGTTTTTTAATTGAGATCCAACATAATTCCAAATTCATCTATAACACAACACAAAAATATTGGTCATTCACCAATGATCAATAAATACATCTTACATAATCAGAGATATCGATATGCAGAGCAGACTTCGAACAAGAGCGACAATACTTTAAGAATCAACAGGAGGAAAGATATAAAATATATATAATGTGTATTTCAAGCAGCCAGCGAAAATGTACAATCCAGAGCTCTTAAAGTACATACAAGGTAAAAATGTGCAAACTGCAATTTCTAAAATCTGTATACTATCATTCTAACAACCCCTTAAAATAAGCAGCGTACATCGCTTACAATGCAAATGTGCGTAAAGGCAGAGTACCAGAAAGATCTTCTTACTCTAACCTCAATTTCTACTCAAAATATCGTTCCCACAGCTTTTTAAATTTCATGATTTCCCTCCCCCCACCATTTCGCATTGCATATAGCCATTCACTTTTTCTAACTTGCTTCATTTTCCGAATCCATTCACTCATTGCTGGAACCTGCCGTGATCTCCATTTTTGAAGCAGACTGGATCTGGCCACCGCCATTGCAATATATACTAATTTTACCCACTTGTTGGTTAGGTTAAAAGATGGATAATATCCCAGAACTTTCAACCAACTATTAGATGCCTGTTTGCCATTCGGTCTCCAAATACAGAAATATTTCATTCCAAAACCGTTGGACCGAAAGGGCACGGATTGATTAAATACGTCCAATTGGCTGCCGGGCCTTTTAAGCACCGAAAACAGTGACAAGACTGGTTAGGATCACCCTGTGAAAGGAACTGTGGAGTTCTATACAAGTAGCCATTTACTGAAGAATAACATCCGGCGCCAGTTAGCTCCACGCAACACACTAAAGTTAAGTTTATTAACTTCAGTCCACATTTTAGTGGTTAATGCCAGTTCTTCATATTTTCCCCATTTTGCCACTGCTTTCTGGGTAAGGTCCGGACATTTTATAGAAGCCAGGAGTTTTCTCCATTCCCCGGGACTCCTATCTGTATCCGTTTCAAATAGCGCGAGCACAATATTTTTACTCCCATTTATCTGAACCAGATCCAAATTACTAAGAGCTTTATATAGCATTCTATAAGAGCCAAGGAGAAGGGAATCGTTGAATTACCTCATGGATTTCGGAGATGTTGATCCTTCTTTCCAACAGGATAAAATAAGAAGTTTTTCTAAACCCTACTTTGGCCCACTTTGAACTATTTCAGAGGAGACTTTAATCCTCAATTCAGTCAAAAGTTCGGACAAAGGGGTTGATATATTAAAAAAAGGAATTGCGTATCTTCTAAAAAAAAAAAAATCCTGGCGTTTGTGAAAGAGCCACTGCATGCTCTTATATCAGACTTTTTGGGGGGATTTTGCCATCTTTACCGGATTATCAATCTGGCGCTCTGTGCAAATCAGCTGCATGAAATAGTTCACAAATATTCCCATGTGATCCATTTTAAACCTAGACAAATACTGTGCAAAATATGCAAAATAATAATCCCCAAGATTAGGGAGCGCCAGGCCGCCTTTCTCCAAATCCTGATATAAAGTGCTTAGTACAATTCTGAGGATTTCTTCTTTCCAAATAAAGGACGTAAACATGATCTCTACCTTTTTAAAAAATGATGTCGTTAAAACACACAGAATGGCTGAAAATAAGAAGTTAAACAGTGGAAGAATAGACATTTTAATCAATGAGACCCTCCTCAAGATGGTTAATGGAAGAGAGTTCCAGCGTGAAAATAGATCTTTTACTTTTGAAAGCAACGGAGAGAAATTAAGATCGCATAAATTCTCGATCCGAGGTGAAAACATAATTCCTAAATATATTTTTTGTTGTGAGTTAGCTCATGAGACGTTATCTATACGAAGAACATCTGGATTACATCCACACAGTATTATTTCAGTTTTCTTTTTATTAATTTTATACCCTCCCAATCCTTCGTATTGTGCGAAAATATCAAATACTTTCTCCTGGACGCCCTTGTCACAGTCGGGGATTAACATAATATCGTCAGCGTATAATTTTATCTTACCCATAGATGACAAGGGGGGACGAATATCAGAATTGTCTCAAATTGCAATTGCCAGTGGTTCTATGAAGAAAGCAAATAAAATATAGGATAGTGGCCAGCCTTGCGGGTCCCTCGTTGAACACTGATTTTCCCCATCTCGGCCCTATTGACAATAATGCTGGCTTCAACATTACGATACATCCTTTGCATCAACCCCGTGATCTGGGAAGCTATCCTGAATCTAGACAAGATACAAATTAGTGCTTCCCAGACCAAGAGGTCAAATGCCTTCTCTGCATCCAGCAGAAGCACCACGGCAGGCGTATTGCTAGTCGCAAAATAGTCTAACGCATCAGCTAAATAATGTGTATTCGTCCCTAGCTGTCTTCCTGCAACTAACCCGTACTGATCAGAATGAATCAAATTTGATGCTATTAAATTTAATCTGTTAGCTAAAACTTCTGTGATAATTTTATAATCTGAATTCAATAAAGTAATTGGGTGATACGAGTTAGGATCCTCACCGTCCTTCCCTTTTTTTAACAAGCATTGGCATAGCCAATAGGTCTCGCTTTTGGGACCTTATAAGTATTTAGGTATGCAGCACAATATCCTTAGTGCAACAACACCAACTGTTGCATGGCTAAACACTTATAAGGTCCCAAAGGCGAGACCTATTGGCTATTGCAATGCTTGTTTAATATGGTCGTTGTGTTGGACATAATGCCTTTTTGGTCATATATAAAAGGTAACAAAAATGCTTCTGGCACTTTTTTATTACAACTTTTCAGCATGCTGCACAGCAGCCACACTTCTCTACAGCACAGCTTGAAGACATTGGCAAAGTCAATAGCTCTGCCTAAACACTTATAAGGTCCCAAAGGCGAGACCTATTGGCTATGCCAATGCTTGTTTCTGTTTGGAGATGAGGGGTGGTAAATCAACAGAGCGCGGGAGGAGGAGGTGGAGTTTTAAAAGCAGGAGGGTTGTTAAAAACAATGACGCAGGGCGGGGTCTTGTGGGTTAACACACTAATGGTGAAGGCAGAGCTGCTGGCCTTGGAACTGGGGAACCGAGCTCAAATCTCGGCTCGACTCAACAGCCCATGATCCTGGGCAAATCACTTAATCCCCCGTGTGCAATTAAAAAAAAAAAAAAAATGAAAGTGTGTGTGTAATGTAAATGGTGCTCTTGTAAAGCACAAAGCACTCCAATACCTTCGGGGACACGAGTGAGGGCGCGGAAGGTGGCTGAAGAAGGGCAATGGGTAAAACAGAGAGCCGGGAGTAGGAAGTGGTGGGTTAAAAGCAGCAGGGGGACGTGCTGCTGCTTGAGAGCAGGGTCTAAGCTACATAAATACGATAAAAATATGCGTGCTGATGGCTTTGCTAGTATTGTGTAAACATTTACATATACGAACTGGCATGACTAATGTTGGGTAGAGTTTGGATATAGGGTTTATATTTGTTTATGGTCTGCGGGGGTGGAATAGAGTGTCTGCTGTGATGTGAGCTTTATGCAGGGGGGACGGGAACAGACATACTACACATGGAAAAGTTATTAAACGTAAGCTGATCCCTTTTATTTTCAGGTGATTCTCATTCGTGCCTCCTCCTTGGAACTGGGGAAGCGGGTTCGAGTCTTGGCATCGGCTCAACATCCTGTGATCCTCGGCAAATCACTTACTACTTTAGACAAGCGCGGTGAACCAATGTGAAAGTGCAACATCCTGTGATCCTCGGCAAATCACTTACTACTTTAGACAAGCGCGGTGAACCAATGTGAAAGTGCAACATCCTGTGATCCTGGGCAAATCACTTAATCCTCACACAAGCGTGGTAAACCAATGTAAAAGTGGAAGCTTTATTGCAGGTCTGAGTGAGAAGTAAACATGAATAAGAGACGGGAACGGATATAATACACATGGAAAAGTTATTAAAAGAAAGCTGACCCCTTTAATACTCAGGTGGTTCTCATTCGTGTCTTCTCCTTGGAACTAGGGAAGCGGGTTCGAGTTTCGGCGTCGGCTCAACATCTGTGATCCTGGGCAAATCACTTAATCCTCACACAAGCGTGGTAAACCAATGTAAAAGGAAGCTTTATTGCAGGTCTGAGTGAGAAGTAAACATGAATAATGGGTGGAATAGATTGCAGGTGCAGTGAGTGTTATGCACGTGGGGTGGGAATCTATATAAAACACAGGGAAAAGTTATTAAAAGAAAGCTGACCCCTTTAATTTTCAGGTGGTTCTCATTCGTGTCTTCTCCTTGGAACTAGGGAAGCGGGTTCGAGTGTCGGCTCAAAATCTGTGATCCTGGGCAAATCAGTTATCCCTCACACAAGCGTGGTGAACCACTCTAAAAGAGCCACATCGTGTGATGCTGGGCAAATCACTTAATCCTCCCGTGCGTGATAGCAAAAAAAAAAAAAAAAAAAAAATGAAAGTATCGGTATGTAATGTAAATGGTGCTCATGTAAAGCACTCCAACACCTTTGGGGACCCGAGTGAGGGTGTGGGAGATGGCTGAAGCAGGGCGGTGAGTAAAACAGAGAGCCGGGAGCAGGACGTGGTGGGTTAAAAGCTGGGGTTCATTAAAAACAACGGCGGGGGTTGGTGGGTTAACATGCCGGGGAGGAGAGAAGACGGCGTGCAGATGCAATTGTATGCGGTGCTCGATAACAAATTAAACAAGCATTGGCCCGCGAGACGCGCTCTGTGGTGGGGGAGGGGGAGGAGCGGGAGAGCAAGTGGCGCACGGCCGTGAAAGTGACACGGCCGCGCGGCCCCGAGAAGCGCTCGGGGGAGGAGCAAGTGAGGAAAGCCATATGGCGCCTGGAGCATGCGAGGAATGCGCGCTACTGCGCACGTACTCGCATGCTCTAGGCCAGCCAAAAGTTGTGGTCGCATTTCTGCAAGCCCACACTACAAAATGTCTCGCCAGACCAGTGCATGCGCTGGCTCAGGCGAGACCTAAAAACTTACTACATTCCCCTTGTGAAAGGATGCTGGTATTGGGCCCCCCTCCAGCATTGTATTGGCGACCAGTAAAAAGTATTTCACTAAAACCCCTGAGAAGGCCTTATGAAATTTCTGCCAGAAGACCATCTGGTCCACAGGCCTTGCCATTGGGGAGGTTCTTGATGATCTCCACCAGTTCTTCTTTAGAAAAAGGGCCCATAATATTTACCCTTTCGATCTCAGATAGTGCCAGAATATTCTGTTCCCAGGGGAATTTCAAGTGATTCATTGTTAATTGGTTCTTTTTGTCCATAAATATGTCTGTAATGTTCGAACATAATTTCACCCACCCTTACTGAGCCCTTGCTCCGGATGCTGGTAACAGGGCATATCAGCGCGTCTATCTGATTATTCGCGGCTTGTTCCCGGGCCTGCCATGCCAGAAACCTCCCTGTGAAGTTACTTTCCTCCTATACCTTTTGCGTATAGGCATGAGTCTCGCATTTTGCGTTGTATGCCTCACTTAGCGCCTGTTTAGCCTTGTCCAGTTTTCTTTGGTTAAGACCCTGTAGACTTCTTAATAGAATTTCATATCACTGCTGCACGTTACTTTCTAGAGATTGCTTTTGTGCTTTTTTCTTTTTTGTGTGTTTTCCACGTCTTTTCCTATCTCCCAGTCCTCGGATATAGGCCTTTAAGGTGTCCCATACAATGTATGGAGGAGCAGACCGGTGGTTTATTGCCCAAAATTCCTCTCTCGATTTTACAAAATTGTACCCACTTTTCATCCTGTAAGTACTGTCCATTTAGAGCCCAGAGCCTAGATTGAGCTATAACCTTCCGCATCTCAAACACGAGAATTATCATTGCGTGATCCGAGAATCCATTCAGTAGGATTCGTAGATTGTTAAATACCAAAGTCTTCGATAATAGGAAGAAATCTATGTAGGAAGAAGTACGGAATCTACCTGAAAAACAGGTGTACGCGATCTTAGTAGGGAAGGCCTCCCTCCAGGGATCAACTAGTCCTAAGATTTTACTATCGTTTTGAATAACTGAGTTTTTTTATTTTAATTGCCTTTTGGACTTAGCTGAGGAGTCAATCTTTGGATTTCGCAAGAAATTATAATCTCCGCCTATAATTTCTTCCCCAGGAATTTGTGATTTGAGATTGAAATAGTTCATAAGGCCCGGAATTATCTTCGAGTGAGGCATAAATGCTCACAAACGCAAGACATCTTAACCCCATCCTGCAGGTCACCCAACACCACCTTCTGTTTTTATTGCTAGCAGAATTGACCAAGTCTGCTTCCAATTTTTTATTCACGAAAATCGCAGTACCCCTGTGTGCTGCTTGAGAAGATGAAAAGCCCCTTTATGCTGCCCAAGATCTAAACATGGAAAATTCCGATAACTTCCCTGCCGGAATAGGAGTCTCCTGGATTAAAACCACAGATGGACTTTCAGTTTTAATCCAGGTTTCAATAGCCCGCATTTTCTTTTTATTATTGAGGCCAATAGTATTCAGCGAGAAGATTTTCAGAATATTTTTCATCTTATTTTCCGGTTAAAGATCAACCATGTATATTGCATGACCTCTAAAAGAACCCCTATATAAATTAGAGCCCCAATTAAGTAGCCCATATAACAGCTCTAGACCACTAGTGTACATACAGAGCAGGGCCCCCCAGCACTCTGCTGGATAATGGAGCACTCAACACAGTAATAACTCTCATTGAGTAAAACTTATATTCATTTATCAAAACTAAGCATTATTGCCTCTCTGCCCATTATTCCTTCGTACATATGCACAAGTTAATTGTAGAGTTGGATCTCTTTTAGCATAACCTTATTCCCAGTCCCCCCACACCACTACCAAACCTCCCCCTCTTTACCGTCCCACATCCCCCCACCCCTAAGCTGTGGTGAGTGGTTCGCCGTCCCACTCACATGCTTACCCTCCCCCCAAAAAACTGGCACCCTGACTTTGTGCCAAGAATTATCGGCTTACCATCTCCACCTCAGGACGCTGAAGAACAGAGAAAGAAAAAGAAGAGAAAGAAAAAAACTATGCATTGAAGCTTAAGCACAGTATCCGGCTGAAATCGCTGAACTTAGGACTTAGTCGATATCTGTTGAAGTAACTCCTGTGCTTCAAGAACATCACAAAAGAGATGAAATGGTCCTTTTACCAATACTTTCAATTTGGATTGCTGCGTAATCATTGCCTTTGCCCCCTGTTCTTTAAACAGATGAAGGATTTTCACAAATTCTTTCCGTCTTTTGGCAGCTGAAGCGGACAAATCTGGTAATATACGGCATAGTGGGACTTCTGGTGTATTGAACTGTCGCTGGTTATTGCCTTGGATAAGACTTGTTCTTTTACAAGGTAGTCTCCGAAGTTGACCAAAATCGTCCGAGGAAATTGAGGTTGAAGGTAGATGTGCCGGCACACGGTGGGCTCTCGTAAGTGTCAAATCCCCAGCATATTCTGGGAGAACATGTTTTTTTAATAAAGGAGTCCACCAATTAAAGTCACAGCTGTCCCCAAAGTCCCTCCGGAACACTAACAAAGCGAAGATTGGAACGTCGGGAGTAATTTTCCAACTCTTCCAGCTTGTATTCCATAGAAGACTTTTGGGTTTGAAATGCGGCTACCTTATCCTTCATTATGACGACCTGGTCCTCCAGCTGTGAAATTCTCACTTCCGCCTCTTTTAGCCTCTCTGGGATCTGGGCCATGGTGTCTTCAATTTTTGAGAGCCGGGCATGTATAGCTGCTATCTCCAGGCCTGCCAAGTATCACGCAACAGGTGTGACGCTCACGCATTTCAGTGTGGTGTTCCGCATCACCGCACTGAAATGCATTGTCACGCATTTAATGCCACTCGGAAACGACTGGCTACGCAGGGTGCCAGCGCGCGCCGCCGCCGGCTCTGCTGCTCCCCGCAGACGTGCTGCCAGCAGCTGGGCTCAGTAAGTTAATAGTTAAATGTCTGCTCTCAGCTCTGGAGTGGCTGAGAGTGCTACAATGTTACAAATCTGCCCGGCAGCCGGTTGTGCCTGGCTGCATATTTCCTGCGGCACGCGGCTTAATTCAGACACGTACCACTGAGACTCATGACTCGCTGCCACTGCCAATAATTACCAAGACCGGGGAGCGGGGGCTGCCCCTCAGCAGTGGTTGCTACTGGCTGTGGCACACCATGGGGGTCACGTCCTGGAGGAAGAGGAAGTGAGGTAAGGTCAGAAGCGGCGGGAAATCTGAGTCGAGTCCTCGGTGCCAAGCTGCTGACTAGTGTCTGCGGAAATAACCCCCCCGCGTTGTCGGACCGCCGGCCAGATCGAGAGCAGCGACTGATTAATTTCTGTCACTCACCGGTCCGACAGGACACACTGACTCGACATGGCCGCCGCGTATCTGAGGCATCGACTGCATCGTGGTGGTGATGATGATGATGATCGCGGGAGCAAAGTGGTGCGGCCAGGCGGGGGACGAGTCAGTGACTCAGTCTGGGAGAAGACTGCAGAGGGCATCATGCAGTGGGTGCTGCAGCCGCGGGTGCCTGTGCGGCTCATACGATTTGAGTAAGGTGGTTTCCGCGCTGTATGGTTTGCGGGCGGCGCCACAAATTCAATGATGGCACCGCTCGCAGCAATGGTGCAGGCAGTTCGCACCGGCACGGGCCGCCGTGCTACCTCAGCTGCTATTAATTGTACCCCTGCCGGATGCAGCCAATTCAGAAAAGTTACCCAGGGATTGTAGCGCCAAGCAGCCGCGAGGAAAGTATCACAGGCCGCCCCCATAATCTCTATAGTTTGGAAAGCTTTGAGATCCCTTATTTCCTCCAAAAATAGATTAAGCATGCTGTAAGTGTCCAATAGCAGGGTGAGTGGCGTGCCCCCGTAGGAGGGGCCTCGTGAAGCGAATCTAGCCCGGACTCCTTTTGACCTGCTTGCCCTTTTGCCTTTCTAGGAGATTCCTGCTCACTAGTCCCTGGTGTAAAAAACTCCAGTGACATCTGTGCGACAGGCACTGAAGGCTGGGACGGTGCATTGAAGTCACTGCTAGAGGAGGCGTCAGCTATTGCCGATAAAGACTGTGGAGCCACAAACTGAACGCTCTCCAATCCATCTATCTCAGGACTCGCACCAGGTTTTGCCTCCATAAATAGGGGGTACGTACGCCTTAGATTTTGTAGTATCTATTTCAGGTCTACAGTTAACCCCCTCTGAGTTTTTCAAGGCTATCTGGTTTGGCGAAACTACCCCCATTGCTGAATCATTGAGCGGCGGAGCCAAGACTCCTTTCCAAATCATCTGAGTCTTCCACCCGACAGATTTCCTGGGGATGTTCCAAGGCTAACCACACTGTTTCTGATTTTCTACAGGCATTACCAGATCTTTCCGCAAGGAGACAGTGCGATTCGCTCGAGCTGTTGCCCGTCTGACTCGTTTTTTACCCTCTGAGCCAGAGCAGAAGAGTCTAAATGGGTTGCAGCGCCAGCACTTTTAGTACAATCTCGCATTTTTAAGGCTTGTTGTATTAAATCTATTTTCCGTTTTTGCTCCTCTTCTTCTTTAGAGAGGTTTACTGTCCCCCTGATTTATGTGGTGTTTACCATTGAACCACAATTATACTAATGCAGGAAACTAGATGCCATATGATTGATGGTCTCTTGAAACCCCCCCCCAGCGACCCTCAACCGGGTAGCGCCTAAGCACTAAGAACTTTGCACTTACCCCCCGGTGAGAAACCTGGTGGTCGCTGCGATGAGGAGATGCCGGTTTCAAACTGCTACAGATCTTGAAGGCGGGGTTGGGAGGGCTGCACGGTCGCTTGGAACCTGCCCTGGTATGCCCAGCATCTTTCTTGTCGATTTCAGCCACAGCACCCACAACCAATGCAGCAATGTGTTTCAGTGCACAGAGCAATCAGCCATCTTGCGTTGTCCAGAAGTCAACCAAAAAGTCGAGTGAGGCATAGGTTTGAGGCTGTAGAGATTTTCCCTACAGAGCCAGATATTCTCCGAGGCTCTTCTCAGCTCCGGGCGAGGCCATTGCCGACTGCGCGTCTCGGAGCATCCCAACATTGCAACAGGAAGTGGTTAATGCGAAGTCAGCCGATCACCAGCCATCTATGTCCTGCCTTGTTCCCAAGAGTTTGTCACCCCACAGATCTCTGTACTGGGGTGAATGTACGACATTGTTCTGCATTCTGTCCATCAATTGTTGTTTTTGCATTTGTCACCCCGAGTGGGACGGGTATGCCCAGACGTGGGTCCCGTGCTCTCCATGCCACTGGAGTCAAGCTATCCTGGCTGATGAGGGCTGAAAGCCCGAAACCGGTCCTAGGATGCTTGTTTCCAGTCCAGGGAGGACCTGGCCTGGCAGTTCGGGCTGGACTGTTTCAATTGGGTGCAGGGTCAAGACTGATTTGCATATGGCTGGGTCCAAACTGGAATGGCATGGTGAGCAAAAAAACGATGGATTTAGGCCCAGATCTCTGTACTGGGGTGAATGTACGACATTGTTCTGCATTCTGTCCATCAATTGTTGTTTTTGCATTTGTTCCCAAGAGTGGCAGTTGAAGAGTTCCTCTCCTCTAGAAGTAGTATCTTTTCTGCACTCTTTAAATATCTTTATTAGATCCGTGTTAATTACTCACCACTTGAGTGATTATTTTAAGTGGTGAAGAGTGAATCCCCAAGAGGAACATGACACTTGCTACTGAAGCTGTGTGTTCATGATTCCAGAGGCGCAGTGTAGGGTTTTAGATTCTTCAAGACACAGTGAGAGCAGCTGTGGTGGAATCAGAAGTGGAGTGGACCACTTAACTCATGGCGGACGGCGCATGAAGGTAAGTTGAATCTAAGCAACAGATGTACTGAAGAGTTTGTGACCTTCACATCAGCAACAGGTAAGCCCAACACGTGCATGTTGCCAGTAGATGCTTCCAGGTCTGCCTAAACTTACCCGAGACTGTACAGATTGAGGCAACTGCGACGTGATGAATCATTGCATCTCACAGATTGGATAATATTTGTGAGCATCATTTTCTATTCATTTTTCTGGAGATTGACAAAAAGATTGGTAGTGATATCCCTGCTGTAAATACCAATGTGGCAGAAAATGAAAAGTAGTGGTTGGAGGTTGTCCTTATACACAGCATTTATTTTAATATTGTTTTGCTTCCTGGAAAAACCCAAAAGTGGTTGGAAGTCGCTTTCCTGCTTGTGAAAAATGTATGCCTTCATAATGTTGAGAGCGACAGCAATCATAGTAAACATTTTTCTTTCCATATGTTATATGTTGATCATATATATGTACATATATACACGTACATATACATATATACATACATTTATTTTCTCCCCACGTACTTCCTGGAAATCCAAGAATAAACAAAGCGGCACACCTCCGGACAGCATAATACTTTATTATGCACAAAGACGACACGTTTCGGCAAAAGCCTTTTTTGAGTGAAATTCATGTTCCCAATTGCCTCTAAAAGTAATGTTAACAATTCATGGAAAGAGAAGAAATACTATTCACATTGCAGTGGAAACTCTACGTTTGAAAAGTACATAATCAAGAGAACTAACAAAAATTCTGATTGTAATCGATACTGGACTATGATAGTACATCAAACGATATATGTATGCACCTATTGTCCAACCGACACCAAACAAAACGAGAGAAAAAGAGAAGAAAAATACATTCTGCCCCCTAATGGGGTTATACAATTCATAATCAGCCGTCGCTGGCACCGCAGGAAGGTGTAATGGCCTGGTGCAGTAAAACACACACATATATATATCTATGACATAATTCGCACACATTTGCCAGCTTGAGAGAACGGAGGGAGTATTGCCTTAAAGTAAATTTCTAGCTTGTTTTGATGATCCTAATCTTGAATAGGAGCCATGGAAGAAGCTCTTGAAACATACTGAGGCCATTGGTGGAGACGTTTTAAGTGGTAAAAGAAAATTCACTTTTTTAAAACCACTGTTTGGGTGCCAAAGGGCGTAGAATTTTAAAGTACGTATTTCCACTTTATTAGATGATGGCCATGAGAATGTGGAACTAGATGGACACCAGACTGCTACTGAACAAATGAACTTGAACTTTAGCAAACAGGGGAATGAGGTGGTGGCCCAACACAAATTCTTGAGCAGAGGGCAATTACAGGGGGAGTCCATTTTAACACTTGTTTCTACTTTAAGAACACTAGGTTCCACATATAATTATGTGTCATTTTATAACAAGATGATCAAAGACCAATTAGTACATCAGACATCTAATCTTAAACTCCAAGAACAACTTTTATTAAAGGAGAAATGACCTTGGGATAAAACAACCAAAATACCTAAAAGTAATAAAACAGGGAACAAACAGTTATCCCAAGACAATAGTGTCAATGACTTTGCAAAGAAACATAGGGCCGGACATATACAAAAGTATACAAAAAGTGATGGATGAAATGCTTGAATTAATCTCAGACACTGGTAATTTTTTGGGGCCGCATCCCAGACGTGGGCTCGGTGCACACTGTGAACCAAACAGTACTGGCTGAGAAGCCCACTATTAGGGCGAAACCGGTCCTGTTTTTTTTTTTAGTTCTGGTTCAGGGAGGACCTGGCTAGGCAGTTTGAGTTTGATGGTTCCAACTGGACAGGGTTAGGACTGATTTACATAAAGATGTGTTCAAACTGAGGTGGCATGGTGTGCAAAATAGCAATGGACTGGGATGCGGCCTGAGTAATTACCAGTGGCTGAGATTAATTCAAGCATTCATCCATCCCTTGTTTGTTTACTTCAGATATATACAAAGGCATTTTGCATTTGCGAAATGTCAGATTTGAAAAATGGGATTGCATGTGACATCAAAAATGCCTTTTGGTATGCAACAAACCCAAACAGCGATTCAGTAACATGTTACCGAATCGCATTTTGGCTTTATGACTAAATACCGAATTGGTATTTGGCAGAGGTGTGTTTAGGGCATCTCTTTCAGTCAGATTCAGAATGGGATGCATTAATGTCTTGAGACTTAAATCCAGTTGCAAACCTTAATGCTTTACCGACTACACAAGTAGTGTAACCCATTTGCAAATGTGAAGGACTCCACAAGGGGCCCCTTTCCCTTTGTGAATGTTGACAAAAGCATCTTCAAGAGTAGGCAGTGGTCCATAGGACTCAAAAAAAAGATTTTTTTTATTTAAAACCAATCACAGACATGGTGGCCTGCCTGTTCCAGCAGGTTACCACCCGGTGATGGCTGGAAATAATATTGGTACACAATTTGAAACCTACCTCATTAATATTCATTAGGTAGGTAGTGTTGTATCCCACTACGATTTGGTATATTGTAAGCCGACCTATTACTATATAGGTCGGTTCACAAAATGCCACCTTGGTTGCAAAAATAATGGTCGCAAACTGTGACTAGTGTTTTGTGACCAGGCTTCGTGCATCTGGCTGTAGTGACCAAATGGAAGAAAGCTTGAAGGTGTGTAGTCTGAATCAGACTAAAACAGATGTGTTTGTATGATGTGGAATGGAAATAATGGGCATGTGGCAATCAGCAAAGGCTGCCCGGCCATAGGTCATAAATGTAGAGACAAGCGACATTTTAAAACAGTAAGAGCATACAAATGCAAAGGTGTCATGTTAGAGAACTGAACCAAATCAAAAGCACCAACAAGGGAAGTAGCGAAAGAGGACTGCAACAATTTTGTGTTGAAGGTGTATGAGGGATGACATTTTTAAACAAGCATTTGCAATGCAATAGGTCTCACATTTTTGCGAGTTTAAGCTATTGGCATTGTAAATGACAATGCCTTTTATTTATATTTTAAAAACAAAAACAAAAATAAAAGGCATTGTTATTTGCAATGTCAATAGCTCAAACTCGCGTAAATGTGAGACCTATTGCAGTGCAAAGGCTTGTTAGATTAGTGAGTAGAAACGGTCCCTTTCGGCTTGCGCGACAAATTATTTTTTTTTAAAAATAGTGCTTACCGACTTGTGAAGGAGACCGTGTAACGACACAAGTAAAAGATCCCGTCCTCATGAGAGGTAACAAATGGCGACAGGGCGGTAACAAGGAGGGACTAACAAGCCTCATTATCAATCGGAAGCCAGCATTTACCAAGGACAATGACACCAGCCAATCAAAAATATGGGAGAAGAGTAGGCGAGGCTTCCACAGCATACTCGACTACTGCATGCCTCACAGAGCGATCAGCGCATGCGCGCTGCCGCTAGGCTCGACCTAAAAACTAGCCCATTTAGGACATTCTAATTGGCTGTTAAATTTTTTTTTTAAATTACGTTTCAACAGATTCAGGTGTCAGATACAAGTAAATCCGGGATGCTGTGCCTTTTTGATGCTGTTAACTTGTTACCCCCGATATCAAACTTGTGGGTCATGGTAATAAACCTATTGAAGTGTTCGGCTATTTCAACACCACTTTAGAATTCAAAGGTATGCAGATTTAAGCGTAAGTGTATGCCGCTATTGGAGGTTCTGGTTTACTTGGATGGCCTCAGCAAAGACCTTTAAGAAAATACACCCAAATCACCCCAATAAGGTAACATTTTTACCAATTGTCTTAGCTTGTTGAAAGCTTTGTGCATGAAGGAATTCTGAAAAAGCACTGTGTTCCTCTGATAAGATGAGGGTGGTTTAACTGGCTGTAAAGAATGACGTAAAGAGTGAATTGGAACATTTGGGGAGAGGAGGTGCAATTGAAGGAATCAAATCATCAGTATGGTTGTCGACGGCAGTCGCGATTCGCAAAGCAAACAGCAACTTTGTGCAGATTTGAAAGCTGGGTAGGAACACGAGAAGCAAATGACCAGAAATAGTGAGATAGATGAGGATGGACTCGAATCTCTAATTTTCTCCTCATATTGTGATTATGAGCTAATGTTGTAACACGTCGCTTCACTGCTCCACACTGCCCTGCCATTGCTGCCGCCACTGAGGGGACTCCAAGCCCCAGAGTACCTTGCTCCCAGGAGGGAGGAGCATTTCTTCTAGCGCTACAAAAAGCGCCAACGATCACCGCAGCGCGGGACGCTGCTTCACTGCTCCGCACTGCCCTGCCATTGCTGCCACCACTGAGGGGACTCCAAGCCCCAGAGTACCTTGCTCCTTGGCTTTGCGCCCAGAGGACAACATTATTGTGAGTTATTTATGTAAACTTCCCTGGTAGTATTTTCCTGGGCCTTACTTTGTTATTCTGGTATTAACACGCTGGACTCTTGCCTATTGGACTCGTATTGTGACATTGCTACAGCTTTTCTGGGTCTTAATTTCTTTGTTTTTTAGGTTTTCGATACGCTTACTGGTTGTAGTTATCAATTCCAACGATGGAATTGATTTCTTTTTCTTCTTTTTCTATAGTATCCTTGTCCTTTTACATTACAAAATTCTTTACTGTTTGTATCATAATCTTCCAAATTAATGGGCACAAGGAAATCGGCTATGAATGGGGGCGGGGAGACTGGTTGTCATTGCCCGAAGACCACTAGACGTAAACTGGCCCATAAATCAGTGGCAACTAATGGTGTATTGACCATCTTTTAGTGGAATGTGAGGACATTTTGACCCCTGTTACTCCTCCTGATACTCTAGGTACTCTATACCCTAGTGTGGAGGTCATAAATTCTAACAATGCATCTTCCTCTGCCACTCCCCTCCCGGTTCCAAACCCTTCCCCTATTTCTCCTCCTATCCGTGCGATACGTGTACCGGCTATATTTGCAAAGCGGAATACTCGTAGCAATAGAAACCCTTCGATAGGCACCCAAGCTAATCTTAATGTTAGTGCCACTACAGTAGTATCTAAATCACCAGAGAATAGGGGATCATCCACGAACACTTCTAACTCTACAGATAAAACTATAGGTACTACAGATACGATTAATACTGATACAATAATTGACTCCAATATTGTTTTGTCAAATAGGTTTCTGCCTTTACAGAATATGGCCCATGATATACAAAATGGAGTAACTGATTTTGGAAGCATTTCATCTATAGGGAGTGCTTTGAGTGAAAGAACAAGTGATCACAGAGAAAAGGGCACTTTAGATGTATTGTCTGTAGGGGGATCAGTATCTAGCTTCAATTGTGCTAGGTCTAAGGACTGAAGTTACTACACTTAAGACACAATAGCAGCACTTATTGATCAAGTTAAGCTCCTCCAATAGAGAAACACTCCTTTATTAACCCGTTCTAAGTCAGAAACAGTCTGTGCCCTAGGCTCAGCTACCAATATAAAACCCATAGTTCCCTTGATGTCTATCCCCATACGCCCTTCTGGTTCTATCCTTGAAAAGAATAGTAAGCAAAACCAAGTCAGAATACAAACTCCAAATGTCCTAAAAGCAAGTTATAATCAACACCAGGCACATACCCAGGGTAAGAGTATATATTTGATCAGTGTGCCCAAAAACATCTCGCATATGGGTTATGAAGACAAAGATTCTTTGATCAACAAAGCTACACATTGGATCCGTAAAGTGAGAGGCTGCAGATCAGTAATCAGAGAGGATATTCTATGGGCTAAAAGGAAAGCTGACCCCATTTCAAAATTGGATTGTATTGAGCTATTTTTTTAAAGATGAGAATATTGCCCACAATCTTGTGGCCCTAGAGGCTAGATGCTGTTCTCCGACGCCGACCAGTATTCAAATAAAATATAGGCCTCGAACTTCTTTTCGGTCACAAATCAACAGTAGCAACATCACTCTAATGGGGTCCGACTCTACACTTGCTACTGTTGATTGACTACCCTATGAAAACGCCCGGCCTATATTGAATCCTAAGCCAACTGCAGCGAAAGGTCCAGGAGAAGGTTATTATGACCAATCACTGACAGATATTGGTGTCCCCAAAGATAGCCTCTGCTTACCACAGGAGTTCATTCTAGACTCGCACTTAAGTTGCATCTCGGAAGGGAGTAGGCTTCAGCACTTATCAACAGGAAGCTCCCCAATGTTGCTCAGGATGGAACATAGCTGGTGTGAGGTCCAAAATGGCACTTGCACATTGGGTACAATACATAGAACAATATGATATATGTATCCTACAGGAAACCTGGTCGACCGCTCCAGTCTCTATACCTGGGTATGTAACTTTTTGTCGTCCAGCACTTAACAAAACGCATAGGCGGCCTGTTGGAGGGCTATTGATCTGGGTGAAAATAGATCTCCAACTAACCCTACGTGTGATCGATATTCATAGCCCAGATATTCTAGCCATCCACATCAGGAGCCGAAATGGTGCTGGTCTAGATCTCTATACTGTTTATGCCCGAGGTTCTAAAGCTGGTAATAGGTCTCCTACCTTGCAATTGCTAGAAGATTGTCTAGAAGGGAGGGAAACGATCGACCCATTGATAGTAGCAGGTGACTTTAATGTGACCTACAAACCGTTGGACGTAGATGATTTAACAGACAGTGGTAAAATCGATGAGCTATGGTTTGTACCGGGGCTTGACTTACCACCTATCAAAAGATGGACATGCACAGCGTTGCAGCTTTATGCACTAACGCTTGAATATGGGCTAAGGGCAGCAAATGGTCGGACAAGGTCAGATAGGAAGGGGGCAAACACTTTTAATAGGACAGCTAGTACGAGTCGTATCGACTATTTCCTATTAGATGTCAAGCTATGGCCTCAGGTATTGGATATGGTGGTTGGAGCGACCACTGACAGTGATCATAACCCTCTTGAGCTCACAATGTCCTCATAGTGGTCACTGGCCAAACAGCCCCAAGTGTACAACTTACGTTTAGTGAAATTGATCCCTCAAATAACAATAGGCGAATAAAATGGGAGCGAGTCGCTATTGATACAGTGAAAATTGGAAAAATACAGATTGAACTATTAGATAGTTGCAGTAAACTGGGAAATTTACTTTAGCAACAGGATGAGCTTCACAAGATCATGGAGTGCCATTCAACTTTTTTTAAACAACTGACGTCTTATTTTATCATGCCCCATCGGCCTAAGGGTAAGCCTAAAACTAACAAAGCTGGCTTTAGTTGGTTTAATAAAGAATGTAGGGCCTTAAGATTGGAATTAGCAAATGCAATTAGGGCTAATATTTTGGAAGAAATAAGAGAAGTAAAGCGAAACTATAAGGTAGCTTTAATCAAGGCGAAAAAGGCCTGGGAGGAAGACCGCTGGCTTCAGATTAGTGATGCATGCAGGAGGAAAGACTCTCGGCAATTTTGGCTTCTTGTGACAAGGGGGAGGGGGGAATAGAAAAACCAAATCCACCATCCAATAATATTTCCATATCGACTTGGTAGGACCATTTTACTGCGGTATATACTGGTTCAAGAGATATGATTGGTGAGGTCTTCTCTATTGACCATAGCAGCCATCGGACCTCAAGTCTATTCTCCATAGCAGATATTACACTCAGTATAAAATCTATTGTAAAGGAAAAGGCTCCGGGGCCTGATGGCATCCCTGGTGATGTCTTCTTAAGTGATATTCCCAATTGGTCCAAATACTTTCTGGCTCTGGCAAATGGCATTGCTGCAGGGGCTCCTATTCCACCTATGTGGAAGGGAGCCGAGGTGATCCCAGTTTTCAAGAAAGGTGATCGCTCATTAGCAACTAATTACAGGCCTATCAGTCTGATCAATAGTGCGCAGAAAGTTTTTTCTCGGGCACTTTTAACTAAAATTACCGCTTGGATGGAGGAGGAAGATATTCTGTCCCCCTTCCAGGCAGGGTTCAGAAAGAGGATTAGTACAATCGACCAGGTCTTTCGTTTTAGTCTGTTGGCTTGGAAAACCGTGAGCATCGAAAAGGCGGGCTTATATATTGCCTTTATAGACTTGAAGTCTGCTTTCGATCTAATCCCCAGATATAAGCTGTGGTGTGTTTTACAGGAGCTGGGCCTCCCCCCAGAACTCCTGGCGATGGTTGTCCGACTCCATGAGGGCAACTACGCCAGGGTCCGCTGGGGAGATCAGGTGCAGTTGTCGGACCCAATTCGTGTGGAAAGGGGAGTAAGGCTAGGGTGTGTGCTGGCCCCGACTTTATTCTCA